>CM040187.1:5497500-6000000 GCA_022606455.1 Callitettix versicolor
GAACATCTTTCTCCTGTATGCGCGCCTGTCTTCAACATCTGTTGAGTCTATTCCTGCGTCATGTAGGTCTATTCTGACTTGTGCGATCCACGACGTTGTTGATTTGACACCTTGTATATACTTAAGGATTCTGTTGGCAAGTCTCGTTGTTGGGAGTCTACTGATGTGTCCATAGAACCGAAGCCTCCTTCTTCTGATATCTGCTGCCAGGTTCGATATCTTCTCTGTGGTCTTCCGGGAGAAGATATATATATATATATATATATATATATATATATATATATATATATATATATATATATATATATATATATATATATATATATATATATATTAACAATAGTCCACATCCATATATGCAAGACGTTTAACATATTGGTCATAATATTATCTTAATAAATAGTAGAGTGATGTGTATAGTTAATTAACATTAGTAGAATAAGGAATATATTCAATATGGCCGACAGGGATTAAACAGTCTTAATAAAACTTTGTATTACTATATATGCACTGTACATCATTAGCACAACATAAACACAAGTAGCAGAGCATGTACAATATGCACGCACAGTTGTGGCGCACAATACAATATAACAATTAATTATTACATTAATATTAATTAAGACAGAAAATAATACAATCAAGTATTTATACTAGACGAATATTAAAATAGATTGGGAATTTTTTTTTAATAATCGCGTCCCGCAGCTGTCTTGTTGACGTGATAGAAGGGAATTTCCAAAAGTAATTTTTTTATGTTGCCCTACGAGGTTTGTCCAATAAATACGCGAACTGGTCGAATATGGTTGCCATTACGGAGAGTTAAGCCACGCCCACTGGCCTCACGTGTTGTCTGGGACCCGATGAGCCGTCAGTGCTTGGCAGAACGTTACGCTGTGCGGATCTTGCGAGTAGAGTTATTTTTAGTTTTGCATTATTTTTTTGTTCGTCGATATGGAAATTGACCAATTCACTGAACAACGAATTAACATCAAGTTTTTGGTAAAGCTTGGTAAAAATTACCAAGAAATTGCTGAAATGTTGAGAGTTGTTTATGGTGATAATGCTATGAAGAAAACAGCCATTTTCAAGTGGATTAAGCGCTTTACAGAAGGTCTAGAAGACGCCACGGATGATGCAAGAATTGGACGATCTTCAACCTCTTGTGTGCATGAAAACATTGATCGTGTGCGGTGTCTTGTCCCTTACTGATCGCCAAAAAACTGTCCGAATGATAGCTGAAGAACTAAATTTAGGAAAATCAACAGTGCACATAACCTTAACCGAGCATTTGGGCTTAAGAAAGGTTTGTGCGAAAATCGTGCCAAAACTGCTGACTCCGCATCAAAAGTTGAGAAGAGTCGAATGTGTTACTGACTGGAAAAATTCCATGGAAAATGATGTTGGATTCTTTAATAGGGTTATCACTGGTGATGAATCGTGGTTTTTCGAGTATGACCCCGAATCGAAATTGCAAAGCATGGAGTGGAAAGCAACAGGTGAAGCTCGAACAAAAAAATCAAGGAAAAGCCGATCAAAAATCAAAGTCATGCTCCTGGTTTTCTTTGATATCAAAGGTGTTGTTCATCATGAATTCCTTCCTGAGGAAAAACGGTAAATTCTGAGTTCTACCTTAACGTTCTCAAGCGTTTGAGAGATCGAGTGCGTCGTGTGCGACCACATTTGACTCAAAACGATGGATGGATTCTTCATCAAGACAATGCACCCGCACATTCGGCTTTGATTGTTCGCCAGTTTCTGGCTAAAAATTCAATCACTATCCTTGATCATCCCCCTTATTCACCGGACCTCTCCCCTGCGACTTTTTCTATTCCCTAAATGCAAAAATGTGATGAGGGGACAGCATTGGGAAGATGTGGACACAATAAAACAAGAAACGACGAGGAGACTGAAAAGCCTGACTTCCGAGGACTTCCAAGGGTGCTTTGAAGAGTGGAAAAGAAGATGGGATAAGTGCATAGCAGTGAATGGAGAGTATTTTGAAGGGGGCAAAATCAATGTAGATGAAATTTTGTAAAATAAAGTTTTTATGACCTTAGTTCGCGTATTTATTGGACAAACCTCGTATTTCGAAATTCTGACTTCACCATCACAAACAAAAAATAACGTAGCAGTGTGCAGCTTGTAGTAGGCTATAAGACTGAAATGCTGTTTTTGATACATACTTGATACACAAAAATTACAATTACTTTTTACATATAATTCGATTAACTTTATCCACACTGCAAAAGCTTGAGCGCGTAAAAAACCTTCTAAAGTTGTTGATGCGTTTTTTAAAACAAGTTCTTGTTGAGAGTTATGGTCACTGGATACAAATATGTAAAATATCAAAATTTCCTAAAAATAGAAATTTTAAAGCGAAGCTTTTAATGTTAGCTTTGGCGAAAGAAGTGAATTGAAAAAAAAAGTCTGTCGTACGGAAGATTTTAACGGGAATATTTCTGGCTCTCTATTTCTAGCTCTTTCTTTTTCTTCCTGCTTTTCGATAACAGTACACGCGTATTATGTGAAAACGTTTGTTGCTTTGGTTTTGGATACTTTTTCCTTAGTTAAAGAACACGTGCACGTTGTAACCGTTTGTAATACATTCAGAAATCTCAATGAATATGAGACGAACTTAAATAATTATTATAAGTTTTTAAGTATATATTAAATTCTTATTGCAATTAATAAAAGTTGTTTTTTTAAAAGCGACTTCCTCGAAACCGTACCATGAATGGCGCAGTCAATAGAACTCCCTTGAAAATTCTTAAGTGAATATTAGGATTTTTCGATATCAACCGTTAGCGAGGCGGGGCAACACGCTTTGGAAAGTTAAGAGTATATTGATCTTCGAGAGTAAGGCTTCTGAAGAATTAAGCGAACATTAATTCGGCAGAGCAAGATACCCGGAGAGTTAAGGCATGTAACGTCCGTCGGTGTCAAAGAAGAAAGAAGAGAGAAGAAGGAAGAAAGTAAAGGAAGAGAGAAGAGGGAAGAAAGAAGAAAGAATAGGATCGCTAAAGATCAAAGACTACTTACACCATGAACTCAATAAAACAAGTTTATAATATTCAACAAAAAATACATTTCCTATTAAAGTGTAAAATATTTTCAAGTGAAAAATTACACTAAATTTTGTACATAATTTTCAAACTAAATAATTTCATAATTTAATTGCTATAAATATATTTTGATTTTAAGTTATTTAGCTTGTATTATTGAAACTCTGTTTAGTGTCAAGATTTATATTACATATATTAGTTTAAGTTATAATTAGGAATTTAACATTGACAATGGCTACTCCAACATTGAAAAGAGAATACCTAGATAAGATGCCTAAATACAGTGGTGAACCCGCTATGCTCAACAGGTTCATTTCTATTTGGAAAAAAATTTTAATAGATTCTTTATAACTGAAAATCCGGAAGATTTTCAGAATTAATATTTCTTTTCATTCATAGTTTCTAAACTAAAGGGACAGGCCTTAGAAATTGTTGTAAATTCAAACACTTATGCTTGGGATGATGTTAAAAATACCCTACTAACTAGTTATTTGGACAAAAGAGATTGTTTTACTTTAAATTTGAAAATGGCAGAATTAAAGCAGGAAAATAATGAATCATCTTTTCATTTCTATAAAAGAGTTAAAAAACTATTAAACCTACAGATAGCTTTCTTTTTAAACAAGGAAAAAACTTATACAAAAGATATTTTGTGTGCCTATGTTCAGAAATTAGCATTAAGAAGAGTGTTAAGGGGTTTTCAGGAACCACTGGGATCTCTGATGCGCACAAAAAACCTTAGCACGCTAATGAAGCTTTAAATATATTGTCTAACGACTTTCAGTTTAAAAATAATAAATTGTTTCAAAATAAGCGGCAAAACATACCACCCAAAACCCAAAATTTACCAATTCGTAAACCTGTGATTAATAACCAATCTTTCCAAAATCAATATAAACAATTTCCACAAAATAATCCTAACCAATTTTAACAGACAAAATTTTGTAAGCCATAACCAACAGCAAAAAAAATTTGGAAATCATACACAACAAAAAACTAATCAAACATATCAATCCACACCGATGAGTATATCGACACGTCAAACGGGAAACCCGATCAGACAAAATACACTGTACCAGATAACAGGAAAGCCGGTTGATGAAGAAAATAAAGCCAGTTCGATTGACCAAATCGTAGAGCAAATGCCGAATATTTCATTAGCTGAACAGACTGGAATTGACTATAACTTCACACAAGATTATAGCGAAACACAAAACGATTATGACACTATTGATAATTTTACCGAAGAAGACAATGCATATGGATTCACACAAGCAAACGAAAACGTTCAAAATCATTTTTTAAGACTTACGACGTTAAACAGAAAATTTCCATAATGCGTATAGAAAATAACACAAACAATTTACCGTATGTAACAGACCCAAAAACTAATCTTAAAATATTAATTGACACTGGAAGTACCAGATCATTTATTAAAAAATCTATTGGTTTTAATGTTTTCAAAAATACTACAAGTATTAAACAAAAATCGTTTGAAGTAGGCACAGCACATGGAATTTCGAAAGATACATTTAGCTGCAAATTACAAATTTTAGGAAGGAAGATTTCAAAATTCTATTTATTTGATTTTTACAAATATATTGACTTGTTACTTGGACTAGATAATATTACGGAATTAAAAATTACCTTAGATTTCGTAAATAATAAATTAGTATTTTGTGACAAGAAGATACCTATGCAATTCTTCAACACAGACGAGCCTATTAAAAATAATATTCATAATAATAAAGAAGTAAAAGAAAAAGGTACCACTTGCTATGTAATTAGAGTACGATCTAAACAAACGGTAAAAATAAAAATTCACAATATGTACAATGGAAAAGGAATATTACCCCACAGACAGCAAGATGGGATAGAAATACCGCATTGCATAGTAAAAGCAGAAAATGGCGAGAGTTATTGCCCTGTAATTAATAATACAATATCTGATAGATGTTTATTAGTTGAACCAACGGACTTAGAACCACTAAGAAATTTCAAAATTTGTAAATTAAGTAATAATCAGCTGAATTCACTAAATTTCAACATGTTAAAATATAAAGACAATAAATTAGATTTACAAAAAAATAGAACAGATCATAAGAACACTGAGGAAAAACGAGAAATTCTAAAATTAATTTCTGAATATTCTGTCATATTCCACCATGAAAATAATAACTTGACGTTCACTAACCAAATTAAGCATGTAATCAGAACAACGGACGAAATACCCGTATACACACAAGAAACTACCGATACCCGGAAATTTATCGTAAGAAGGTAAATAAACAAATCCAGGAAATGCTTGACCAAGAAATAATTCGACCCTTAAATTCACCGTGGAATTCACCCATATGGATTGTTCCAAAAAAAGCAGACGCATCCAACAGACAAATGTTTAGGCTAGTAATTGATTTCCGAGGACTAAATTCAAAAACTATTGACGACAAATTCCCACTTCCTAATATAACAGACATATTGGACAAATTGGGGAGATCATAATATTTCACGACCCTGGACCTTGCATCAGGCTTTCATCAGGTTGAAATGCATCCCGACAGCATTGATAAGACAGCTTTTTCAACTGAAACTGGACACTATGAATTCCTGAGAATGCCGTTCAGACTGAAAAACAACCTACCTACATTTCAACGTATAATGAACAACGTGTTATGTGGAATCCAGATCGAAACTTGTCTAGTCTATCTCGATGACGTTATCATATATTCAACTAGCTTACAAGAACACGTGCAAAGACTGAGAGAGGTATTTGATAGATTAAGGGGAGCTAATTTCAAAATACAAATGGACAAAACAGAATTTTTTAAAAAGGAAGTTACTTAATTTAGGACACGTAGTAACACCAGATGGGTTAGAGTCCAACCCAGAAAAAATAAAAGTTATAAAATATTACCCAATTCCGAAAACAGCTAAACAAATAAAGGGATTTCTCGGATTACTTGGATATTACCAAAAATGTATTAAAAATTTCGCAAAAATAACTAAACCTTTTACCAGTTGTTTAAAGAAAAACGCCAAAATTGATCCTAATAACCCCGACTACTTAAATTGCTTTGAAACATGCAAAAACATATTGACTAACGAACCAATTTTACAATACCCCGATTTCGAAAAGGAATTTATATTAACCACTGATGCTAGCAATTTTAAGCCAAGATAAAAACGGAAAAGACCTTCCCATAGCGTATGCTAGTCGAACTCTTAATGACAATGAGACTAACTATTCCGCAATTGAAAAGGAATACTCGCAATCATATGGGCGACAAAACACTTTAGGCCTTATTTATTTGGAAGAATGTTCAAAATTTATACAGCTCACAAACCTTTGCAATGGTTGTTCTCTGTTAAGGAACCAAATTCTAAACTTTTAAGATGGAGATTAAAATTAGAAAAATACAACTACAAAATAAAATATAAAAAAGGTAAATTAAACCAGAACGCGGACACATCCAGAATTCAACTGAATGTCACTGAAAAAGTATCAAAGGACCCTCAAAATTCTGTGGACGAAGAATTACAGAAGACTACAGCTGAGTCAACCCAACTGTATTTTCCAGATCTAGATGATAGTCAGTCGATGATAGTAAACTTTGATTTGGAGGAAGAAGATAACGCGGTCAATCAGCAAGAGATCAATGAAGAATGCGACCAAACCATTCATTCCAATTTCAAAGGGAATACGCGAGCGGAAATTCCAATTTCTGATGAACCTGTGAATTTTGGAAAAAACAGATATTTTTGTACAAGGTAGATTACCTGCCAAAAAACGTTAAGATATTAAAATTATTTGGAAACTCTAAAATGAGATTAATCGTTGAAATTTCAAGAAATAACCTAGAAAACGATATTATTAATTTTGTAAAAGAAATCCTAGTACCCAAGGTTAGATATAATATTTATTTTGAAGATGACTTTTTTGAAGAATTTGCAACATGTATAGGTAAACATTTCAAAAACTCTCAACTTTTATTAGTTAAATGTAACTCTAAATTACTAGATATAACCAATGAGGATGAAATTCGAGAGATTATAAATAACTACCACTTAAGCAAAACCAATCACCGTGGCATACAAGATATGTATGAACAAATTAAAAGGAAATATTATTGGCCCAATATAAAGGGACACATTGAAAACTTTATTAATTCTTGTGAAATATGTTTAAAGACAAAGTACGATAGAGTAACTTTAAAGCTCGAGATGAATCTACATAGATAGCATTTCATAAGAAAAAAACAGATTTCTTAGTATCATAGACGGATTCTCTCACTATGCACAAGTGTATCGTGTGGAAGGTGCACATGCTACCGAGGTCGCTAATAAACTCTTAGACTACTTTGTACATTATGGAGTACCTGAGTCAATTGTTTCAGACAATGGAACTGAATTTAGTAATAAAATAATTAAAGAAATCTTGGAATTACACAAAATTAAAATACATTTTATAAGTACTCAACACCTACCTTCTAATGGATTATTTGAAAGATTCCATTCCACCCTAATTGAACACATAAGGCTTTTATATAATCAGTTAGAATTTAAAAAGGATAATATTACAAAGATAGTAAAATATGCAATCATAGCTTACAATAATAGCATCCATTCAGTAACAAAATTAACACCATTTGAAGTATTGTACGGGCATATTGACTCAAATCACGTTTTGAATATTGACATTGAAAATCAGGTCACTAACGATTATGTAATAAGTCACAAAGAGAAAACAAAGAAATTGTACGAAAATATAAGAGAAACTAACCAAAAGACTAAAGAAAACATTCAAACTAAAAGGAATCAGAATAGAGAGCCTTTACCCAAAATCCCAACAGACGTTTATGTAAAAAATTTGCAGAAACAAAGTAAAACCAAAAATAAATTTAACAAAGAAGAGGTGTTTTCAACAAATCAAGAGAGGAAAACAGCTGAAATAAAACCAAGACACCATAATACTAAGCACGAAATTTATTTATCTAAAATTAAAAGACCGAGGATATTCAAAAACAGAAAAAGTAACCTAGACCTAAATCCTGTTCCAGGTTCCTCCCATTCCTTGATAGAGCCACTGCCGACCCAGCAGAATTTAAGGATGTCTCCTAAAACTTAGGGATGATTCCAATAGATTTAGGACCAGCAAAACTGAAGTCTTAATTTGATACTTTTGTACACTATTTTAGTTTAAGTGTACAGTTAAATAATATTGATGTCTATTACAATAAGGTGTTGAATCATTTTTATAGAAATTGTAGCAATTGCCATGCTAATAGTCAAAGAAAGAATTAAAAACTAAATTAGGATTTTTAAATTATGAAGTAAACAACTATATAGAACTATAAAAGCTTAGAGATATATGATAAACCAATTAAATATTTTGTACAAAATGTTGTTACAAAACTTTTATTGATATTGAATATTTTCAATAACTGATATTGAAAATTCATTAACATTCTGCAGGTTAGGTGCACTTCATCCTAGTGTTATCTCAACCAAAGAATTGTATACTGAGATAATGAAAGTCTATGACTATTATGGTGAAGGATTAACATTGTGTATTAACAGGTGTATTGAGCCCAGGTCAGAAAATATGTGGGAGTTAAAAAGGCTTGATGGAAGTTAATTGTAAGTTAGATTCAAATAACATTGTGAATTTTATAAACATGCCTATTCTTGAAAAAACAAATTTTAATATTTATAAGTTATATTCTTTACCAGCTAAGTATGAATCAGAATTCATAACTATTATACTTAGCGTCTAAGAAGCTAATTGGGAAAACTTCGAGGGAAGCTGCTGTTCAACCACTGCTGAAGTTTTGTTTAGGGGTGGATGAGTTATATAGACAATAATTGAAGACTTTGCTAGATTTAGTGATGACAATGTAGTTTTTAGCATGGTAAGCATTTTCATTGTATGTGGAGAGGGAGGAGTATATGCTCAGTGTTAGTCGAGGAATTACTCAGTTTGCATCTCAATGAATATGAGATGAACTTAAATAATTATTATAAGTTTTTAAGTATATATTAAATTCTTATTGTAATTAATAAAAGTTGTTTTTTTTAAAAAGCAACATCCTCGAAACCATACCATATATATATAGTTATAAAGTTTGTTGGTCGAGTGAAGCGCGGGGGGAAAGTTACACTACCACCGGCGTACCAGAAAGGCTCCCTCACCGCGCTGCTAACCACATATAGTGCTGCTATAAAAGCAAGCAGCACCATTAGGGCAATGGTACTCCCTCATCTCTAACGCTCGAAGGAAACGGCTGGAATCCTTCCAAAACCGCTCCCTACGTTTACTGACTGAATCCCCGTGGTTCGTCAGAAACGAGATCATACGCCACGGCCTTAAAGTCCTCACACTCACCAAAAACCTAGTTTCGCGAGCAGAAAGCTCCACGCACGCGCATCTGTCCGCCATTGTGACAGATCCCGCTCCCCCACTAAGATACAGAAAAAGGCCTCTGTATCTAGTCTACGAACCTCCATAAAAATGACTCATGTGCACTCACATAGTCACTTTCTTCATATTATAAATCTCAATAAAAATCCAAGCCCAACTCACATCTTCATTCCTCACCTAGACAGGACGCAATAAAGCCACGTGTATAATCATACATTGTAAATGTTTATAACAGCAAACAAAATCGCTATCTGGGGAGAATAGATCTCCTGCCACTGACTACGGTAGGGCAATTACCGTAGACAGAATGGTTGGACTTACCGTATTGTTACTAATTGCTCTGATATTTACGAAACAAGGGTACTGAGGTTTTTTAGTTTCGTTTTTTTTATTTAACGTTTTGCTGTGTGCCAGTTACACTAATGATGACAAAGAAATCGGTGTATGCACGGGAAAAAAATTCATTCAAATACGAGTTTATTAATTAGATTCGAGCCTGTTTCATTAGGTTCGCCTAACGAGCTACGAGCAAACTCCTTGTTCGTTTCATTAGCTATTTGTTTTGACATGAAGTTTTCAATAAAATAAATTAAACTTATTGTAGAATTCATATTCTGAAAACGACTGCGGAACTTTTCGAGAACAAATTATAATAAATACACTATTGAGGAAAGCATTAGTGAGGATAATTAAAGACCTTAAGGTAAGTAAAAGAGAAAAATATCTGTATTGAAAGAGAAAATGAATACTTTTTAGCGATGAATATAAAAAAGGCAAACAACACAGTATTGGTTTTTACAGTTCTAGTCCACTTTGAAGCGAGAACCACGAAGATGCTATACGATTTTGGCGAAATGTTGGAACAATATTTCTTCTGGAAGGAAAGAGTTTTATCAAATAGATGTAAACACAATGTTTTATATATTTTACGAGTGAAAGCTGGATAAGACAAGCACTGGTGTTTTAACGACCTTCTACTGTGGGGACGATACGGCGTTAACTGAAGTAAAATACCGTCAAGGTCATGATTTCAATTCCTTCAAGTTTCATCTCAGACATCCTTGAATTAACTGACAAAAAACCAGCTGATACGCTATAAAACTGTAGTTTTCAGTTGAGTAATAATGAATTATTTTTGCTTGTTTCATCACTCTATGATAGTGAAAATCGTGTGTTAGCACCGTAATTAAGGCAATTTCTGTCAGATTTCATTGACGCTAATTGCTTTTGGTAATAGGGCGAACAAGAAACCCTGCAAAATCTTCTTCTCTTACAAATTACACATTGACGGCCATTTAAATTTGTTTTCAGCTGATTGCCAATGAAAAAATAATCTACTGGAGCGGCCATTATTGTAAGATGCAGACCCGAGACCTTGAAATAGGCCCGATTCTGTCCTCTAAATCACTTTTTGAGGGATCGTTAAAATTGCGTGTTTGTTTGTGTGTGTGTGTGTGTGTGTGTGTGTGTGTGTGTGTGTGTGTGTGTGTGTTTGTGTTTGTGTTTGCGTGTTTGCAAGCTCATGTTTGTGATTTTCGTCCGATTTCATTAAAACTTAGCACAAAGCAGCAAAATTCGTTCAACAGTTTCAAAATGGCGGCTATTTCAGGTGTTTAAAAACATATATTTTTTTGTCTTAAATATTTTTGAAAAATCTCTTTTCATCACCGTAATCAGCGTTAAGAACTGCATAAAATTGCGTTTTTTATTTTTTTAAAATTCGTTGGAATCACAAAAATTGTTGACGGTGGTCAAGGTTCACTTTCGTAATTTCAATGTAACTTGAAGTTTTAAAACGCTAATGTATGTGTTTAATGCTAATTGTGATGATGAAATCAGAATGTCTACAAGATTAAGAAAAAGATAAATTATTTTGAAAATACGCTTCAGAATCAATAAAGGATTTTAATCAAACACTCGTTTCATAATACGTGTGTTTGATTAACGTTAAAACATGACCAATGTTAAGTGTTAACACATATTTTATAACATTCTTAATGATCTCCAAAACCTGTGCGGATCGGTGGCCACTTCATTTCTCGTCTGGGCTTGACCAATGACTTTCATTAAAACCTCTGCACCATTGTATGGATAGCATATACTCTCGCGTGGGTTAGTGATATTACGCGTATTATGGGAGCACTTTAAAAATAAAAATCATTTGCTGTTTAAAAAAAACTTGTTAGAGTCCGTAAAACCAAGGAACCCTACAAATTAGTTCGCGTGTCTGTTTGTCAGTAAAACGCCTTTCACTTTCAAATGATACGACCGTTCATTGTAAAGTTTTGGCGAAATTATCCTGAACCACGAAAAATATTTATGACGGCAAAGAATGTATACGGGATAGTTAAAGGGTAAAATGTTAAAGTAAATATATTTTTTTCTTTTTATTTATCTAGTGTGGAGTCTTTTGAAGCTGTAAGTGATACAGATTCTGAATATATTTAGTATTCATATATACCTTCTAGTTTGAACATGTTAGATCACGAAAATCTCAAAAAAATTTATAAACTTATTTTAGATCAAAACAAAAACCTTGTTTTCAGGACTTTTTGATATTTTGCATGTTTTTGTATTTATGGACTTCAAAAAAAAAACAGTGTTTTAAAAATTCACGAACAATATTAAAGTTTATTTTTTACACCGATCGACCTTTGCAGTGCAGACGACACTGAAATCAGCTGACCTGTTCTTCTTAAATAGGTTATGTTTGATATGTCTTTTTAAAGCATCAAAATACAAGTACGTATAATTCATGTGTTTTTTATGTACGTATTTTACAATGACAAGAACACAAGATGCCTACAAACTCCGCATTATGACCTTTAAAAGCGCCATTTTATTTTCAACAGTGTTTTTTTTAAACTGTCAAGTTTTATAATTTTTACGATTGATTGACTGTCAATTGTACACCTGAAATGGGATAACTGCATTGCGAAAACATGAAGGTCCTTTGCGTTTGTTTACATATTTACTTAAACATTTTTTCCCTCTGATTCTATCGCATTGTACATTTCGTGGTGCCAAATAGGAAGTGTTCCCGCCATTGGCCTAATGAAGGACGGTACGACCTCTGGTTAATGGATTACGACTACGACTAATGCGCCGACAGGTTCCTGATCCTTGAGGCAGATACTATATTTTTTAACTGATTTTCCAATAACTCGATTGGCATTGCATATTTAGGTTATGTTTTTAGTCGTGAAATTTGCGTTTTTTTTTTATCTTACGTAAGGCATAGCCAGCGATAATAAAAATACCGATCATATGTAGTGTTCCCTAGAATTTGCCTAAAGGGATCGTTCAAAATTACTATATAACAAAAAAATTTCTTTTACCGGACCAAAAATGTAAATCGTGTTTTCTCGATTCCTAGTTTCTCTTCAGACATAACTCTTTTATTAATTGTAACATTTTCATCGTTAATATCATTTTTTCGTTTTAATTTACTTTCTAATCGTCATAGTCTTTCTCGTTCATTTTTTCCTTAATCTTTGTTATTCATTAAAAATTTTTTTTTGATAATTTTGTTATCTATTTTATTTAGAAATTGAATTTTTAACTCAATTGAAATGTTACTGAAGCAACAGTGTTGTGCAAAATCAGCTGTTTAGAAGTAGTAACAATTATATTTTTGTACAGTCTATGCAATAGCACGCAAAGCGCAAAATACAATACCACAACCATCCCTAAAACATGGTACATGTTAAAATACTAAGGTTATAGCATCTTTCACTTGCAAACGATGCGACCGGTCGTTATAAAGATTGGCGAAAATGGTTTATGATGGCGCTGAATATGGCACGAGAAATATATATGATGGCAAAAAATATGTATGGAATAGTTAAAGGATAAAATCTTAAGTGTAAACATATTTTTTCTTTTTATTTATCTAGTGTGGAGTCATTTGAAACTAGAAGTGATATTTGTTTCGAATATATATATTTTCAAATATCTCTTCTAATTTCAACATGTTAGGTAAGGTTAGGTCAGGATTGCGCTTAAATATTTCGAGAATAATTTTTTTGTCAAAATTGCTGCATTTTTCGGTCAAAAAACTGTTAGAAATCTAATTTTTCAAAATGGGTTCAAACGATTTTATCAAATTTTGTTAAAATATAGTCGATAAATATCCTAAAAGACGTCTGGGTCGTTATAATCTCAAAAATTATAGTTAAGGTTTAATTGGAAGGGAGAATTAAAAACCTGGCATAGTTCATAGAATCAGTTCATCAGATATTGTTCAAATTAGGTCATACACGACAATTAATAACTAAGTTCAGTGTAGCAAATATTGGAATAAAAAAATATTTTCGGTTTCGGAAGAAATCGTAAGAAAATATTTCATTCCTGGCCGCCGTCGGGTTTGTTTTGTGCCGATTTTGCTAATTTTTTTAGCAGCTAATTTCCAGTATTTGCGTAATTTTTAATTGAATGTGAGAAAGTTTGTGTAACGTTTTAATATCGTGTAATGTTCTATTAATGGAAATCTAATTAGCCTTAATAAATCAACGTTCTCCGTGCACTTTAAAACTATAATCTATCTCACACTACACAAACACAGATTACAGAAATTCATTAAAACCAAGGGACTCCTGCGAAATTTCGCACTATGAAAGTTTTAAGTAAACACAACCTTTTGAATATGAGTAGTCGTTGGGGTGAGGGCAATAGTTGGAAGGAAGGGAAAATATCTTTTAAAAAAATCGAAAAGCGATCGGATTGAAATAATAATCACAAAGTTGTGAGTCATTGTAGTATATACATTTCAATATAGGTAATTGTTTTTTTATAGAAATTTTTACATGGCTTTCTTATATCGAGATATTTCTCGTTGTAAACAATATTTGATATAAGAATGTGATCTTCTTGTACTTTTTTTATTTCATTTTCTTTAATGGATACAAACACAAAATGCACAATAACCTCAAACTGTACTTCACAAAGTCCATAATAACCTGTAACTGTATTTTGACATTTTAATTGTACTTCGTATTTTATGATGTCCGTATTAACAATAGATAAATGCACGATGGAAGGAGAAATTACAAATGTATTTAAGTAAAAACATTGTCCAAAACATGTGTTTGGTATTCGAAATGCTTGTCCCGGCTTGTACGACGGGCAGGGATAGGGGACTGTCAGTAGGGCCACATAACCTAAAAGCTTAATGACTTTTAAGTAAATATTGTAATTGTTCTAATCACGTTAGGTAAAAATGTGGCATTTGTAATGGGATTAGGCCTACCTATTCGTGATTAGTAAGTTAGTTTCGTAAAATATACAAAATACTGTCTAATTTGTGATGGAGGGCATGCGTATCCATGATGCCGTTTTGCCTATGACAGATAAAAATATCTTTTATGTTAAAATTTTCCACAAACAGTAAGTTTTAGCCCAAAATCGTTTCGCAATGTCAAAAAAAGCCGGTTAAAAAATCTTTCTAAACATACCTTATTTATGCCTGTACGAATAGTATGAGCTGAGAAAAGGCGATGTTGACTCGAAAAATAATATGTATGATTATTGAAGGACTTGATTTTTAATGAACGCCGTACCTATTACTGTAGTTATAAGAAACGATTAGTTATAACTTGGTAAATATACTTGGAGATAAGATCAAACTAACATAAGCGTTAGTATTTATAATGTAAAGTACTTCCTAATGTATATCGATAAAGGGCAAAATCATCGGGGAAATCACTTCATCAACCATGTGCTTTCTAAAGAAACTATTAGCAACGACCGACTGAGGTTGTGTATGCTCAATCAAGTCTAAACTTTTATTCACGGATTATTCCATGCACAGAATGTCTGCAGTTTTGAACAAGTCTGTACACAGGGTTAGACAACAGTGTTGATACCATCCTATTAACATTGTAAAAGTTGAAGCTAAGAAAAAACCAAACTCAAGTCATCACTCTATAAAATGAAAATATACATTTTGGTTAATATAAAAATTTTGTCCATCACGAAATGGGGGACTTAGGGCTCTGTAGGCGAGGTGGTTAAGATACCGGTCAGTTTGCTGCTTCTCTGAATTTCAATCTCAAAGTTGTAGGTTCGGCATTGTATTTACTGCCGTAAAAATGCCCTTTCCGTTAAAGCGATTCCTAGACCTACTTAGTCTAATTGGTATAACGTATGGACGTTAAGGGGGAAATGGGTTTTTTGGGGACAGTTAAATGTAAATACCGATCGAGTAAACACTTTTTTTAAATGGTTTGATAAAACATGAAGAACATCGAAAACCAGAAGTCACAACCCAGCTTTTTGAAAATTGTTTTAGAATACCAGTACCTCATTTTGTACTGCTTTGAGATGCTTTTCTTCTTCCATAAAGACCTATCAAAAGAGATATCACTCGATGAGTCTTAACATTTACAATTTCTAAGCTGCTATCGAAATCCTCCATTTAAACGTTTTCATATCCTAAAAAGGTGTCCTGAGGTTGGTTTTTCCAGCTTCACCCACTTGGTTATATTTTTTTTTTTTTTTTTTTTTTGTTTAACGTCTGACTATTGTGCACACTTGGGCTAATGCAGACGGTGGGATGATTTATAGCGTATGAAAATGCCAAGCCCTCGCCGGGATTCGAACCCGGATCCTCGGGGTGAAAGCCTAGTACGCTATCCACTAGACCACCGAGGCGGCTCACTTGGTTATAAACGGCCTACGCGAGAATTTCTCGCGAATGTAGGAGAATTCCCCTCCAACTCCCTCTAACAGTATCTCACTAGACAGAGTCTACCAATCTGAGTCTACAAACTGTTGCTACTCGGCGATAGTGATGGAAAAAGCTATGGTGAGGGAGTGGGGACTCGACCTCTCACTCACACATTTTTTTCTCTTTGTCCCACTGGTTTTCTAAGCGGCTGACCTATAGTGTAACAGTGCCTAATCGTGTATGTTGTAAAGGGGAAATTTTACAACTCAAGATAAGATATTTGGAAGTTTGTAGACTACAACAGGAAAGGCTCTGAATAAGACCAGTTAGCTTTCAGTACCAAACGTTTAGATAATTTAACAAACTACCTTGGAGACAGAATCACATGGACATCGGTATAATACATTCGCTAAAGTCTATCGAAATAAAACCGAGTCACCGGAAAAACCTTTGAAATCGAACCGTGTTCCTTCTACTGAGGTCACAATCAGAGGCTAAGGTTGCATACTTCAACCTAAGCTTTTATCTGCAGATTATTTCATGTTCGGAAATTGGGTGACTTCAGTTTTAAGAAAGTTTGAGGCCAAGTAGCCTACATTTCGTCTTTTAAATTACATGCAAGGAACAAATGTACAAGCTATTATTAACTAAAGTCTGTAGGCGAAAACCAAGGACGCTTATAAATCCTTGTGGGTGTCCGTTTGTCTGTCTGTTGGTAACTCACCTTTAATATCTTTGTAAACGATATGAACGATCCTATAAAAATTGGTGAAAATGGTCTTTGTAGCAGCTTAAACCCAGAAAAATATAATTAGGGGTTGACGACAAAAATATTTATGGAATAAGTAGGTAAGGAGTAAAATCTTATGGGCAAGAATATATTTTATTTTTATATTTTGAAACTAGAAAAGACACCGCTTTGAATATAAATAGTTTTTACACATAAATAATTAATTATACTTTGTTCTATCCCTCTCTATTTTTATATGTTTGGTGAAACAAATTTCAAAACCCTACTTTGGGTAAAAGAAAAGGTTCTTAGGATTTTTCGATATTTTACATATTTTTTTACTTAAAGACCTCAACAAAAGCGTGTTCTAAAAATTCACCAACTTAAGAAGGTTAAACACGCAGCTCGAGCTTTTGCAGTAAGTACAATACGATTCAAAAGTCATTTTCTGTTTGGTCATCAATTACGTTTCAAAAGGAGAACTTAAATCATACCATTGAATATAAACGCACTAGAACCTTATGAGAGCTATGTGAGCGCTCGCTGCTGGTGGCATCTTGCAGCAGAGTGTTTAACTACAGTTGAATAAATAATAGTACTGTTTATTTTGTCAAACGTCTGCACCCCTGTCCTTGCAACGTTCGTAGCGGCAGGTAGTCCTATTACTGGAACTTTAGCCGCTAATATCGAACATGCTTTTTATAATGGTGGCTGTACTTATAGTCTTTTTATATTCAATTATCGTACGCAACAAGCAATAAGGTACGCGCTATGTGTTTTGAGTGCCTGACACGATCTGGTCTGTGTCGATAGTAATGTACAAAGAAACTTATAAAGTTATTTGCAAAGAAACTTGGTGCTTAAGTACCCTCATCATGTGCTTTATATGCATATGAGTACGTGTTCATTACGTGCATGTACTTGACCATTCTGTTTAATGGTTGCATTTCAGTTGTACTTAGAAACTAATTTGAACCCACTCCCGGCTACTTAAAGTACTGAGCCGCCTCGGTGGCCTAGTTGATAGCGTACTGGGCTTTCATCCCGAGGACCCGGGTTCGATTCCCGGCCAGGGCTTGGCATTTTCATACGCTATAAATCATCCCATCGTCTGCATTAGCCCAAGTGTGCACAATAGTCGGACGTTAAAAAAAAAATAGAGTACTGAAACTTTGCATCCATGAGTATATCCGATGGCAATGCAATTTTCAATTACAAAAAATTATAAGATAATCACTTATTTAAGTCAATTAAATTTGGTGATATCCGAATAAATCTCTTCAACGCATACAACCCCCAGGGGGTACAGACTAGCTGCACTTTATTGAGAGGATTTAGACGTCCCTCGCGGTTCCCGAGTCTAACACACACTTACAATTACAATACTACACTTACGACTTTAACACTTTACACTCACACTTACATTTAGGGAGGCGATAATAGCCTCAATGTGCTTTTCGCCTTAAAAAAAATACAATGCATACAAAAACAATTTCGTAACCTAGTGGTTTTGTCAAATTAGACAGATTGGAGGCAGTCATGGTTTACTTTTGAGTTTTTCGATTTTACTCCCGAACCGAAAATCTCTTTTATTTTTAATCGGTTACACTAATTTTAATTTGTAAATCTCCATTTCAGACTAAAATTTGAACAAAATCTGTCGTAGCAGTTTTGAGAAACTAGCTACGTTTTTGTTTTTTTCTTAAATTTCGTTCTAATTTAGTCCACAAGAACCTAAACAAAAAATATTGGTCATTAAAAGGTTTTCTCGTATATTTCGGTAAATACTTATTGTTGCAGTAAATTAATTCAAAGAAAATTTGCTGAAAAGCCTTGCGTAGGAATGTTTTCGAAGCGGTAAAATGTACAATACAGTATCTAGGTTATCAGTTTGCAATTAAGGTTGTTCCCTCACGCGTGCCATTAGCCGTTAACAAGTCACAAGGTCAGCCATAAATTAAAGGCCGGACTGGATTTGGGAGAAAACCGCATCTCCCACGGACACGTTTAAGGGTAAAAAAAAATGGTGTAAGAAAATTTTGTATTGAGAAAACGGTCTGCTTAAAACAAACACTAGAAATTATTTTACATTAAAGAAAGTTTTATGATCGTGAAAAAAATAATTTAAATCTTTCTTAAGTCCTCCGATTTCAAAAAAGTTCTGCCTTAAATTTCTATGTGCGCGCTCGTGTGCGAGCGAAAAATATTTACAGATATTTTGCAGCGGCCCAAGAATTTGAAATTCCAAAATTGAAGAATTTTGGCGTGTGTGTGTGTGTGTGGATGATTGATTGATTCTGGACGAAGTTAAAACCATTAGGTCTTCTTTTCGCTTAACCTTAAATTAGGATAAGTGATAATTGTTTGAACTAAAGTTAAATAGACTCTAGAAATGAACTTATCATTAACTGCTCACTAATGACATAGTAGGTCATATAATTAGTAAATGGACTATTTTAAAATCTGACAAATGGTAATCAGCTAATGGTAGCCAAATATCCTCCTCTGCCTCCGCTAGTACGCTATATGATCATGTGATATAGTAGGTCATATTATATAGTATAAAAAAATCAAAAATATGACGTAAATGGTCTACGAATCAAATGGTACAAAAAAGAGATTTTCTGTTCCTGAAAAAATAGCCATTTTAAACCACTTAAAAGATGATTTTTTGAAAACCAAAAATAGACACACACACACACACACACACACACACACCCACACACACACCAATGATCTGTTTCCCTTTTGGTTTGCTGAAGTATTTGATTTTGGTACTAATGACAAAGTAATTTGTCACAAGCCGGTAAAATCTATTCAGCTTGATTCAAAGTTTGTTGTTGCCAATACAATCAACAGCAGCCTTTTGTTATCAGTTGCCTCAATTAAACCGGATTTCCGTTGAAACTGCGCAAATATGTTCACCCTTCCACAATATGTGTTGTAAGCCAATGTTACTCGCTTTAAACTATTTACAAAGCAAAAACATTCGGTGAAGCAAATTATGGTTGTTTATGGAGGTTTCAAAACTCAAATCAGTATAGCAGAATTAAAAAAAAAGAATTTAGTATAAAAAACAAACTCTGTTCGACTAGAAGCGCAAATTCACTTGATTTCATTTTTACACTGATTTGATGTGCGAAAATATGTATTTGATATAAACAAAATTTGTACAAAAAACAGATTCAGAAGGCCGACGAACTATCGATAGAATTGTATAGAACCGCATTTCGATAACAATACACCGGCGTGCATGTTAGATGAATTACACAACGTTGTTGAAATATACGTTCTTAGCTATTTTTAACGCATTTACACACGCTTGTGTGTAAATTATCCAACAAAGACGTTATATTGAAAACTGAAACTAATTTTACTGCTTTATGTTACTGTTTAAACAAGCACACATATTTATTCTGAGAAAAACTCTTGTTTGTTTATATATATTGAATTATGATTCTGTCCGATACAAACTTTGTACAAAAATTGTTTTCAGTGCTTGAATATGTTTTTTATCGAATGAAATCCGTCCTTAATTTGTCTTGCTCATATGATGAAGTTATCAATATGCAAACAAAAGAACACCTACTTCTGGAGTGGAAAAACTGATGATCTTCGGTCCTACAGGAGCACCTACAGAAGTTGGAAACCTAGCGAAGCAAGTTCTAAGACACACGGAGGACAGAAATAAACTGAATCGTTTAGGGACTGGGATCCAAAAATAAAACCTTAAAGGATAATACCAGCTTACGTTATGATAAAAAAACTTACCTAAAGCACCATAGGGATTTATTGTTACCTTACCTTAACAGTAAGACCCATATCTTAACAACGTAATTTTGGCTTGCACAATATCTGTTGATTCACTCTCATCTGAGTAGTAAAAGGCTTATTCTTCTTTACTTCTAGTTCGAACGAACAATCCTGAGGA
The DNA here is from genome assembly GCA_022606455.1 of Callitettix versicolor. Classification (NCBI taxonomy): domain Eukaryota; kingdom Metazoa; phylum Arthropoda; class Insecta; order Hemiptera; family Cercopidae; genus Callitettix; species Callitettix versicolor. The sequence continues at coordinate 5,518,312 of CM040187.1, forward strand.
TCATAAACTCAGTTCCTCTTTGAATTCATCCTCGGGACCTGACAGGGTAGAATACACATATCTAGAAGCCAGAGTTTCACCTCACGTTTTTGGTCTAAACATCTCTTCACCCTCCGCCATCACCTCCGCCCAGCTCCACCCGGACCAGCTGCGCTGTCTATTAAATCCGCATTTCTTCTGTCTCTAAAGGAATGTTACCATCGGGATTGCGTACCTAAATGTTCTTAGTTCAAGCTGCTACAATTACAAAAAATTTTGTAATTAATAAATTACATAATTTGCATAGTTGCAATTATGCAACTATGCACATAGTTTGCATTACACCAATGCTCATATGATGTAACTACTCCAGTTGCTTTTCCTTTACCATTAATTCTATTTATATTAATATGATCCGTGGTCATCATTAGTCTAACTGGCATAAAGTATGGACGATAAGAAAAAAAATCTTCGGTACGTCCTTTTTTTTGCTTTAATGAAGAAATTCTCCAGCAAATTTTTCACTATCTTTTTTTCTCAAAGAACGATTGCGAACATTCCAAAATTTCTTTTAAGGCTTTCAGAGCATATGCGGCATTTCTTAAGTCTTTGCTTGACTTCCAGGCCTAAGTTCCCATTTGCGTTTGTGGAAGTTTAACTTCGACAAGAGGGTCATTTATGGGGAGCATTTGCGCGCTGACTCCCAACCGACATTGACTGCGCGCGCGCGCGCGTGTGTGTGTGTGTGTGTGTGTGTGTGTGTGTGTGTGTGTGTGTGTGTGTGTGTGTGTGTGTGTGTGTGTGTGTGTGTGTGTGTGTGTGTGTGTGTGTGTGTGTGGATGATTGATTGATTCTGTACGAAGTTAAAACCATTAGGTCTTAACCTTAAATTAGGATAAGTGAGAATCGTTTGAACTAGAAGTGCGTTAGCTCTAGTAATGAACTTGTAGCTCATTAACTGCTCACTCGTATGACATAGTAGGTCATATGATATAGTAAATGGACTATTTTAAAATCTGACAAATGGTAATCAGCTAATGGTAGCCATTATATCCTCCCATCTGCCTCCGCTAGTACGCTATATGATCATGTGATATAGTAGGTCATATTATATAGTACAGGAAAAAATAAAAAAATATGACGTAAATGGTCTACGACAAATGGTACAAAAAAGAGATTTTCTGTTCCTGAAAGTAGCCATTTTAAAACCACTTAAAAGATGATTTTTTGAAAACCAAAAATAGACACACACACACACACACACACACACACACCAATGATCTGTTTCCCTTTTGGTTTGCTGAAGTATTTGATTTTGGTACTAATGACAAAGTAATTTGTCACAAGCCGGTAAAATCTATTCAGCTTGATTCAAAGTTTGTTGTTGCCAATTCTAACAATCAACAGCAGCCTTTGTTATCAGTTGCCTCAATTAAACCGGATTTCCGTTGAAACTGCGCAAATATGTTCACCCTTCCACAATATGTGTTGTAAGCCAATGTTACTCGCTTTAAACTATTTACAAAGCAAAAAAACATTCGGTGAAGCAAATTATGGTTGTTTATGGAGGTTTCATAACTCAAATCAGTATAGCAGAATTAAAATAAAAAGAATTTAGTGGTAAAAAACAAATTCTGTTCGACTAGAAGCGCAAATTCACTTGATTTCATTTTTACACTGATTTGATGTGCGAAAATATGTATTTGTATATGAACAAAACTTGTACAAAAACTGATTCACCGATTTTCCGGTATTTTATCGATAGATATTGTAGAGAACCGGATTTCCAGTAACAATACACCGGCTGCATGTTAGATGAATTACACAACGTTGTTGAAATATACGTTCTTAGTTATTTTTAACGCATTTACACACGCTTGTGTGTAAATTATCCGACAAAGTCGTTATATTGAAAACTGAAACTAATTTCACTGCTTTATGTTACTGTTTAAACAATCACACATATTTATTCTGAGAAAAACTCTTGTTTGTTTATATATATTGCAATTATGATCCTGTCCGATACAAACTTTGTACAAAAATAGTTTTCAGTGCTTGAATATGTTTTTTGTCGAATGAAATCCGTCCTTAATTTGTCTTGCTCATATGATGAAGTTATCTCTCTAATATGATGGAGTTGTCTCACTCATATGATGTGTTGTCTTCCTCATCTGATGGAGTTGTCTCGCTCATATAATGGAGTTGTCTCGTTCATATTATGGAGTTGTCTCGTTCATATGATGGAGTTGTCTCGCTAATATGATGGAGTTGTCTCGCTCATATAATGGAGTTGTCTCGTTCATATTATGGAGTTGTCTCGTTCATATGATGGAGTTGTCTCGCTAATATGATGGAGTTGTCTCGTTCATATGATGGAGTTGTCTCGCTAATATGATGGAGTTGTCTCGTTCATATGATGGAGTTGTCTCGCTCATATGGTGGAGTTGTCTCACTCATATGATGGAGTTGTCTCGCTCATATGATGAGTTGTCTCGTTCATATGATGGACTTGTCTCGCTCATATGGTGGCGTTGTCTCGCTCATATGATGAGTTGTCTCGCTCATATGATGGAGTTGTCTCGTTCATATGATGGAGTTGTCTCGCTCATATGATGGAGTTGTCTCGTTCATATGATGGAGTGTCTAACCATGGCATCCTGCTCATAATACCGTTTTCCATAATCAGTTGCACCAACATTATGAATCCCGACCGCACGCTACAGCCCCTGTTGGCATTAGAACAACCTGTGTTTTTGAAGACTTGCGTATTGAACTACCCCAAATGTTTGAAAGGTCCTTTTGTCTTGTCCCTCCATGGATAATCAATATGCCGACCTTTGATTTCTCCTTGTGTACATATCTGAAAGACAACACTCCTAACATAGTGTATCAACGTGAGTTTTCTCGACTGATTAATTCATATCCATCTGCTAAATTTATTTTCACAGGTGGTTCTAAGATGAATAATAATGTTGGGTGTTCATTTTATTCTCTGGACGAAACGTATAAGTATGGATTACCCTCAATTTTTAGTGTCTTTACAGCCGAACTCTTTGCCATCTTAAAGGTTCTGAACACTATTGAATTCGATAGTTTGCATTACGTAGTTTGTTCTGATTCAGAAAGTGCCCTCCAGGCAATCCGGGATATGTATTCGGTAAACCCTCTGGTTCAAGATATTCTGTGCTCTGTCCATAGACTTAAACTACGAGGTGCAAGAGTATCATTTATCTGGATTCCTGGTCACTGTGGAATATTTGGAAACACTGCAGCGGATAATGCGGCAAAGGAAGCAACTTTTCTGCCGCCATGCACTCAACTTGTAATCTTGTCTGACTTTCTTTGTCACGTAAAACATTTAATTGTTCTACAGTGGGAAAATGAATGGGCAGCTACAAGTAGTAACAAATTGACGGTAATTAAAAATACTGTTCGTCCTTGGGGGTCGTCAATACTTGCAAGTCGTAGAGAAGAGGTGGTGATCACCCGCCTTCGCATTGGTCACTCCATGTTAACGTATGGATTTCTGATGGAACGCGGGAACCCACCTGAATGCGAGTTCTGTAGGGAAACCATCACAATAAAACATATATTGCTCGATTGTGATGGTTTCCAAAATGTGCGTGTTATGTGTGGTCTGAGCAACTGTTTGCAGACAATGTTGGGAGATAGTGCCTCGGCCGTTAACCGGGTTCTTCATCGTCTGAATGTTTTAAATAAAATTTAATTTATATATTTGTTATTTCTTGTGTTATTTTATTTATTTATTTTATCTAAATAACTTTATTTCTGTTATGTTTATATATACTTTTACTATTTGTTATTGAATTTTATTCATTATTCATTGTTATTTAGTTCTTAAGTATTCGTGATTGTTATATAGTTATATCTGTTATGTAAATTTTTGTTTAATTTATTTTTACTATTATAGTTTGTTTTTGTTTTTTTTATACTTTCATTTTGCATGACGGCGATGATAACCTTAACGGTTTTTCACCGAAAAAATCGCTCATATGGTGGAGTTGTCTCACTCCTATGATGGTGTTTTTTCGTTAATATGATGGAGTTATCTTGCTCATATGATGAAGTTGTTTCGCTAATATGATGGAGTTGCCTCGCTAATATGATGGAGTTGTCTCACTCATATGATGAAGTTGTTTCGCTAATATGATGGAATTGTCTCGTTCATATGGTGGAGTTGTCTCGCTAATATGATGGAGTTGTCTCGCTCATATGATGGAGTTGTCTCGCTCATATGATGGAGTTGTCTCGTTCATATGATGGAGTGTCTCGCTCATATGGTGGAGTTGTCTCACTCGTATGATGGAGTTGTCTTGCTCATATGGTGGAGTTGTCTCATTCATATGATGGAGATTTTTCGTTAATATGATGGAGTTATCTCGTTCATATGATGAAGTTGTTTCGCTAATATGATGGAATCGTCTCTTTCATATGGTGGAGTTGTTTCGCTAATATGATGGAGTTGTATCGTTCATTTGATGGAGTTGTCTCGCTCATATGGTGGAGTTGTCTCGCTCATATGATGGAGTTGTATCGCTAATATGATGGAGTTGTCTCGCTCATATGATGGAGTTGTATCGCTAATATGATGGAGTTGTCTCGCTCATATGATGGAGTTGTCTCGTTCATATGATGGAGTTGTCTTGCTCATATGGCGGAGTTGTCTCGCTCATATGATGGAGTTGTCTCGTTCATATGATGGAGTTGTCTCACTCGTATGATGGAGTTGTCTTGCTCATATGGTGGAGTTGTCTCGCTCATATGATGAAGTTGTTTCGCTAATATGATGGAGTTGCCTCGCTAATATGATGGAGTTGTCTCGTTTATATGGTGGAGTAATCTCGCTAATATAATAGAACAATTTCCATAACTCACAGCCGTTCGTAAATGCTCATTAAAGAATTTCCGACTAACAGTTTTACTGAAAATCTAATTTCACCATCGTAATCAGCATTAAAATTTGCATAAATTTAAATTTTAAACGTTATAATTACTTTGGAGATACAGTACGCAATTTAACCCGACTGTGGTCAAATTTATTTTATAAAATTTCAACGAGTTTGATAATTTAAAATGCTAATTTTAACAGATATTTAGCGCTTTTAGCATTGGTGAAATAATATAAACAAATAATTGTATTTTTTATTTTCTTGAAAATTCGCTTCTATCAAGTCAGCGAGCCAGCTGCACGCCGCGATAATCATGATAAGAAGTGAAGCCTCTAGCTGTTCCAATAAATCGTTTTTTAATGTAAATTCCTTAAAAACCAGTAATTTAAGTATTATAATAACATTAGCCAGCGCATTGGGCGTCAATTTATTTAATATCTATCACTCTGGGCACCAATTTGTATAATTTTTACACAAAGTAAAAAATTTTGTTAATGAAAAGCCACAACGTTGGGGCTTCCATTGTTATTTCGTACTTAATTAATTAATGCACAAATTTTTAATATTTATTGAAACTATTTACGGAAATATTCTAAGGTTTTATTAATAAAGCATTTATATAAACAAATAAAGTATCCTATAAACAATTATTTTAAGTAAATGGTCGTCAAATTAATTAATTAATGATTTATCTCGAGGTGGTTCTTTGATACTGCAAATGGGAACTAAGAAGGTTATTGTTACTGTTCAATCAACTTAACTTATTAAAAAAAGAATAAAGTTACAATGTTAATTACCAAGATGATTTTTGAGTGTCTTTAATTATGCGAAGTTAGAAAGAATGGTAGAGGTTTGAAGTGGGAAATCAATTGTTAGCGGTTCCAGATTCCGGAGTCAAGATTTGTTGGACGATGAATCGACTACGAAGATAAATTGTTACACTTTACGACAATTAACCCTTCACTTTCGCGTGTTCAGCATTCTTATTGAATCGATTAAATTAATTAATAAAAATTGTAGAAATCAGCACTAGCAAATTTTGTACTGCAGTACCACTGAATTCGAAAAAAAAATTACTGTGCAATTATTAAGTAGATTCCGCTTATTACTTTAATTACAAAAAAACTTGCTCTGTTATACTGATTTATTTTGATCTGTGAATACAAATTCAATCAACATAAAGAAAGATTGATCGTTAAGCGATGGATTGTGTGTTAGAACTGTTACCTTTCTTCGCAGCCCTTGTCTTTAGGTTTTATACTGATTCCCTTCCACATTTCTTAATTTTGCTTAACCAGTTACGAAAAAGTTAATGAGATTGGAACATTTCTTTAAATTTAAACTTATTTCGCAGTTTAATTACTGCAACAGTTGGTACATTTTTATGACTTGTCGCCGTGACTATTCGCACATTTTTAGAGTAATATCCTCATTTTTTTATTTTCTTAAAGTAACAGCATCCTGCAGTTGATTTTTATTGTAGTTTTCCGCTTCTAGTTCTCTTCACTAGACAAATCCCTTTCACTTTTTCAAATTTCTAACAGCTAAACTATGTAGTTATATGCTATTCATTATATATACATAACATCGAGTCGAACCACTGAAGGTGTAAATATGGAATTTGGTTAGTTTATAATGTACATACTCATTAAGAATTGATTTTCAAAAAATAATCCCAAAAAGGTAAAACACAAGTCCTCTACAACACAAACAATGAAAACACACGATAAAGATTTGTGCCCACCTTAATGAGGTGACATCGGATGAAACCATGTTGGGCGATTACAGCGACAACCTATGTCAAGAACTAGCCTTGTTCGTGTAAATGAACAAGTGTTCTTGTCAATGCAGGGCCTGTGGTCCCGGGGGGAAAAAGTTTTCCATTGCTGACGTGGGAATTGCCTACATCGTTTGACGTACTCTTTCACAGCCCACTTCTCATCGTATTTCTGGCTGTTGTGCGAGTGATTCTGTACGCTAGTTCCGGTCTCATAAGGCAAGCAGCGGCTCGTTTTTTTTTTTTTTTTGCCATCTGGTCCGCTTTCTCGATTTCCACAATCCCGCAATACCCATCCTAAGCGCACCATGTTAGCAACTGACAGGACACAGAGGGAACGGAAGGAATCCCGTAACAGTTTGGATGAGATTTCTAGAGCTGAAAGCTTTAATTGAAGTTTGGCCATTGTTGAGATTTCACAGATCACAGGTTTGAATACTGTACAATACCTTCCCAGGCTAACTTCAAACGTTGTTCTAGTGGTTTAACAGTGTCCTCTGTACATTGACGATCGTGCAATGATCCCCCTGAATGTACCGTTAGCTTGCCATCTTTTCAATTCACTCGTGAATAGAGAAGAACTGTGAAAGGTCGAGTAAAGACGTACTTGGAGTGTATGCTATCAAATAGTTTTCCAGAACGTTTTTGATCATTTCAGAGTGGCTCACCTTAAAGATGCTCCCTCACCATTCACCACGGTTATAAAGCCTATCGGCAGTCTGTCACACCGCCAACATTATAAATATGTTCATAAGTGGCAGGCTTAAAAAAACCTCCAAGAGAGCTGTAATAGTACTCATAAAAGCAACAGCGACCAGCCGACTTCCAAACCGCTGCAATCTTGCCAGTTTACTGCCTGGTGTAACTTGAGAAATATGATGGAGTTACACTACCATACCAAAGAATCGTATGCCAGTTGAGGTCTGATGATAGCCACAGAGCAACACACGATTTTAGTCCCCATTTGTATCGGTTTCCTCTAGACATAAATTCTCCTTTTTCATGGCTCTTTTATTACTAAATGGAACAACGACTGTTTTGGAAGAATTGACTCTAGGGCCTTCTCTCCGGCATCCGCACTAAACTCAGAGAGAAACTGAGTAGCTCCTCGAGTGAGTTCTATAAGATCCCCTTACCTGCTCCATCCTGCTGGTGTAATTAAGTGCTTTGGAATAAATTCTGCTTTACTGGCTCTACAGGTTCACAGTATGTAGTCATGTGCTATTCTAGATCAAATGTGGCAAAGTCAAACAAAAAGAGAGTCCCTTATGCAACAAGGCAGTATTTACCCTCCAGAATGAATTGCTGCACAGCACACTTAATGTTGCAAACTATTATGACACAGCTGGCAAAAGTCCAGCCTTCTAAAAACGACCTTCACTAAGAACTGTTCTCCAGCAGCCGGTGTTCGCCATTAGTATTGCTCCTTTTTATACAGTCAGGAAAGTGTTTCCAAAAGTTTTCTTCGCCGTATTGTCCGTATATTGTCCTCTGGCGGCATCATAATGCCCAGTCAAAACTCGTCTTGTCCAGCTTTCGGATTCACAACACACAAGATTCTTGTTTGGCCTTTCTAATGGATTTTCCGTATCCTGTAGGAGCCGAACACTACTCGCAGCTGTGTTTTGCTATATTAAAAAGATGCCGTTTTTATAATTTGAGTTTCTTATTCACCTTGTTGCCCTACATTTCACCTTTTTAATGTTGATTGAGCAGTTGGTATTTTACCAGTCTATTATAATGTCTCCAATTTGTGACCCCACGTTTTCTAGATCTGCAAAGTTTTTAACCATGTCATGTTTTTCTAAATCCGATCAGCAAGGTTATCTTGGCAATGAGTCCAGTTAGTCCGACAGATTTCTAAAGGACTCTACAGTTAGGTCGGTATCCAATAGACATTTACTTGTGATCTGAAAGGGAAGATTCTTTTGAGCATGCCTCCTTTCAGTGCAGTGCTATGCTGATAGTCGCAATGCAGTTGATCCAGCGAGAACGACCACAAGACTTTCGTAATTATATCGCTAAAACAGCAAATTTTTAAAGGTCTGAAATTTTGCACAGATATTCTAGTCATATAATAAGTGTTTCTCTAAGGAAGGATTTTAAAATCGATTGACACGAAGTGGATTAAATCGATTTTATTCACTTTAAAAAATCAATAAATTCAAATTCAAGGTACTAGTAAAAATTGCATTAGAGATACAATGCAATCCCCCCCTAATGCATTGGGGATACAATGCAATCCCCCCTAATGCATTGGGGATACAATGCAATCCCCCCTAATGCATTGGGGATACAATGCAATCCCCCCTAATGCATTGGGGATACAATGCAATCCCCCCTAATGCATTGGGGATACAATGCAATCCCCCCTAATGCATTGGGGATACAATGAAATCCCCCCTAATGCATTGGGGATACAATGCAATCCCCCCTAATGCATTGGGGATACAATGCAATCCCCCCTAATGCATTGGGGATACAATGCAATCCCCCCTAATGCATTGGGGATACAATGCAATCCCCTAATGCATTGGGGATACAATGCAATCCCCTAATGCATTGGGGATACAATGCAATCCCCCCTAATGCATTGGGGATACAATGCAATCCCCTAATGCATTGGGGATACAATGCAATCCCCCCTAATGCATTGGGGATACAATGCAATCCCCCCTAATGCATTGGGGATACAATGCAATCCCCCCTAATGCATTGGGGATACAATGCAATCCCCCCTAATGCATTGGGGATACAATGCAATCCCCCCTAATGCATTGGGGATACAATGCAATCCCCCCTAATGCATTGGGGATACAATGCAATCCCCCCTAATGCATTGGGGATACAATGCAATCCCCTAATGCATTGGGGATACAATGCAATCCCCTAATGCATTGGGGATACAATGCAATCCCCTAATGCATTGGGGATACAATGCAATCCCCTAATGCATTGGGGATACAATGCAATCCCCTAATGCATTGGGGATACAATGCAATCCCCTAATGCATTGGGGATACAATGCAATCCCCTAATGCATTGGGGATACAATGCATTGGGGATACAATGCAATCCCCTAATGCATTGGGGATACAATGCAATCCCCCCTAATGCATTGGGGATACAATGCAATCCCCCCTAATGCATTGGGGATACAATGCAATCCCCCCTAATGCATTGGGGATACAATGCAATCCCCCCTAATGCATTGGGGATACAATGCAATCCCCCCTAATGCATTGGGGGGATTCTATGGATTTTTTGTGCACAATAAATCCAACGATTACTTTTATCAAATAACGAAATTCACACAAGCGAAGCTTTTTTTTATGTGTTTAACGTCTGACTATTGCACACACTTGGGCTAATGCAGACGATGGGATGATTTATAGCGTATGAAAATGCCAAGCCCTGGCCGGGAATCGAACCCGGGTCCTCGGGGTGAAAGCCCAGTACGCTATCAACTAGGCCACCGAGGCGGCTACACAAGCGAAGCAGCGGGTAAAAGTAGATAACTAAGAATGAACATGAGTTTATTACAAAATCAACTGTTTTACAAAGGAATGTAAAAGGCAAAGTGGGCGGAAGCATGACCTCAAGGTAACCGTAAAAGATCATTAAAAACAAATAAAACTTGAAAAAAACCGTAAAATCTATTTATTTAAATACCGTACGTAAGACAATTTTAATAACGCCGTCACTAAAATGTCAATGTCAAATTTATAATTTAAATTTTCGATATTTAAGGAAATTGTTAAATATAAAACGTTCAGTTTTCAACGCTGATTACAACTAAAAAAATTGTATTTTAAAAATGTTATGGATTTGCTGAAGACGTTGACTTAGCATACGTTATTTTGAAAACATAGAATGGACCGAACTCTTTCAAGGTATTACCAAAATCTGTTTTAATCCTTTTTTTTCAAATAGGCCCTTGTCAGGTTTATTTTCGTATTTCTAAAAGCACAGAAAATTTAAAATTCTAATTCATGCATATTTTAAATTTATGCTGAATACGATGGTAAATCAGATTTTAAAAAATGGGTAAAATACGACGTATGATTTTTTGAAAATTTTAAATGTAATTTCGAAACGGTTGAACGAACTTTGCTGTAAACTGAACTTGTCAAAGTTATTGCTAAAACCGATTATCGTACAAGTTTCAATCAAATCGGCGTAAATTAGCGTAACCAACTTACCGCGGTCAAAATTTAAAATGCTAATTTATGCAGAATTACTGTTTGCAATGGCGAAATTCGATTTAAAAAAATATACCTTAGAAATAGGTAATGATTTACTTAAAGTTTTGAAATTGCCGCCATTTTGAACTTACTATTCGTATTTTGCTGCTTAACGAACGCTATTACCAAAATCGATTTTCATACAAAGTTTGAATCAAATGGGAACCAAAACACACACACACACACACACACACACACACACACACACACACACACGCACGCACGCACGCACACACACACACACACACACACACACACACACACACACACACACACACACACACACACACACACACACACACACACACACACACACACACACACACACACAACACACGCACATACAATATGAAAATATGTAAAATATTAAAGACCCTAAAAGTTGTCTAGAGGTCAGAATCGGCGCTAATTTGAAGGTCCCAAGTCTGGATTTTCGCCTATTATGGCCACTTCGGCAATACATTTTTCAATAAATTTCCCTAAAAAAAACACTAGCTATATAAGCTTTTTCTTTTTATTTCAATAAGGACAGAGAATACGAGGTTTTTTAAAGCCTGTTCTATATTCAATGAAATATTGTAAAAAAAACAATGTGAGGTACGGCTTGGAAAGAAACACAAGAAATACGATGCCGTTTAAACCCAACCCGCATTTTTGTGTTGATAATTTGCTATCACGTTTACTTGATTCAACAACCTAGAAGCTAGTTGTCGCCTTATCAGCAACAGCGTGTTAGCGGGGATATGATAACTTTTATCAGCTAACTCAACACAAATACATCAGACTTAATCACATGTAAATGTATTCTGAAAAAATTCGATAATGTTTTTTAAGCTTTTGATTAAAATATCCAACTTTTGTCCGTGCAGATTCATAACTCAGTGTGGCGAGAGATTTATGTTAACAAAGTATGTGAAATGTTAACAAAGGCCAATGGTGAGTCTGCTATGCGTAAAGCAAGAGTTTACGAGTGGTATAAGCGTTTCCAAAAAGGCCGTGAAGACGAAGATTACGAATGCCCTGGACGCCCCAGAACATCAACAACCTATGAAAATGTAGAAAAAGTGAAAGAAATGGTTATGAACAATCGCCAAATCACAATTAGAGAGGTCGCTGATGACGTTGGTATATCGATTGGATCATGTCATGACAATGTTTCCAATGTTTTGTGTATGAAACGCGTGGCAGCAAAATTCGTTCCAAAATTGTTGAATTTCGAACAAAAACAGCGGCGAATGGAAGTTGCTCAGGAGTCACTAAATGAAGTCAACGACGGTGCAGAATTACTGAAACGTATTACAACAGGTGACGAAAAATGGGTTTACGGATATGACGTCGAAACTAAGGCTCAATCATCCCAGTGGAGGCATTCTGGCTCTCCAAGACCGAAAAGGCTCGACAAGTGCGGTCGAACATGAAGGTTATGCTCACTGTGTTCTTCGATATTAATGGCATAGTGTATCATGAATTCTTGCCAACAGGTGAAACGGTCAATAAGGAGTACTACCTACAAGTTCAACGCTGTTTGCGTGAAGCAATCCGAAAAAACGCCCGGATCTGTGAAAAAACAATTTATGGCTTTTGCACCACAATAATACACCAGCTCACACTTCATTGCTTGTTCGTGAATTTTTGGCCAAAAACAGTACTGTAACGATGCCCCAGCCTCCATATTCGCCAGACATGGCTCAGTGTGACTTTTTCCTATTTCCAAAAATAAAGAGAACCTTAAAGGGCCGTCGTTTTACAGCCGTAGATGACATTAAAAGCACATCGCTGAAAGAACTATCTCAAAGATCGAGTTTGAGAAGTGTTTCGAGGATTGGAAAAACCGCTGGCACAAAGCATAATCTCCAATGGGGACTATTTTGAAGGCGACAACATCAATTTAGAAGAATAAATAAATATCTTGTTCAAAAATTTAAAATTCTCGTTACTTTCTGAACACACCTCGTGTATATATATATATATATATATATATATATATATATATATATATATATATATATATATATATATATATATATAATACTGACTGACCTCATACGTAAGGTTAAATTTGAAAATGATATTTTGAGAAACTGGGAGGGGGGTGAGATGCCGTACAAAAATTGTTGTAGGCTTATTTTAAAGGCACTACTCTCGAATTTGACAGACAAGTCTACATTTTTCGTAATTAATAAGATATAATAGGCTGTGAACGATGAAAGTTTCCTTAAGAAATGCATTGTAATAATCAACAGTATTCAATATTACACTATAAAAAACAGTTCTTTTAATATCAGTATTCTGAACAACAGATGTTCTATATTATTATTATTGTTTTGTTTTGTTTACAATATTTGTTTATTAACAGAGCCTATTTTCTGAAGTTATAAATCAAATGTTTTCTGTTTGGTATTTTTTGCGAATTTCCATTGGAAAAATAAGTTATTAGAGCAGCCATCATGGTAAGGTCCACACCAGGAACCTTGAAAAATGAGCACCACTCCTGACCTCTAGATCACTTTTGAGGAGTTGTTAAAATTGTGTGTGTGTGTGTGTGTGTGCGTGCGTGCGTGCGTGCGTGCGTGCGTGCGCTCGCACACACTTTCACGTTCACAATTTTAGTCATGTTTGATTCAAATTTTGCAAAAATTCGATTTTCATAATACCTTGGACAAGTTCGTTCAACAGTTTCAAAATGGTTGGCATTTCAATTGTTTAAAAATCCATAACTTTTTTGTCTTGAATATTTTTGAAAATATGATTTTCACTATCGTAATTTAATTCACTATCGCAGTTAAAAATTGTAAAAATCAGCATTTTGAATTTTCAAAATTCGTTGATATCAAGAAATTTTTTAATGGCAGTCATTCTTCATTTTCGTATTTTTAATATAATTTGAAAATTTAAAATGCTAATATATGCAGATTTTAATGCCGATTATGACGGTGAAATAAGGATTTCAAAAAGAGTAAGATAAAGAAAAATATTTTGGGAAATTTGCTTCTATCGCGCAGGGAGACAGATGCTTGCCGTGATTATGTCTTTATATATATACCATTTTGGCTGCTCCAGTGGCTCATTTTTCAATAGAAATTCGCTAAAAAATCACCTGTAGAATAGATAATAGTAAATAAGATAGAATTTTTGAAGTAGCCTACGCTTAATTTACGGAAAGGCGTCCATACTTTCAAAGCAATCTACAGGGGGGGGGCACAACGTAGAATCTGATTATAGATTCTAAAAAGGGTTACTTTACGCCCTTGTGTATAACTATATCCTCTTCAGAATCACACTTAGTGTTGTGAATTTGTTTCTGGACATAGCTCCTTAAGTCACACAGTTACATCTACAAACCGGGGGTGACCAGTTAAAAAACGTACAATAGTGTGATTTTTAAAAGAAGACACTCATAGATAAAAGAAGGAGTGATGTATAAGGCGCATGTATATACAACTTTCTGTTACTGAACTTAAAATAAAAATGTTGTATTATGTTGTTTTTTATTTTACGGTAATTTGTAAGAAAATACGACAAATTAACATAGCTTGTTTTTAACAACAACCTGAAGCTTGTTATAGTCTATCAGTTGTTCAATGAAATCTTTAGAATTAATATAAAACAAATGATTTTTGAATATAACTATCAAAATTAAATTAACGATTCATTTCATATACTTAAATCGGTCAAATTTCTTCATAATTTACGTAGTGTAGTGGTTATCGCGTGTGCCTCACATGCGTCAAGTCCCCGATTCGATTGCAGCGGAAACACAGACATTTTTAATTATAATTTATTTAATATTAGACTTGCTACGCGCAAAATATAACAATATATCAATATAAACATGTTCCTCGCATCACGCTTCCCGCAAAATCCAACATCAAAACCAGCCCCAAAACATGATAGGCCTACATGTTAAATAGAAAGTATTAACCTGTGTATAAAGAGAAGAAGAATGAAATGGGGCTCATATAATGGCAATTAACAAGATAGTGCGTATTGTAAGGAGATAAGTCACTGAACTAAAGATCAATGGGATGCCCTAGAAAGAGATGGAGCGATAGTGCAGGAACCAGGAAACCGAAGAAAAACAGAGCGTGCCAAATCAGGAGTGGGGAACACAGAATTTGAAAAAAGTATGAATTTATACATACATTTGTGTGGTATTTATTCTAGAATTACAAAATAGAACAAAACAACTATTCCGATTTCGTTAAAACTACGGCCGGGTGGCTACTAAACACGGAGCGGACTACGAATTCAAAGCCTACCTATTGTGTTCAATGTTAAGTCCACTGTAAGCGAAGTGGTACCCTGCGACGCCGCTTGACTTAGTTCAGCGAACCTCCGCTGGCTACGTGACCCTAGTGTTTCGAAACAACCTGTGAAATAGTTTCATATTTTCATAGTCAATTTTCAGAGATAGAATATAGTTTTGCAATAGAGAAAAAGATTGTCTCTTCTGACCTAGTGAAGTAACGAAGTAACCCCATAATCCCCCACCACCAACAACCGAAGTAGTCAGAATAGAAAAGATGCGAGTCTCGTTGACTCAACTCATTTTCTGGGTAAAACCAAACCTTTCACTTTGAAATGACGGATGGATTATTTACACAATTATTTCATATTTCCTCAGTGCAATGACGAAAATAACTTCACTCCTAACAACCCTCTAGCCGGGGGTTTTTGTTTCTTGTCTGTTGTGGTAAATTTTCTTAGAAACTGTTCACCGTTGAACCAATATTGATTTTCCTTATCGACAACGGAATAAATTAAAATAAAAAAACGACGTCAGAGTTATATTTTTTTACGGTTTAGCCCCGAATAAAAATTTCTTTTTTTCAAACCTACCACACTGATATGAATTATAAATCTTCAAAACTGACTAAAATTTCAGCAAAATCGGATGAACCAATTTTTAAAAAGTAGGATGATTTTTCAGTTTTTCCTATAGGTATCGAACCTTTGGTGATATAATAAGGCACTGGTCTACGAAAAATTTATCAAAATCGTTGGAAATACCGATAATTAAGATTGTTTTGAATGAAAAACAGTACCAAAATCCATTTTCTTTGTAAAATTAAATGACGCGGTCAGGATTTTTATTTTTTTCGATTTACCCACGAATTGTAATTTTTTTATTTTAAATTTGCTACAATTATAGTAAGTTGTAAAACTTATCATATTACTAAATTGCATAAAAATTTAATAAAACAATGTTAAGAGATAATGCCGAATGTTTTTCCCTAAATTTCTGGACTGGACCTTTACGTTTTGCACGGACTACGTTTGAGCAAAATTTTTAATAAAATAAAACTTCTCTGTAAAAAAACTTTTTTATCGTACCAAAAAGAAACTGTTAAAAATCATTTGCATTAAAATGATCCTGAGATAGAGGCAAACATCTACGTGCTTATATTGAAGGAATTTTGTAAAAATTTTATACAAGAAAATATTATTTATGTACGTTAACTGGTTCGCAAGCAATGTTATTACATTGTAGCCACCGATAAAAATTACTCCATTTAAAAAAAAATCATATTCAACCGTTGTATTGTGTTAGTGTGAAACCGGTGCGGTAATTAAGACTATTTACAAACACTGTAATTTAAAACATTCCAATTATTTGCATTAACCTGTATACTTCAACGAGTAATTTAATAATTATGTTAGAAATTATTTATTTATAAGCAACACTACAAGTGACACTATCTCGTGAATGAATAATGAACTAATCCTGTTTTCAAGAAACTTCAAATTAATCTGTTACAAGTTCACCCTAACCTCTACAGCAGAGCTTGAATAAAATGATAAAGCAAATGCTTTTAAAGCACATAATGAAGGTCCGTAGAGGTGTCGATTCAAATAAACTATATACGAGGGCTATTCAGAAAGTAGATTACGTTTTTGGATAAAAAAAAAACTAAGTACAGGAAAAAAATTTTATTATATACATTTGAAAGAGGAACTAAAATACTATTTTTCGACATAATCGATAAAACAAATTTAGACATTTGTCATATCGGTGAACTAGCTTTGAAATTCCCGTGTCGTAGAATTCCGCCGCCTGTGACGCCAGCCAGTCAGTCACGCCCGCGCGGAGATCTGCGCGTCATCGAAGCGCTGTGTTCAAGCCAAGTCTTCATCTTCGTAAGTGGAAATCACTAGGTGCCAGGTCCGGACTGTAGGGTGGATGAGGAAAATCTCCCACTTGAAGGCCGTCAAGACGTCTTTTCTGGATAGCTTGCCGTGTGAGGGCGGGCATTGTCATTACGAAAAACAACACTTTTATCCAGTTTTCCTCTCGCTTGTTCTGGATAACTGAGTCTTAAAAGTGTTGTTTGGCAATACCTTTCTGAGTTTATGGTTGCTCCACGTTCACGGTCAAATCAGAAGAACACCTTTCCTGTCCCAAAAAACGGTCGCCATGATCTTCCTTGCTGACAGGGTTTGCAAACATTTCCTCCTTTTTGGAGGAATTTGTGTGCCCCACTCCATAGACCTGGTTTTGTCTCACAGGTAACGTTTTAACCCATCTCATCTCCCGTTATGATGCGATCAAGGCTTGATTCACAGCTTTGATGACGACGCAGATCTCCGCGCGGGCGTGACTGACTGGCTGGCGTCACAGGCGGCGGAATTCTACGACACGGGAATTTCAAAGCTAGTTCACCGATATGACAAATGTCTAAATTTGTTTGGCGATTATGTCGAAAAATAGTATTTTAGTTCCTCTTTCAAATGTATATAATACAATTTTTTTCCTGTACTTAGTTTTTTTTTTTTATCCAAAAACGTAATCTACTTTCTGAATAGCCCTCGTATTAACAAAAAGAGATCAACTTATTTCCGTCTCCTCTACACTGCTGCGACGCGGGCTGTACATCTATCGAAAAGTATTTTTTTTTAATTATTTATTTTAAGGCACATTGATGCTGTTATAGCCTCGTATGTTGCTTACTTTTGCCTACAGTGCAAAACGTCGAGCGACGTAAAAACCTTTTAAAGTTGGTGAAATTTACAAAATACCCTTTTATTGAGATCTATAAATACAAAAATATGTAAAATATTAAAATATTCTAAAAACTGTTTTTTATCCGAACAGTTTTTAAATTTTTTGAAATTTTCAAAAAAAGCTTAAAACAAAAAAAGGGTTTCAAATTACTAGCATTTTGCTGTTAACCAAACTATAAACTAAATTGATTCTTGTGTAAAGTTTTTTACAGATTGCACCAAAATAGCAATTTTGCAAAATTGCGATATTATTAAAATTTAAAAGCGCTAACACACACACACACACACACACACACACACACACACACACACACACACACACACAGAGAGAGAGAGAGAGAGAGAGAGAGAGAGACAGACAGACAGACAGACAGACAGACAGACAGACAGACAGACAGAAAATAACATTTTTAATTACCCCTAAAAAATTAGATTAGAATTGGCACTCAGTTTATCATTTTGAAATCTCGGATTTGAGTCTTATAATTATGGTTTATTTTCCTATGTACATTTGCTAAAAACATGAGTGAATCCTCAATGAGGTGAGATAAACGTAAATTGTAAGACAGACTGGACGAATTAGTGAATCCTCTATGCGATGAGATTAAACGTAAATTGTAAGACAGACTAGACGAATTAGTGAATCCTCCATGCGGTGAGATAAACGTAAATTGGAAGACAGACTGGACGAATTAGTGAATCCTCCATGCGGTGAGATAAACGTAAACGTAAATTGTAAGACAGAAGACAGACTGGACGAATTAGTGAATCCTCCATGCGGTGAGATAAACGTAAATTGGAAGACAGACTGGACGAATTAGTGAATCCTCCATGCGGTGAGATAAACGTAAATTGGAAGACAGACTGGACGAATTAGTGAATCCTCCATGCGGTGAGATAAACGTAAATTGGAAGACAGACTGGACGAATTAGTGAATCCTCCATGCGGTGAGATAAACGTAAATTGTAAGACAGAGTATGCGGTGAGATAAACGTAAATTAGTGAGATCCTCCTCCATGCGGTGAGATAAACGTAAATTGGAAGACAGACTGGACGAATTAGTGAATCCTCCATGCGGTGAGATAAACGTAAATTGTAAGACAGACTGGACGAATTAGTGAATCCTCCATGCGGTGAGATAAACGTAAATTGGAAGACAGACTGGACGAATTAGTGAATCCTCTATGCGATGAGATTAAACGTAAATTGTAAGACAGAGTAGACAAATTAGTGAATCCTCCATGCGGTGAGATAAACGTAAATTGTAAGACAGACTGGACGAATTAGTGAATCCTCCATGCGGTGAGATAAACGTAAATTGTAAGACAGACTGGACGAATTAGTGAATCCTCCATGCGGTGAGATAAACGTAAATTGGAAGACAGACTGGACGAATTAGTGAATCCTCCATGCGATGAGATTAAACGTAAATTGTAAGACAGAGTAGACGAATTAGTGAATCCTCCATGCGGTGAGATAAACGTAAATTGGAAGACAGACTGGACGAATTAGTGAATCCTCCATGCGGTGAGATAAACGTAAATTGTAAGACAGACTGGACGAATTAGTGAATCCTCCATGCGGTGAGATAAACGTAAATTGGAAGACAGACTGGACGAATTAGTGAATCCTCCATGCGATGAGATAAACGTAAATTGTAAGACAGACTGGACGAATTAGTGAATCCTCCATGCGGTGAGATAAACGTAAATTGTAAGACAGACTGGACGAATTAGTGAATCCTCCATGCGGTGAGATAAACGTAAATTGGAAGACAGACTGGACGAATTAGTGAATCCTCCATGCGGTGAGATAAACGTAAATTGTAAGACAGACTGGACGAATTAGTGAATCCTCCATGCGGTGAGATAAACGTAAATTGGAAGACAGACTGGACGAATTAGTGAATCCTCCATGCGGTGAGATTAAACGTAAATTGTAAGACAGACTGGACGAATTAGTGAATCCTCCATGCGGTGAGATAAACGTAAATTGTAAGACAGACTGGACGAATTAGTGAATCCTCCATGCGGTGAGATAAACGTAAATTGTAAGACAGACTGGACGAATTAGTGAATCCTCCATGCGATGAGATTAAACGTAAATTGTGACAGACTGGACAAATTGGTGAATCCTCCATGCGATGATATAAACGTAAATTGTAAGACAGACTGGACGAATTAGTGAATCCTCCATGCGGTGAGATAAACGTAAATTGTAAGACAGACCGGACGAATTAGTGAATCCTCCATGCGGTGAGATAAACGTAAATTGTAAGACAGACTGGACAAATTGGTGAATCCTACATGCGGTGAGATAAACGTAAATTGTAAGACAGACTGGACGAATTGGTGAATCAGCCATGCGGTGAGATAAACGTAAATTGTAAGACAGACTAGACGAATTGGTGAATCCTTCATGCGGTGAGATAAACGTAAATTGTAAGACAGACTGGACAAATTGGTGAATCCTCCATGCGATGAGATAAACGTAAATTGTAAGACAGACCGGACGAATTAGTGAATCCTTCATGCGGTGAGATAAACGTAAATTGTAAGACAGACTGGACAAATTGGTGAATCCTCCATGCGGTGAGATAAACGTAAATTGTAAGACAGACTGGACGAATTGGTGAATCCTCCATGCGGTGAGATAAACGTAAATTGTAAGACAGACCTGACGAATTAGTTAATCCTCCATGCGGTGAGATAAACGTAAATTGTAAGACAGACTGGACAAATTGGTGAATCCTCCATGCGGTGAGATAAACGTAAATTGTAAGACAGACTGGACGAATTAGTGAATCCTCCATGCGGTGAGATAAACGTAAATTGGAAGACAGACTGGACGAATTAGTGAATCCTCCATGCGGTGAGATAAACGTAAATTGTAAGACAGACTGGACGAATTGGTGAATCAGCCATGCGGTGAGATAAACGTAAATTGAAGACAGACTGGACGAATTAGTGAATCCTCCATGCGGTGAGATAAACGTAAATTGGAAGACAGACTGGACGAATTGGTGAATCAGCCATGCGGTGAGATAAACGTAAATTGGAAGACAGACTGGACGAATTAGTGAATCCTCCATGCGGTGAGATAAACGTAAATTGGAAGACAGACTGGACGAATTAGTGAATCCTCCATGCGGTGAGATAAACGTAAATTGTAAGACAGACTGGACGAATTAGTGAATCCTCCATGCGGTGAGATAAACGTAAATTGGAAGACAGACTGGACGAATTAGTGAATCCTCCATGCGGTGAGATAAACGTAAATTGGAAGACAGACTGGACGAATTAGTGAATCCTCCATGCGGTGAGATAAACGTAAATTGGAAGACAGACTGGACGAATTAGTGAATCCTCCATGCGGTGAGATAAACGTAAATTGGAAGACAGACTGGACGAATTAGTGAATCCTCCATGCGGTGAGATAAACGTAAATTGTAAGACAGACTGGACGAATTAGTGAATCCTCCATGCGGTGAGATAAACGTAAATTGGAAGACAGACTGGACGAATTAGTGAATCCTCCATGCGGTGAGATAAACGTAAATTGTAAGACAGACTGGACGAATTAGTGAATCCTCCATGCGGTGAGATAAACGTAAATTAGAAGACAGACTGGACGAATTGGTGAATCAGCCATGCGGTGAGATAAACGTAAATTGTAAGACAGACTGGACGAATTGGTGAATCCTCCATGCGGTGAGATAAACGTAAATTAGAAGACAGACTGGACGAATTGGTGAATCCTCCATGCGGTGAGATAAACGTAAATTAGAAGACAGACTGGACGAATTAGTGAATCCTCCATGCGGTGAGATAAACGTAAATTAGAAGACAGACTGGACGAATTAGTGAATCCTCCATGCGGTGAGATAAACGTAAATTGGAAGACAGACTGGACGAATTGGTGAATCCTCCATGCGGTGAGATAAACGTAAATTGGAAGACAGACTGGACGAATTAGATAATTACAGTTCGCAAGATCACCTAGATAAAACAGTAAATAAAATCATTGTGTAAACCCGGCTTTAAAGGTAAGCTTGTTTTTAATTGCACCAATTATTAACTGGAGTAGTGAACATATAGTTACTTTACTTGGTATGCAAACACCTAATAGTCACCTTTTCTAGATCCAATTAGAGAAATTCGTACGCTTTAATTAATTAAAAATTCAAACGTGCCCGCACGTAAGGGAAATTCTTGACATCAATTACTCTCGTGCATTTCAAGCAGAACATTGAAATTATCTGAAAAACTTGTTCGCAATGCTATTAAATACATTTATTCATAAATCTTTCGTTTTACGTATGCAGTCTGTTAAAGTTTTTCATTCATAAATAGGCCTTTACCGCACCGGCTTGTTAGATATGCAGTGTGATAAACCAAAGCTAGTTTAACCGTGCATAGCTTGATTAGCACGCGTGTAACTGCACTTTAATTAACTGATTAATAATTAACCGAACTGCAAACGAATTGTAATTCCTTGTGACGTTATTTTTTAGCCATTACTATAAGACAATGAAAATTGATAACAATGACAGTGACAACTGACAACATTTTTTGCTGCCAAAAACCTGAAAGCTTATCATCGCCTTATCGTGAGTTGATCGTTTCTGAACTAAAATATATTAAGTTAATTAATAATAATTGATGATATAAATATATAATAAAAAGTTAAACCGAGGACCCAGGGCTTGGCATTTTCATACGCTATAAATCATCCCATCGTCTGCATTAGCCCAAGTCGGTGCACAATAGTCGGACGTTAAACACAAAAAAAAGTTAAAAAAACAAAATACCTAAAATTAGTTAACAATAATGTATACATTAATGTTATATATTATATACATTAATGTCATTAGTAATTATATATACTAATGAACATAACAAAATGTACACAATCCGTTATACAGCTGTAAAATGGACAAAAATGCACTGATGTAAAATTAGTCAACAATTAATAATATACGAGGGTAAGTCAATAAGTAAAGTGAAATTAAAAAAAAAATTATATTTATTGTACTTACATAAGTGATAAATCATTACTTTTCAACATAATCCCTTTCTGCTTCTATGCACTTAGTACATCTTTTAACCAGCGTTTGAATTCATCTGTAAGAAGGTTTTCGGCTTGGTGTTCATAGAATTTCCCTTTACTTTTTGATTTACCCTCGTATATCTAAGAAACGTAACAAAATGAATACAATTCATTGAATGCTGTAATTCGTGGCCCTTCAATAATAAAAGGTAATAAATAAATAAAAACTAAAACATACATTTACCTAAAACTAGTTAACAAGTATATAACAATTTGACCGAGCGAAGCGAGATCTTTGTTTCAACTGGACCGTTCGGCATTTGGTTCGTGTGTTTGTTTGTTACGCGGTTTTGGCAAAACGCACTGACTGTTTTAAAATCTGATACGAAGATACTTACTGTAGCCCGAACATTTTATTTGCAAGCCATTTTTAAGACGGCGGCCTCTGATTATACGATGAATGCACGTAGTTTTGGTGAAACGCACTGACCGAATGTTTTGAAATTTGGTACTAAAGTACCTTTTATAAAGCCCGAACTATGTAAATTTTTTCACAACATTTCCGTGTCATGGCGGCTTTCTCTTGCTTAACGATGACTAGTATAGTTGCAGACTATTTCCAATCATAACTTTGACCACTTCATGGCGAAAGAGCATAACATTTCCGTGTCATGGCGGCTTTCTCTTGCTTAACGATGACTAGTATAGTTGCTGACTATTTCCTGTCGTATTGACTGTACGGCAATCATAACTTTGACCACTTCATGGCGAAAGAGCATAACATTTCCGTGTCATGGCGGCTTTCTCTTGCTTAACGATGACTAGTATAGTTGCTGACTATTTCCTGTCGTATTGACTGAACGGCAATCATAGACCACTTCATGGCGAAAGAGCATAACATTTCCGTGTCATGGCGGCTTTCTTGCTTATGACTAGTATAGTTGCTGACTATTTCCTCGTATTGACTGAACGGCAATCATAACTTTGACCACTTCGTATTGACTGAACGGCAATCATAACTTTGACCACTTCATGGCGAAAGACCATAACATTTCGAATAAAGGTGGTCTCCTAACATTTTCCATAAATATTACGGTTATCGGTTAAATTTACGGAAAAGGTTACGAGCGCATCAGAGCTCTGTCGTAGAGTTGTGGCTAAACAATGAAAAATATACTACGAGGTCTACTGACCTTTGAACTATTAATTATAATTTGTAACAAAATAAACAATAACTGCCAAATAAATCAAATTTTATTAATTCCAGACTGTGTAGGAACAGCAGTACTCGGTCAATGGCCGAGGCACTATCTCCCAACATCCTACGTAACAATTTCCCAAACCATACATAAGTCGCGCATTTGGAAAACCAACAAAAGATTCTTCATTGTGATGGTTTCTTCACAAAGCTCGCGAGGGCGTGTCATCAGAAATTCATGCATTAGTAATCAGAGTCGGACTGGGGTCAAATCTTTAACCGGGAACCTAAAACCAAATACGCCGCCTCCATAAATATCGGCGCCAAACCCTTCCCTGATTTTTTTTTTTTAAGTATTGGATCAGGGGTTTCATCGGGGAAAAGTTAGCTGTATACCCTCGAACCTCAAGCCCGTAACTAAACTACACTATACCTACGTGACCGAAAAAAGAAAACTGTATACCCTCCGAACCTCAGCCTGTAACCAACCTACCCTATAACTTTTTGTTGGGGGAAAAGAGAGGTCTCTCACCTATGAATTTAAAGCCTGTAACCGAAATATCCTATACCTTTGTGATCGAAAAAAGCTGTATACTCTCAAAACCTGAAGCCCGTAACCAAACCACTCTATACTTTTGTGATCGGAAAAAGAGAGCTAACAACCCTATTGCATACAGCTTAATTATTACGCTAAAACTTGTGCACTTAACGAGTATATGTTAAAATAGTATTTTAGGTACCTAGGGCGTACAAGGCGTAAAATGTGATTAAATGCACCAAGTGCATATGTTGCGCCCGAGGGTTAGCGTAGCCTGTGGAGTGTGGTGCATACGACCATTTACGGGTCTAAGGAGATGAAGCTTGCAAAAAGCATGGTTTTTATCACCAGTCAATTCGGAAGGCGGTGCACTGGGAATCCTCCCGGTAGCTTATATAGCCAGTCTGAGCGTGAGAATGACCAGTGAGAAGACAGGTAACCACAAAATCTCAGTTCATATTAATGGAATTACATGGTATAAAGGCACTTTATAAATACAAAATACGTAAGGTTTTAATAATTAATATTCATACTGCAATGAAGGTAATTTTCACCTACACAACTGATTTTGCAGCACATAGGCTACTATTTTACCTCAGATTTTACTGACGTTGTGTATGATTAATGTAAGTAATAACAAATAAATCTTTATTAATTAATTGTCAATATAATATTTATGTGTATACTTCAAATACGGTTACAGTGATTACTGTAATTACATCTGTTTTAATTAAACAACTGCTTTGATCATTATGCTGTATAAGCTCAAAACAGATTTATGATTAAATACATCGAATGTAAATGAAATGAGAACAGGAGGAAACTGCAAAGCTGCCAATAGACGTGAGACTGTGATTGCTATCACTGCTACTGAGAACACTGTTCTTGCCACTGTGCAGTGAACAGTTGTGATTGTTCTTCATTAGAGGAACAAGGAGGCTATGACTGCTATCACTGCTACTGAGAACACTGTTCTTGCCACTGTGGAGTGAGCAGTTGTGATTGTTCTTCATTAGAGGAACAATGAGGCTTTGAATGCTATCACTGCTACTGAGAACACTGTTCTTGCCACTGTGCAGTGAACAGTTGTGATTGTTCTTCATTAGAGGAACAATGAGGCTTTGAATGCTATCACTGCTACTGAGAACACTGTTCTTGCCACTGTGCAGTGAACAGTTGTGATTGTTCTTCATTATAGGAACAATGAGGCTATAAATGCTATCACTGCTACTGAGAACACTGTTCTTGCCACTGTGCAGTGAACAGTTGTGATTGTTCTTCATTAGAGGAACAATGAGGCTTTGAATGCTATCACTGCTACTGAGAACACTGTTCTTGCCACTGTGCAGTGAACAGTTGTGATTGTTCGTCATTAGAGGAACAATGAGGCTATGAATGCTATCACTGCTACTGAGAACACTGTTCTTGCCACTGTGCAGTGAACAGTTGTGATTGTTCTTCATTAGAGGAACAATGAGGCTATAAATGCTATCACTGCTACTGAGAACACTGTTCTTGCCACTGTGCAGTGAACAGTTGTGATTGTTCTTCATTAGAGGAACAATGAGGCTTTGAATGCTATCACTGCTACTGAGAACACTGTTCTTGCCACTGTGCAGTGAACAGTTGTGATTGTTCTTCATTAGAGGAACAATGAGGCTTTGAATGCTATCACTGCTACTGAGAACACTGTTCTTGCCACTGTGCAGTGAACAGTTGTGATTGTTCTTCATTAGAGGAACAATGAGGCTTTGAATGCTATCACTGCTACTGAGAACACTGTTCTTGCCACTGTGCAGTGAACAGTTGTGATTGTTCTTCATTATAGGAACAATGAGGCTATAAATGCTATCACTGCTACTGAGAACACTGTTCTTGCCACTGTGCAGTGAACAGTTGTGATTGTTCTTCATTAGAGGAACAATGAGGCTTTGAATGCTATCACTGCTACTGAGAACACTGTTCTTGCCACTGTGCAGTGAACAGTTGTGATTGTTCGTCATTAGAGGAACAATGAGGCTATGAATGCTATCACTGCTACTGAGAACACTGTTCTTGCCACTGTGCAGTGAACAGTTGTGATTGTTCTTCATTAGAGGAACAATGAGGCTATAAATGCTATCACTGCTACTGAGAACACTGTTCTTGCCACTGTGCAGTGAACAGTTGTGATTGTTCTTCATTAGAGGAACAATGAGGCTTTGAATGCTATCACTGCTACTGAGAACACTGTTCTTGCCACTGTGCAGTGAACAGTTGTGATTGTTCTTCATTAGAGGAACAATGAGGCTTTGAATGCTATCACTGCTACTGAGAACATTGTTCTTGCCACTGTGGAGTGAGCAGTTGTGATTGTTCGTCATTAGAGGAACAATGAGGCTATGAATGCTATCACTGCTACTGAGAACACTGTTCTTGCCACTGTGCAGTGAACAGTTGTGATTGTTCTTCATTATAGGAACAATGAGGCTATAAATGCTATCACTGCTACTGAGAACACTGTTCTTGCCACTGTGCAGTGAGCAGTTGTGATTGTTCTTCATTAGAGGAACAAGGAGGCTATGAATTCTATCACTGCTACTGAGAACACTGTTCTTGCCACTGTGGAGTGAGCAGTTGTGATTGTTCTTCATTAGAGGAACAATGAGGCTATGAATGCTATCACTGCTACTGAGAACACTGTTCTTGCCACTGTGCAGTGAACAGTTGTGATTGTTCTTCATTAGAGGAACAATGAGGCTTTGAATGCTATCACTGCTACTGAGAACATTGTTCTTGCCACTGTGCAGTGAGCAGTTGTGATTGTTCGTCATTAGAGGAACAATGAGGCTATGAATGCTATCACTGCTACTGAGAACACTGTTCTTGCCACTGTGCACAGTTGTGATTGTTCTTCATTAGAGGAACAATGAGGCTATAAATGCTATCACTGCTACTGAGAACATTGTTCTTGCCACTGTGGAGTGAGCAGTTGTGATTGTTCGTCATTAGAGGAACAATGAGGCTATGAATGCTATCACTGCTACTGAGAACACTGTTCTTGCCACTGTGCAGTGAACAGTTGTGATTGTTCTTCATTAGAGGAACAATGAGGCTATAAATGCTATCACTGCTACTGAGAACATTGTTCTTGCCACTGTATAGTGAGCAGTTGTGATTGTTCGTCATTAGAGGAACAATGAGGCTATGAATGCTATCACTGCTACTGAGAACACTGTTCTTGCCACTGTGCAGTGAACAGTTGTGATTGTTCTTCATTAGAGGAACAATGAGGCTATAAATGCTATCACTGCTACTGAGAACACTGTTCTTGCCACTGTGCAGTGAACAGTTGTGATTGTTCTTCATTAGAGGAACAAGGAGGCTATGAATGCTATCACTGCTACTGAGAACACTGTTCTTGCCACTGTGGAGTGAGCAGTTGTGATTGTTCTTCATTAGAGGAACAATGAGGCTATGAATGCTATCACTGCTACTGAGAACACTGTTCTTGCCACTGTGCAGTGAACAGTTGTGATTGTTCTTCATTAGAGGAACAATGAGGCTATGAATGCTATCACTGCTACTGAGAACACTGTTCTTGCCATTATGCAGTGAGCAGTTGTGATTGTTCTTCATTAGAGGAACAATGAGGCTATGAATGCTATCACTGCTACTGAGAACACTGTTCTTGCCATTATGCAGTGAGCAGTTGTGATTGTTCTTCATTAGAGGAACAATGAGGCTATGAATGCTATCCCTGCTACTGAGAACACTGTTCTTGCCACTGTGCAGTGAGCAGTTGTGAATGTGCAGTTCTTCATTAGAGGAACAATGAGTCTATGAATGCTATCACTGCTACTGAGAACACTGTTCTTGCCACTGTGCAGTGAGCAGTTGTGATTGTTCTTCATTATAGGAACAATGAGGCTATAAATGCTATCACTGCTACTACTTGCGATTGTGCAGTGAGCAGTTGTGATTGTTCTTCATTAGAGGAACAAGGAGGCTATGAATGCTATCCCTGCTACTGAGAACACTGTTCTTGCCACTGTGCATTGAGCAGTTGTGATTGTTCGTCATTAGAGGACCAATGAGGCTATGAATGCTATCACTGCTACTACTTGCGATTGTGCAGTGAGCAGTGATTGTTCTTCATTAGAGGAACAAGGAGGCTATGAATGCTATCACTGCTATTGAGAACACTGTTCTTGCCACTGTGCAGTGAGCAGTTGTGATTGTTCGTCATTAGAGGACCAATGAGGCTATGAATGCTATCACTGCTACTACTTGCGATTGTGCAGTGAGCAGTGATTGTTCTTCATTAGAGGAACAATGAGTCTTTGAATGCTATCACTGCTACTGAGAACACTGTTCTTGCCACTGTGCAGTGAGCAGTTGTGATTGTTCGTCATTAGAGGACCAATGAGGCTATGAATACTATCACTGCTACTACTTGCGATTGTGCAGTGAGCAGTGATTGTTCTTCATTAGAGGAACAAGGAGGCTATGAATGCTATCACTGCTACTGAGAACACTGTTCTTGCCACTCTGCAGTGAGCAGTTGTGATTGTTCGTCATTAGAGGACCAATGAGGCTATGAATGCTATCACTGCTACTACTTGCGATTGTGCAGTGAGCAGTGATTGTTCTTCATTAGAGGAACAAGGAGGCTATGATTGCTATCACTGCTACTGAGAACACTGTTCTTGCCATCATGTAGTGAGCAGTTGTGATTGTTCGTCATTAGAGGACCAATGAGGCTATGAATGCTATCACTGCTACTACTTGCGATTGTGCAGTGAGCAGTGATTGTTCTTCATTAGAGGAACAAGGAGGCTATGAATGCTATCACTGCTACTGAGAACACTGTTCTTGCCACTGTGCAGTGAGCAGTTGTGATTGTTCGTCATTAGAGGACCAATGAGGCTATGAATGCTATCACTGCTACTACTTGCGATTGTGCAGTGAGCAGTGATTGTTCTTCATTAGAGGAACAAGGAGGCTATGATTGCTATCACTGCTACTGAGAACACTGTTCTTGCCATCATGTAGTGAGCAGTTGTGATTGTTCTTCATTAGAGGAACAATGAGTCTATGAATGCTATCACTGCTACTGAGAACATTGTTCTCGCCATCATGTAGTGAGCAGTTGTGATTGTTCTTCATTAGAGGAACAATGAGTCTATGAATGCTATCACTGCTACTGAGAACACTGTTCTTGCCATTATGCAGTGAGCAGTTGTGATTGTTCTTCATTAGAGGAACAATGAGTCTATGAATGCTATCACTGCTACTGAGAACACTGTTCTTGCCATCATGTAGTGAGCAGTTGTGATTGTTCTTCATTAGAGGAACAATGAGTCTATGAATGCTATCACTGCTACTGAGAACACTGTTCTTGCCACTGTGCAGTGAGCAGTTGTGATTGTTCTTCATTAGAGGAACAATGAGTCTATGAATGCTATCACTGCTACTGAGAACACTGTTCTTGCCACTGTGCAGTGAGCAGTTGTGATTGTTCTTCATTAGAGGAACAATGAGGCTATGAATGCTATCACTGCTACTGAGAACACTGTTCTTGCCACTGTGCAGTGAGCAGTTGTGATTGTTCTTCATTAGAGGAACAATGAGGCTATGAATGCTATCACTGCTACTGAGAACAGTAGTAACAAATATATTAATTATTATTTTGTTTTTATTATTAATAAATAACTCGTTTTTTAGTTACAACAATATTTATTTTTAATAAAATCAATTTTTTAATGTGATTTCTTTTGCCAGATATATTAATTTGTTACGTAGTTTATAATTATGTATATTTTCCCGCTATAGAATATAAATTGCCTGCATTTATTTTACTAATTTTATAATTAACCTCAATTTCGTTTAAAAGTTAGGTAGTAAGTATTTATCGTAAGAAATCCACTCTTATCGTGATAAACAGCTCTGAGCAGTGAGCAATTAGCATATTGTCTTATTTGTAGACTGTTCTCTAAACTATGATATAATCTGCTACTGTTCACTGCTCAGAGCATTCATTGCTAACAGGAAAACGCTCTTAAGCCCACCATTAGCTGCCATACTGGGAATAGAATACAGAAAAAGGTGTGAAACCACAAAATATACATCTCTCTGTCTGTCTGTCTATCTGTCTCTCTCTCTCTCTCTCTCTCTCTCTCTCTCTCTCTCTCTCTGTGTGTGTGTGTGTGTGTGTGTGTGTGTGTGTGTGTGTGTGTGTGTGTGTGTGTGTGTGTGTGTGTGTTAGCACTCTCACATTCGCAATTTTTGGTACGATTTGATTCAAACGTGGCACAAAAATCGATTTTTATAATAGTTTCGACAAGTTCGTTACCTAGCAAAATCCATCTTAACACTTTCAAAATGGCAGCCATTTAAAATTAAAAAAAATCATGTTTTTATCTTATATTTTTTTGAGCATTTAAGGTTTTTTAAATTCGATTGAAATTTAAAAAAATAGATTTGACGACAGTCTGTTTTAATTTTCGTTTTATCAATGCAATTTTAAAGTTTATAATGATAATTTATGTATATTTTAATAATGCTGATTATTTAAATGACTGTAATACAAAAAAATACTATTAGAAATTCGCTTCTATCAACTCAGGGCGACAACTGCGTAACGCGAATTTTTGTGAAACTATTAACACATACGTTTTGTTTGGATGCTTAAATGCTTCCACTTAAAATTTTTTTAAATAATTTAAATGAATGAGAGTTTGTGCAACATTTAACAATGTTCGCGTGGAAAAAAGGTTTTACACACAAAAAACTATATAGTCTTAAACTTAAGGCGTATTAAATAACAATTTGGATTGTTGAACGATTATAAATAAGACTGTCGTTCAGTCTTAGAACTACAACGTTGCTCAACTGGGTTAGGAAAAAACACGCTGATGACATAGCCTACTGCAATTGCAATTGTTATAATGAGAATAGTCTGAATGTAAGAACAATTGCAACAATCAGCTGACGTAAATGAAACGCATATCTGTTTCTGAGTAGCGAAGTGGTGCATAATGAAAGTGACCACGGCACCCAGTTGTTTCGGTGACGTGATGGATGCGATTTTCTTTATTTTTAACCTCGATTAACCCTTCGCTGGCCGCAATGACTAATTCCGCTTTTGTACCCCTGTAAACTAATTTCAAAGTGGACACATTCATTATTTTTTATTATACTTTGTTTATAATTGATTTATTTTAATTTTCAGTTTTTTAATAGTTATATTTATTTAAAAAAGATTAATATTTGAAACATAGAATTCAAATATTTGTTAATGAATACAAACACTTGTCTGAAAAAGGATTTCATTTTATACAAGAAACATGACAAATATTACGGAATTCTTAATGGTCACACAACTAAATTTATAAACAAAAATTTAAAAATTAATATTTACAAATTTAATCTCAATCAACGTCCATTGCTTCACTACGAGCAAACAGCGGTCATCTGGGTGTGATTCGTAAAACATTCTTATTACATTGAAAGAATGTAATAATGGCAGACAATTTTGGACAGAATGTAATAATGGCAGACAATTTTGGACAGAATGTAATAATGGCAGACAATTTTGGACAGAATGTAATAATGGCAGACAATTTTGGACAGAATGTAATAATGGCAGACAATTTTGGACAGAATGTAATAATGGCAGACAATTTTGGACAGAATGTAATAATGGCAGACAATTTTGGACAGAATGTAATAATGGCAGACAATTTTGGACAGAATGTAATAATGCAAAGGCAGACAATTTTGGTTCTGTTATTTTTGTGTGGTCCGCAAATATGACAAGTAGGTCTACGTGTTGGTACTTGAGCCTGTTGATTTTTCCAATAACTTATATTTTCACAAAAAAAAACTTGAAGATCTTTTGGAAGAGTTAGGATTGTCGCTCTAGCTTTCAAGTGTCCACTCATGAAACTGAGCCAATTTTTTCAAAAAGTTTCGTCTTCCCTCACTGTAATCCAGATGGTTGAATTTGTAAATTATATTTGCATTTATTCCGGCAATGTCTAAATGCCGATAAAAAAGGGCCATTGTCCAACGTCTCGTGCTACGGGATGTCGAGTAACTGGAACACATTTGAACGACAGTATCAAAGCCACATTTTGTAGCGTTTACAATCAAAATTTACAATAGACTTTTTAGAATATTCGTCAATAGAATAGAAATACGGTAAAAAAATACTAGAACACTAAAACACTAAACACAAGAAAAAGTTGTAAAAGTGACTATGTATGCACAAATATAGTGAGAATAACACTACGAAAGCAGTTACACGATTGGACGCGCCGCAACTTGGCCGCAGACGTAACTATCTCGCATTCATGCCTTATTTCCAGACGGACTGAAGATAAGGTGGTATTATTTTTATACAGTTCGTGTCCCTCAAGGTGGTCTTGACAAATATTCAAAGCCCTGAAAACATTTCTCCATCGATACCTACCGTAAGATGCGAAAATAAAAGATTGCGGCCAATTTGCCGATAGCGCGCCCACTTAATGGTTAATAGACAACAATTAAAAATGTAACACCAATAAACAAATATTTCAATATTTTATAATAAATTCAATACTGTATACAACTATTTACTATCATTATACACACACACACACACACACACACACACACACACACACACACACACACACACACACACACACACACACACATATATATATATATATATATATATATATATATAAAAGTATGTTTGTTAGCACACTCATGTTTGCTATGTCAGTCCGATTTAAAATTTGACAATAATCGATAATAGCTTGGAAAATTTAGTTACCCAACAAAATTGAACCAATAGTTTCATAATGGCGGTCATTCAAAACCATAACTTTTAATGTTATACTTTTTTGAAAATCTGTCATACATGTACTCTCCGGAAGAAATAGTACAAATCCGAACGGCCGCAGGCTGACGAGATACTCTTCCGGTTCGGAATGTTAAGATGTTCGTGTCTTCTTTGAAGTTGGCCGGATTCTTCCGATTTCCTCTCGAGCAATTTTGGTGTCTTGTAAATTTCGGGTTGTGGTAAAATTGTTCTGTGGTGAGTGGTCCTACTCGATGTTCTGCTTACTTATTGTCCCAATTTCTCGAAAATGAATTGTTAAAACCAGAGAAAGAACGCACCAATTAGGACGAAGCTACTGTGTACGGAAGATGCGACTTGGTGCGTCGGCAGTAATGCCTGGGCAGGAATGTAATAACCTAGGGTACTGCAGACCCGAGATAAGCGAGCACTTCGAACCAATCAGAAACGAGTATTAGTTGAACTAGGTACTAGTGAACTAGATTCGCAGCGTAGAGTGTTTGAAAGCCGGGCGTTAGTAAGTGGTCGTACGCGTACAACTCAGTTCTTACGATGTTTAGCCGTAATCAGCGTTTCCCCGCAGGAGGTGCAGACTAGCTGCACCTATTGAGAGGATTTAGACGTCCCTCGCGGTATCCGAGTCAAACACACACTTACATTTAGGGAGGCGATAATAGCCTCAATGTGATTTTCGCATTTAAATAACAACAACAACAACAACAATGTAATCAGCATTAGAAATTGCATAAAATAGTATTTTGATTTTTCAGAATCCGTTGAAATTAATAAATTTAATCTGACGATGGTCAGGGTTCATTTTCATATTTTCAACGTAATTTGAAAGTTGAAAAATGGCGGCCACTTTTTTGAAAATCTAATGTCATTATCATAATCAGAATTAAAATGCTAATATATGCAGATTATTGTTTTCGAAATCAAATTTTCAGTAAAAAGTGTTTGAGTTCATTTCCGTCACGTCAGTGAGATACTTTGTATAGGCTAATTATTAATTCTCTGTCGGCCTATTACCTATACTACTAATGTCAATTACAATGCTTCAGTTACATTTGTTAATATTGTACTGTGTTCGATATCTTATTTTAAAGGTACGAGGCAGTATGGTCCTCTTTTTGCATGGTGTATATATTTTTCTTTTAAAGATTCAGGAGTAAAAAAAAAAAAAATACTAGGCAATACATATATAGGCCTGCACATTCCTACATAGGCTACTTGATCTTTGAGACAAACATAATACGAGGGCTATTCAGAAAGTAGATTACGTTTTTGGATAAAAAAAAAACTAAGTACAGGAAAAAATTTTATTATATACATTTGAAAGAGGAACTAAAATACTATTTTTCGACATAATCGATAAAACAAATTTAGACATTTGTCATATCGGTAAACTAGCTTTGAAATTCCCGTGTCGTAGAATTCCGCCGCCTGTGACGCCAGCCAGTCAGTCACGCCCGCGCGGAGATCTGCGTCGTCATCGAAGCGCTGTGTTGCAAGCCAAGTCTTCATCTTCGGGAATAAGTGGAAATCACTAGGTGCCAGGTCCGGACTGTAGGGTGGATGAGGGAAAATCTCCCACTTGAAGGCCGTCAAGACGTCTTTTGTTCGATTTGCCGTGTGAAGGCGGGCATTGTCGTGCAAAAACAACACTTTTGCACTCAGTTTTCCTCTCCGCTTGTTCTGGATAGCTCGTCTTAAGTTTCGTAATGTTTGGCAATACCTTTCTGAGTTTATGGTTGCTCCACGTTCTAGGAAGTCAACCAGAAGAACACCTTTCCTGTCCCAAAAAACGGTCGCCATGATCTGCCTTGCTGACAGGGTTTGCAAACATTTCCTCGGTTTTTTGGGGGAATTTATGTGTCCCCACTCCATAGACTGTAGTTTTGTCTCACAGGTAACGTGCTTAACCCAAGTCTCATCTCCCGTTACGATGCGATCAAGAAATGTTTCACCATCTTTGTCGTAAGCGTCCAGAAATGACAACGATGCAGCCATACGCTGACCCTTGTGCTGTTCTGTCAGGAACTTTGGCACCCATCTGGCACAAAACTTATGGTATCCTAACTTTTTGGTGACAATTTCGTACAACAATGTTCGCGAAACTTGTGGGAAACAAAGTGAAAGTTCGGTTATTGTGAAACGGCGGTTTTCACGAATTTTTTCATTGACATTTGCAACCAGCTCATCACTCACAATGCTCGGTCTGCCACTCTTCTCTTCGTCATGAACATTTTTAAATCCATTGTCTTCGGGAACATTGTCTTCGTCCATTTTTAAATCTAATGCACCATTGGCGAACTCCACCTTCACTGATTACGTACTTGAAGACTTGGCTTGCAACACAGCGCTTCGATGACGACGCAGATCTCCGCGCGGGCGTGACTGACTGGCTGGCGTCACAGGCGGCGGAATTCTACGACACGGGAATTTCAAAGCTAGTTCACCGATATGACAAATGTCTAAATTTGTTTGGCAATTATGTCGAAAAATAGTATTTTAGTTCCTCTTTCAAATGTATATAATAAAATTTTTTTCCTGTACTTAGTTTTTTTTAATCCAAAAACGTAATCTACTTTCTGAATAGCCCTCGTATTAACAAATAGCGAAATAATCTGTACATCTTAAGCAATTTATTTTAAGAATAACGTACTTAGTTCTGATACAGTGTATTTGTACGTCTCTGTTGTGATCAGACATGATTCACAAACAGGTTTTTGCTAATTTTCGAGTTTAATTGCTCGTGTAATTACGGAATTAGACCTGCTTTTAGGCAAATTTCGTAACAGTTGAACACCAATTTGTTTTTGATTGATTGATTTTTTATCAAACTTATAACGTTTATGTTTTTCCGGTCCTAATTTGTAATTATTACGGACTCGTTACGTAACAAGTAATATCCCAGCTGCAGAACTAGTTTTTTATTGTTTTATTGGAACTAGCGTTTTCCACGACAAACTTTCTAACATTCAACGAATTCAATTATTTAAAAGTGGTTTAAACACCCGAATAAAAGCAGGTGTTGACATTTTCCCGAAAATTTGAAATGGAAACGACAAGAAACCGGAAAGTCTAATTTCAAAGAACAAACGAAAAAGGCAATCAAGGTTTATTTTCGTTTAAATTTGCAGCACCGGCATTAGTTATGAATATTCACTGATAAACGTGTTTTGATAGGTTAAGCCAATTTTTTTGTTTTTTTGTTTTTCGAACCAGTTTTGTTTGCGACAGTAGCGATCCATTTATTTTCTATAGACGAGTAAAGTTAAAAGAACCGATTTTAAGAAAATTCTTTTTTTTATTTATTTCTTCCGTTGCGTTTCAGATCAAATCTTTTGGTGAATTTTCATTGGAAAATGAACTGTCGAAGCGGTCATCATAGTAACATACAAACCCGAGATCTTGAAATGAGCACCGATCCTGACCTTTAAAAGTCGTGTTTGTGTGTGTGTGTGTGTGTGTGTTTTCACGCTAGCATCGCATTTTCTTTTGACAAAATCGATTTCGTTAAATAGCTTGAACAAGTTAGTTACTAAAGGTCCGTATGCGTTTTGTTTCAAGTATAAACTACATACCGTATTAACAAAAACGGATCAGCTGACTTTCGTACCGTCTGCACTGCCGCGACGCGGACTTATTACGAACGATTCAAGTGCCCTTTTCCAAACGTATTTCATGCTCAAACATAAAAAAGAATGTTTATTCGTATTCTATTTACCTTTACGCCCAAAAGTTCTAACAGCGTAAAAAGAACATTCTAAACAAAAATATGAAGACCATCAAACAATTATAAGGACCAAGTTTTTGTTTTGATCAAAACTTGATTTAAAGGCTAAATTTTTCGAGATTTTTTTCACTTAACATATCGAGATTAGAGAACATATGAAAACGAACTTTTGAAGAGTTCTGGTTGTTACTTATAAATTCTTTATGTGAGAAAACTATACATACAGTATTCGAAATCAGTTTCTCTTCTTGTTTCAAAGGATACCAAACCAGGTAAATTAAAATGTAAACGTTTACTCTTAATATTTTATTTCTTAACTATTCCAAACATTTTCCCGGGGTTCGGGGCAGCGTTTTCGCCAAATTTAATAGTGATCTATGACATGGTTTACGAGTACGAGGTGCTTTACCGACAGATGTACATACGGGCGAATTTAAAAGCTTTGCTCTACGGATCCTACAACATCATACAATTTTTACTTTCTTGAAAATATTATTTCACCAGTCCTATCAACGTTAAAATCTGCATAAATTAGCATTTTAAATTACCAAAATCCACTGAAATTAAGAAAATGATTTTGACAACGGTCAGGATTCATTTTCTTATTTTGAATTTAATTACGATTGTCACGTAAAAAATTGTTAAATATTCACGTCTGTAAGCCGGGATCGTTGCGCTTTTTACAGCTGTTATTACCGCGCGAGATATGTGCGTGCACCAGTTACATGCGCGTGCGCTACAGAAGCAGAGGGATTCCCGTCACAAGGAAATGATTCAGTACAAAAAGAGATTTCTTCGAATCAACAAAAGAGGGAAACTAAAAATCCCCACTACCACAGCTAGTTTCGAAAGTACAATGCGTTGCTTTAATCAGCCTTGATCACCCCCTCTCGTCCATTGACTATAAAGTACAGCCAGAGGGCTTGAACGTGCCATTCCAACGCGAGTTCGTCACCACTAGCTCCGACATGCCAGCCGCTGCAGATCTGCTCTTCGAGCCGCCAGTAGACCATGATAGCAGAGTCAAGTCAGTCAGGTCTTCCGAGGGCGAGAAAGTGTGCGGCTTTACCAGCGTTCCCGAGCGTCATCGACACGAAGGTTTCTTCTATGACGCAGTTAAGATACTCTTGGAGGACGCCGTATTCAAGGGCACCTCAAGGGAGAACCGTGTGCTGGAATGGACGGATCCGGAGAAACTTCTGCAGTTGCTGGATTTGAAACTGGAGGAGTCTCCTGCCAATCACGACAAACTTTTGTCTTTGATAAAGGACACGATCAAGTACAGCGTCAAAACGGGGCATCCTTATTTTGTGAATCAGCTGTTTTCTAGGTAAGTCATCAATTTTTACAAGTTATTTTCTAATATTGCTTTGTAATTATGAGTGGTATAGGCTATATCGATCTTAAGATTTGTATAGAGCCATTTTCCGGTCCCGTGAGTAATGTTCTTACTTGAGTGTCTGTCCATCTGCGATCTCTAAAGATTAACGAACTGAACGAATTCTATGCGATTTAGCATTTATCTGTACCTTGCCCATCACAATTAAGGAAAACTATTACTTAAATAAATATTGTTTTCAAAATATTGTTGCTTAAAAAAAGAATATCGGATTAATTATTCTCGAAATAACAAAAAATTAACGATTCACCAAAAAAACTGTAAAAAATATAACAGCTTTGAGCGATGCCAGGAATTAATTTTTTTCTTTCGATCTATGGTAGCCCATACTACCAAAAATTTATATTATTTAAATTTTGGTCAATCAAGCGTCTTAAATATAAACCCTTCAAAGCCAGTATTCAGTGATCAATTCTCAAAATTGGCTCAAATTTTAATCATACTTACAAAATAAAGACTTGGTCAACAATACAATTTTAAATAGCCAATAAGTAAAAAAATATAAAAAATTTAATACAGCTCGTAAAAAAACATATTTTTATATAATAAATGAGTTAAATAGTTATGACACTATTAAATTACTTAATCATTTTAAAATTGTGTCCTAACCTGCAAATAAACATAAATTTAACAACAGTCGGATAACTAGAAAATAATCTTACAAACAACTGTGTAATTGACGTGATGTTAGCGAATTTCCAAAAAAACTAACAAAATTGAGTAACTCGGCGTAAACAAATATTTTCATACGCAAAAAAACATAGTTTACACAAAATTTTCTTTTGTAATAGCTAGAACTAGTTCGTTACTCATCAAAATGCCATCATATATTCAAAATCTTTAACATAATAATAATAATTTTTTTTTTTTTTTGAAAACATTGTTCAACAACGTAACCAACCAATTGTTTTAAATCTGCATAAAACAGCATTACAAATTAAATTACTAAATTGATTTAAGCTTTTATTACGAAAACGAAATTAGATTTTCGGAAAAGTGTATCAAAAATGTTCTTAATTTGACAGTGTAATACCAATTACAGAAACCAGGGATCTGAATGTGAAATAAGTACAAATTCTTAATTCTAGGTGCGCGAGCGCACGTGTGTGTGTATGTGTGACCGATTTCGGTAATAAATTGGACAAGCTTATGTTTCAACAAAATGGCTGACATTTCAAATATTAAAAAAAAATCTTCCCTCATAAATCTACCTTTATACTCCTTTCAAAATTTGATTTCACCGTCGTAATCGACGTTAATATCAACATTTTGAATTCCGCTGAAAGTTCAAAACGCTAAAATTTAAGCAAAACGTGGAATTACGATTACAAATTAATTTAGAAATCGATTTTACTTTAAACCGTAAAATAAAAAATGTGCGATACATTTTATTTAAGATATGGAATCACACGTATTTTGTTAAGTAACGAATGTGTTCAAGCCATTACCAAAATCGATTTTAGCCCCAAGTTTGAATAAAATCGGATCAAAATTGCGAATACACATTCTTCAACTAATCAAGAGTTTAAATAAGGGCACTTATTTAAAGATCCCAGGTTCGGGTTTCACCGCTCCTGTAGTTCATATTCTAATCGAAAACCGCTAAAAATAGATCTACTTAAATGTTCACAAGTTTCTGTTAGCCTATAGACACAGATGAAGCTGTACAATGACAACTCGTAATATTATTATTATTTAAATTAAGTAATTAAGTAATTGCAGTTGTTGATAGTTTATCAAACCACAGACTTAATTTGTAACATTCGAACAAATTGCAGATCACATCCTGTCGTCACACTGGACAAGCATAATCGTAAGCTATTATAAAGTGTAATTACATATTTACATTATTCAGTAAAAACTTGTAGCTGCGTAGTAAAAAACACAGGGGAACTGGAACTAAGAAAGAAAAGAAACAGTTAACCTGCAGTAATTTTTATTACAAAATAGCCTATAATAGTTTAATTTCTTCAGTTGTTCGCGTTTTTTCTTAACGCGTTCCTTCCAGCGTAGCTTGGCGTCAAGGGTCATACTTTGCACTATTAGCGTGCGGTATTATATGTCGATTAATACAGTCTAGCGATTAATATATATAATCATCACATATATTACTTCTCGAATCAACATCCCTTTTTCTCAGCACATACTATTCGTACAGGCATAAATGAGGTATTTTTAGAAATACGAGGGCTATTCAGAAAGTAGATTACGTTTTTGGATAAAAAAAAAACTAAGTACAGGAAAAAAATTTTATTATATACATTTGAAAGAGGAACTAAAATACTATTTTTCGACATAATCGCCAAACAAATTTAGACATTTGTCATATCGGTGAACTAGCTTTGAAATTCCCGTGTCGTAGAATTCCGCCGCCTGTGACGCCAGCCAGTCAGTCACGCCCGCGCGGAGATCTGCGTCGTCATCGAAGCGCTGTGTTGCAAGCCAAGTCTTCATCTTCGGGAATAATTGGAAATAACTAGGTGCCAGGTCCGGACTGTAGGGTGGATGAGGGAAAATCTCCCACTTGAAGGCCGTCAAGACGTCTTTTGTTCGATTTGCCGTGTGAGGGCGGGCATTGTCGTGCAAAAACAACACTTTTGCACTCAGTTTTCCTCTCCGCTTGTTCTGGATAGCTCGTCTTAAAAAGGTATTGCCAAACATTACGAAACTTAAGACGAGCTATCCAGAACAAGCGGAGAGGAAAACTGAGTGCAAAAGTGTTGTTTTTGCACGACAATGCCCGCCCTCACACGGCAAATCGAACAAAAGACGTCTTGACGGCCTTCAAGTGGGAGATTTTCCTCATCCACCCTACAGTCCGGACCTGGCACCTAGTGATTTCCACTTATTCCCGAAGATGAAGACTTGGCTTGCAACACAGCGCTTCGATGACGACGCAGATCTCCGCGCGGGCGTGACTGACTGGCTGGCGTCACAGGCGGCGGAATTCTACGACACGGGAATTTCAAAGCTAGTTCACCGATATGACAAATGTCTAAATTTGTTTGGCGATTATGTCGAAAAATAGTATTTTAGTTCCTCTTTCAAATGTATATAATAAAATTTTTTTCCTGTACTTAGTTTTTTTTTTATCCAAAAACGTAATCTACTTTCTGAATAGCCCTCGTAGTTACAATTGTTATTATATTACGTAAGAGTTTATTTATTTATTTACATTTTTATTGTGTATTTTTATTTATAGTTTTAAAATAATTTTGTTGCTTTATTTCAAATTCGTGCCACAGCGATGATAATCTTTACGGTTTTTCGCCGGAAAAAAATCAAACCGAATTCTGCAAAATGTATCCGTTAAATTGACTTTTATGACTTTATTAATCGATTGTGGAAGTATAACTTCTAATGTACGTATCATTAAGACTAACCAGTCAAACTTTAACAAACGCCTGCGATACGTCTAAATATAAAGCTGAACATACTTTTTTTCTTCTAAAAGAAAGGCCTTTTCAACAGTGCCTGTTAATCTGTGCACTGATCAACTGTCGAGTGCTTATGACGAAATCCAAATTAATGAGATGGTGCAAATAATTTTTTCAAATACCTTAAATAGGACAGGCAGTAACGATATCTTTTGTTAGATTGGCTTCCAACGTTTCGGAA
Organism: Callitettix versicolor; assembly: GCA_022606455.1. Lineage (NCBI taxonomy): Eukaryota > Metazoa > Arthropoda > Insecta > Hemiptera > Cercopidae > Callitettix > Callitettix versicolor. The sequence goes on from CM040187.1 coordinate 5,560,596, forward strand.
TCAATACAATGGGGACGTAAGTTTATCTTAGTGTTGCGTTTCAAATGAATGTTAATTTTATAACAGCTTTTCTTGATAGCACTTTAACAACTTTCCCAGTAACTACGTCGTAACCTGGATTTTTTTCTGTTTGACATTAGTTATGATTTCTAACTACTTCTTTCACTGTTCAAATAGCACTTCATAGGTCTAGCTGCGTTCTCATCATTAGACAGATCAATAATGAAGTTGCTAAAGGTTTCATTCTTCATATCAGTTATCATGGTGTTCAATTCTCTATTCAACCTGTTTAATAGAGGTTTTTGATTTGTTCTTGGTTCTTGCCACACCTTCAACTTGATTTTCTTTTTCAATAATTTTCCCAAATTTCCACACGGTAAATTTAATTCCTCTGGATTTACCTTTGATTTTTGGTATGTTTCCCAAGCCGATAGTTGCGTAATAGCAACTAGATTTTGTAATTCAAATTTTCAATTGGTCTACTGTTTTAAGTGAAGTTTAAAGACTAATTATGCGTTTTAAATCCATCCCAGCCTGTAAAAATATTCACCAAAGCAGATGGTAATCGTTTGACTGACAGTACGAATGATTGGCGTATAGTCAGATGAAAGATCTTCAGTTGCCTCGAAGTCTGTATTAGTTATTCCTGTCAAAATGAAGTAATCTTGAGTCCACTTATTATCAGTCGGCCAGTATGTAGGTTTGCCTGTGATCTTTTCCTTTCAGTGAGATCAGCCTACAGCCCCAATGTCTGTGCTTAACGCTGAAATCACCAAAAAACAATAAAGTAGTTTCCAATTGCTTGAAAGAATTCTAATTTTATTAAATGAACAATATATCGCTACTACGGACACGTCCTTACGTTTAGTTTTAATTCTAACTAAAATGGCTTGAATCTCGTTTGTCTCATATTTAACAATTTTGTCTGACAATGGTTAATGTTTTCCTTGACGACAGCTGTCCCGCCTCGCGATTTATTGCTATGATCAACAGTATACCTATTGTATACCTGGTAGTCTTTTATTTTGATAAAAGATTCTGTAATGAAACGGGTTTTAGAAATATGGCGTATCAATTTTGCTATTTTCAAGGAGTAACTGCAACTCATGCTTGTGTTTTAAGAGCATTCTTTGAGTTCCTTCATGCTATCCTCAAAGTCTGCATCGCCGTCATTTTTGTTTTTCAATTAAAGGCTTGTTATTACTTGAACTCAACTTTCTAGTACTATTTTATTTAAATTTTGTGTAGGTCCATAGCAACTGATTTGTTGTCTCATCAAGTTCTGTCTTTTTATTAATGCATAATAGTATAACGATGATCATGATATTCATTCGATACGAGCACACAGCTGTCTTGCTGACGTGATAGAAGCAAAATTCTAAAAAAAAACACTGAACAATATCATGTACACCAATATTTCAGTTATATTGTATTTTATAGTTAAAAATATGAAAACATTTTACACAGAGGTTTTTTAGGGTGTGAAGGTGGCGGACCCTTCACACACACCTCTACCCCAAAATCGTTATTTTCTCAATTCAGTTATATAATCAAAGCGAAAGAATATATTTGTTCATTAGCGGTGTTGTTGGTCTTCAAGAGATCTAAAATTCCTTCATAGAGACCCTTTACTTCAATCTTCAAAAATTGAATTTTCTTGAAATTTGATTAAAAACACAATTTTTTTCGTAATTGTAGTGAATTCCAATAACAATTTCATTTTGACCCAAGCAATATGGATACTTGTGGATAGTTTCGTATAAAACATACGCTGTGCGTGAAAACAAGCAGTAAAATAGTGTTTTCAAAAATAAAGTTACTCTAAAAATGAACTGAGTGAGGAACAGAAAAGGGGTGTGGATCATACGTAAAGATTACTCTGAATACAAAATGAGCCGTCGAATACACAAAAAGGTCAACACTTGTAATGGAGTCAAAAGAGGAATGCGTAACTTTTCTTGATAATTTTTTTATATCTCGGTGAAACCAAAATTACTCGCTTTTATTTTATTATCCTTAATTTGGCCACACTGATACCAATACAGTTGATGTTAAAACTGAAAGGAAGAAGGTAAACAAAGGAAGGATTGACAATATAAAATAAGGTCGGTGAAACCCCTAAACAATAGGTTTAAGTAAGGGAGAGGGGTTCGTTTAAATTAAAATTAGGGTTTTTATAAATAGATCTATATATTTCCAGAATTCATAAATTATTTAGTTTTACACCTGTTTGGTTTTTATGGATTGCAATGATACTGCTCAAGTTAAAAGAATGAGCATTTTAATAAATGACGCAAAATCTAAGTCATATTTTCCATACTTCCAACAATTGAAATGTTCTTTAACGCGAGCTTTTATAGCTCTTACGTATTCACAAGGCCGCTCTTTACAGTCAGTTTTATATACACCATTGTTCAGTGAAAGATCTATTTTATCATTGATGTTAATTTGTTTCCAAAATTCGATGTATATTAAAAAGCTGGCTTATAATTAGTTTTATCTAAGATTGAATTTCTAATTGCTTAACTTATATTGCTACAAATGGTATTTTACAATATTTTTGTATTTCTTTAGTTAACCTATTTACATTGTGTAGCATACCAGTTCTAATGATTTTTGCTTTTTAATTACAATTCTATTCACAAGAACGATATAACTGACGGCAATCTGTTTCATGATATTGATTTCTGTTCTGTTTTTCACGTATTGAAATGTTAAGTCTGAGGCCTGGAAATAGGCGTGTGTCCTGGCATCTAGATCTATTTTTTGAGGGGTCGTTAAAACACTATATATATATATAGGCTATATCCCCGCAGGGGTTCAGACTAGCTACACCTATTGAGAGGATTTAGACGTCACTCGCGGTACCCGAGTTTAAAAAACACTTACACTTACAACACTACAATTACGACTTAACACTTTACAATCACATTTACATTTAGGGAGCCGACAATAGCCTCAATGTACTTTTCGCTTTAAAACTAAAAATAAAAAAAAAATTTTTAATAATAAACTCTGCACGGAAATCGATGTGTGGAAGTTTGAAATCGCAAATCGAGCTTGGAAGCAAAGAAATTCGCTAACCAGCACACTCCGTTCAACCATTCGTTCAACCATTCATTCCGAAATAGGGGTCATTCCGAAATAGGGTCATTCGAAATAGGGTCATTCCGAAATAGGGGTCATTCCGAAATAGGGGTCATTCCGAAATAGGGGTCATTCCGAAATAGGGGTCATTCCGAAATATGGGTCATTCCTAAATATGGGTCATTCCTAAATAGGGGTCATTCCGAAATAGGGGCCTATATATATATATAGGCTATATCCCCGCAGGGGGTTCGGACTAGCTACACCTATTGAGAGGATTTAGAAGTCCCTCGCAGTACCCGAGTCTAACACACACTTACACTTTCAATATTACACTTACGACTTTAACATTTTACACTCACACTTAGATTTAGGGAGGCGATAATAGCCTCAATGTGCTTTTCGCCTTAAAACAATATATATATATATATATATGTATGTATGTATGTATAAATTTGTATGGGCATTGGAACTCTCACATTCGCAATTTTAGTTCAATTATAAACTCAAACTTGGCACAAAAATCGATTTTGGTACTAGCTTGGACAGCGTCAACAGTTTCAAAATGGCGATCATTAAAATATAACTTTTTTATCTAACACTGTTTTAAAACAAATTTCAGCATTGCTACCAGTTTTAAAATTTGCATAAATCAGTACTTCAAATTCCAATGAAAACATGAAAATCAATCTAACGGCGGTCAGGATTCATTTTCAAATGTAATTTGAAAACTTAAAATACTAATGTATTGAGATTTTAACTTTGTTTCACTATGGCGAAAGAAAATTTCCAAATAAGATTAAAAAATTTTTTTGCAAATTATCTTCCATCACGTCAGCAAAACAGTGCGTATCGCAGTAATTTATACTTCGAATAGCGAGAAAGTAGTTCCAAGATGGCGACCGAAAATAACATTAAGTATTCTTTATCCAACAATGTTTTTTTTTTGTTGTTATTTTAAGGCGAAAAGCACATTGAGGCTATTATCGCCTCCCTAAATGTAAGTGTGAGTGTAAAGTGTTAAAAGTCGTAAGTGTGTGTGTGTGTGTTACTCAGGTACCGCAATATTAATAAAATCATTCACTTATACAAATAATCGTTTTACTCTGTATTTGCAAGTTCTACACACCTGATTTACACTAAGTTTTATTGTTTTATTAACTTCTTATTTATGTCAGATTAATTATCACAAAGCCGATAGCAGTACCTGCGTACATTTTCGATTTCTATCGAACTGTTGATACTCTGGTGCAACGACCGACAAACCTTGAACATTTAAACAATCCTTTCATAACGTAATAACAATGTAACAGTTATATATTGTCACTCTAACCTCTTACAAAACTTATTTTGAAAGCCTAGTCCTCAGCTGTTTTCAAGGTCAAAAAAGCTGACGAAACTGATAACTTAAGACACTATGCGCAATATTGTTAAAAAGGTGACCTTATCTGACGTAGGCTGTTAAAATTGTCAAATACTGAGGCTCCGTAACCGCCTTGTTTCAGATATAAATTATGTATTAACAAGAATGGATCAGCTGATTTCTGTGTTGCCAGCACTGCCGTGATGCGGACTGTAGTGCTAACGCCTAATCAAAAAAATAACTTTTTACTCACTTTCCACACTGCAAGAAGTCGAGTGGCGAAAAAACTTCTAAAGTTGACGATTTGTTTAAGCTTTTGTTGAGGTTCTTAGCCTAAATCAAAAATGTTTAAAATATAAAAAAGTCCTAAAAATCCTTCTTTTTTTGTTTCAAACCAAGAAAAGGTTTATAAATATTTTCTGACGTTAGTCGAAATTAAAAGCTCTATATAAACTTTTTATTGCAAAAACTACAGATATTCTTAATCAGTATCACTTTTATTTTAAAATTATACCCCACACTAGGTAAAAAAAAAAAATGTTCAAACTATCCCTACATTTTTTGTCAATATTTTTTCCTAAGTTCGGGCCGCTAAGAAGATATTTTTTTCTGAATTTTTATAGTTATCGGTTACACCGAGATACGAGGGTTGATCAAATATAAACGAGACTGATTTTTTAAAAAATTTATTGCTTACTTACAAATTATTCTTGATACAACTTATTTTTCTACATAGTCTCCCGCACGAGTAACACATTTTTCCCACCGGATTGGAAGTTTTTTAATTCCATCTTCGTAAAAAGTTCTCGGGCGTTCATTGAGCCATTGGAGCACGAAGGTCTCCACCGCAGAATCGTCTTCGAAACGCTGGCCTCCAAGCGCCTCTTTGAGTGGCCCAAACAGGTGATAGTCGCAGGGTGATAAGTCTGGACTGTATGGGGGATGTTCCATTGGTTCCCAGCCAATTTGATCGAGTTTAAGCCTCGTAGCATTCGCCGAATGTGGTCGGGCATTATCGTGAAGAAGAATGACGTTTCTCGCCGGTTTAGATTTCCTTTTCCTACGAAAAGACTGTTTTGCGGCCTCTAAAACATCGCAATAATATTGTGCATTTATTGTGCGTCGTTGATGGAGGAAATCGACGTGAAAAATTGTCGAAAAATATAGTGGCCATTACCTTCCCGGCCGACGATCGTGATTTGGCCTTCAGAGGCGCGACGGTTTTCTACTGCTTCCCGTCCTTCGGCGAATTCCTTGTGCCAAGCAAAAACGCGAGCTCTTGACAGGGTCCTGTCCCCGTATTGAGCCGTCAATCTACGAAAGATTTCAGTCAGATTGACCCCCTCCTTGGCCAAAAACTTAATAATAATTCTCTGCTCCACGGAAACGTGCACTTCACTCTCACTCATTGTATAGTTTTATACTGAAGGGTCCGAACGGAAATGTTGCCCGTCTACGCCTGTCCCAAACCTCCCAGGCTACCTGAAACCCCACCCTTTAGAGTTCAATGTCCAACGGAAAAGTTTTTAGAAAGTCAGTCTCGTTTATATTTGATCAACCCTCGTAAAAAGGTGCCTTATCGACAGCCAGACGAAAGGCGAATTTATAATGGACCCTAAAACTCTGCACTTTTTATAACTAGCTTGTCAATTGTTGTGTACATTTGTTTACAAAACATAATTCAAATCGTAAGACATTAAAATATGGGGAACAAAAATACACGATTTATTTTAAAAGGAAATTGGAGGGGCCATCATATGCCGATCCTGATGTCTAAATCCCTTTTTGCTGAGTAAAAAAAAATGTAATAACCGCGCAAATGAGTATTCGCACTCTATCTAGCCTTCGCAATGTTTGCCTGATTTCATTCAAACTTGGCATAAGAATCGATTTTGTTATCAGTTTATACAAGCTCGTTTTCCAGTACTAAGTTCAACAATTTCAAAAATAGAGGCCATTCCGCTTCATAATTTTTTATTTTATATTTGTTTGAAAATCTGATTTCAGCATTGTTAATCAGCGGTCGAATCCGTATAAATTATTTTAGATTTTAAAATACCACTGAAAATACTCAGGTAAATCCGATGGGACTCGCACGTGCTACGATTATTTAACGGCTTGAAACGTACAGTGCGAAGATCGAGAATGTCGCGCATTTAACGTAAGATTTATTTTTAAGGTTATGTAAACAACTAAGGTTTAACAGCTCGTCTTGGACCAAACGCGGCTGTCAACAGCAGTTGGTTAAATGAAACCTATCGGAAAATGTTTCGCAAAACAGTCAATTACGTAGGCTACATCGAAGGTGAAAAGAAACTCCCGCTACCAATTTAACGGTAGGCTACATGACCGCAAGTTGTTCTTAACGTATCACTGCCATTACAATAACAATTACCTTATTAACCTCAAACAATACTTGCTAAACACCATTTAACGCCACAGATCTCGCTACAAAACTGGTTTGAAACATGTGTCAAAGTGAATAATTCCAATTAGACTTAATATCGTATTCTACGGCGACTGCACGCGTCCGATGCGCGAACAGACTTGCAGTAATTAATGCTTAATTAACGATGTCGCAAATGTGTTATAGTAATCTACCGGAAGTAGAAACGCGTCAAGTATTTTACGAGAAAAAACTTTATAGCGCGGTACGCAACCATCTCGTTGACATGATGGAAGCGTATTTCCAACGGTTATTATCATTTTTACGCTGAATTTTACCATCGTAATTTAACGACGGTCAGGGTTCATATTCGTATAATTTAAAACACTAATTTATGCAAATTTTAACGCCGATTACACTGTGGAATTATAGCTTCGAAAAAGTGTTGCGTTGATAAAAAAGTGGATTTTAAACATATGAAACTGCCGCCATTTTGATGAGTAACGAATTTATCCAAGCTACTACCAAAATCGATTTTGTGCCAAGCTTGAACCAAATCTGACCAAAATTGTTACAGTTGATCGGTTGCTAAACTCAAACGGATACGGTACATTCTTTGTTCTTTCTTCTAGCCTGAACAAACTTTGTGACAAGCTCGCTCCTATGGATTCACCTACTGGGTACGGAGAGGGGACACTCATTTCTGTAGGTGCCAGAATATTACTGAACGTTTGAATATACGAGGGTTGATCAAATATAAACGAGACTGACTTTCTAAAAACTTTTCCGTTGGACATTGAACTCTAAAGGGTGGGGTTTCAGGTAGCCTGGGAGGTTTGGGACGGGCAACATTTCCGTTTGGACCCTTCAGTATAAAACTATACAATGAGTGAGAGTGAAGTGCACGTTTCCGTGGAGCAGAGAATTATTATTAAGTTTTTGGCCTAGGAGGGGGTCAATCCGACTGAAATCTTTCGTAGATTGACGGCTCAATACGGGGACAGGACCCTGTCAAGAGCTCGCGTTTTTGCTTGGCACAAGGAATTCGCCGAAGGACGGGAAGCAGTAGAAAACCTCAGGCCAAATCACGATCGTCGGCCGGGAAGGTAAAGGCCACTGTATTTTTCGACAATCAAGGCGCCTTTCACGTCGATTTCCTCCATCAACGACGCACAATATTAATGCGATGTTTTAGAGGCCGCAAAACAGTCTTTTCGTAGGAAAAGGAAATCTAAACCGGCGAGAAACGTCATTCTTCTTCACGATAATGCCCGACCATATTCGGCGAATGCTACGAGGCTTAAACTCGATCAAATTGGCTGGGAACCAATGGAACATCCCCCATACAGTCCAGACTTATCACCCTGCGACTATCACCTGTTTGGGCCACTCAAAGAGGCGCTTGGAGGCCAGCGTTTCGAAGACGATTCTGCGGTGGAGACCTTCGTGCTCCAATGGCTCAATGAACGCCCGAGAACTTTTTACGTAGATGGAATTAAAAAACTTCCAATCCGGTGGGAAAAATGTGTTACTCGTGCGGGAGACTATGTAGAAAAATAAGTTGTATCAAGAATAATTTGTAAGTAAGCAATAAATTTTTTAAAAAATCAGTCTCGTTTATATTTGATCAACCCTCGTAAATACAAAAAATTCACATTGCATCTTTTATCTTAAAAGGAAGAAGTAGATGTACTACCATTAGTTCGCCCCTTTTTGTTTGACAGAAGTGAAACCATCCGAGCAATTTTCATTCCTCTTTTTTATCAAGGAAGAATTGTAGTCAGTCTCAAATTTCCTTTAAGGCATTTAGAACATACTCGACCATCGTACGTTTTGTCTCCCGTCATTGTCCCCTTGGGTGTTCGTTTGAAAAATAACTTCGAACAATGTACTGACTCCCAACTGACATTGATTTTTCCAATCTGTCTCGCTGAAATGAACCCAGAGTAGAAGAGTTTTGATTGACAGCCTCCTTCAGAATGTACACGTTGGTAATGTCTTCCATTTCCCGGTTTATTATGCCAATTAAACTATGTATGTTGCTCTTTGTATATATGTAATTTATATAGAGTGATCAATGTTTGTCTTGAGTAAATGAATGAGAGTAGTATGAGCTAGAGTTATGGTGGGATTGCTTAGCCCATCAGCTGCCAAATCGCTCATATTTGCAAACCACTTTAATTTTCAAAAAAAAATATTTTTTTTGGTTAAATCAAAATAACTATTTTACAAATTTTTCTAGAATGTCTTCCGCATGTATCCTAACAAAACGTATAGATCCATATACCCTTAAAAATAGGAAAAAACCTGAGAATCAGTCTAAGTTCTGAAAATTAGTTTTTTTTTATTTTGGTCATAAGAAGGTGCATAAGTCAGTGTAACAAACTGGAAATAAAATACATTTTCTGTTCGAGAGTAAATAAAAAAAACCGCGACCACTATCGTGTTTTCTCCACTTTCGTAATTCTTTTATTTCACATTTGGAATACTGACGAAATGTTTCTTCATATAGGATCAACTGATAAATAATGAACAGATTTTAAGAAACTGAACACACTTTCAGTTTTCAACAATTGAAGTAATGAGGTGAATTTATATCTTGTGTGCTTTGTTTTGTTAGATAATGAGCCTGCGTGTGTTCCTAAAATAATGAACGGAAATTATTACACACAGATCAAAGGAATTAAAAATACATGGAATTTCTATTTAACATAACGTAATTTTTAAGTTGATATATTTACCTGTGAAAGATTAATAAATTATACAAGTTTAATCTAATAATAACTGCAAAGAATATTTAACTGATCGCCTGTTGTTAATTACAATTATACAACATAAATAACTGACTATTCATATAAATTAGTTTAACTTCGTATTATTTATCTTTTAGAACTATATATAATTATTTTTATACTGCTGATTAATTATATCATTTAGTACAGAATTAAACTGCTTTAAGTGTTATAATGATCGATATATCTACTCCGACTTTGATATAAACCTACATCATAATGTACTTTCAATAATGAGCCTATATAAATAATTATAATAGGCTGTAATTATAAATCGAACCTATACACTTCTAATTATTATATTATATAACGTTTACCACAACGTTTAAAAAATTTATGGAGCAGGTGGAGTACCCACAACAGCTGCGGGCTAGTAGGCAGACCGGTTTTCTTGTGCCGTTTGTATGCAATCGACAGGGCCTACTTGGACAAACGTAAACCTTAAGAAAACAAGTTCAAGTTATAATTTTGGTACGTGAATGTTATATTCCCTTTGATAGAACTTTGGACCATGACATGTGCAAGTTCACTTCGAATTGCCGTGTCTGGGTTTTGCAATAATGACGGTTCTAATCGCTGTTTAATGTAAATTCGATAAAAGTGAACCCAGACTTAGTGTATCATTACATTTGTTTTGTACTGTTTTAGTGTTGATCCTTATGGACTTATTGGCCAATGGCTTGGAGATGCTCTGAACCCAAGCGTGTACACTTACGAAGTGTCCCCTGTATTTACCTTGATGGAAGAGACTGTCCTGTCAGAAATGAGAAGCATTGTTGGATTCACAACTGGAGATGGGATATTCTGTCCTGGCGGTTCCATTGCTAATGGTTACGCAATCAGCTGCGCTCGCTATCACCTGATGCCTCAAGTTAAGGTACTGTTTTTTTGGACATGTTTCCTTCCTTGAAAAATTACAATAATTTGGGGCAGTTTTGGCTTTTCTTATGTTCATACTTTATGCCAGTTAGAATAATGAGGACGTACGATCGATGTTAATGGCAAGGAAAAAGTTACAGCAGTCTCAAATCTACGTCCGACCTTGGGGACGTACGTTCATAGACCGGCAGACTGACCAGTGCATATTTTAACATATAAAGTGGGCGACAAGAATGTCACCTAGTGACAAGGGTTTGTCGCCCAGTGACAGCAGATAATTCCGGCAAAAACATTTTTATAACGAAGTGACAAATAGAAATGAAAAATTTTACACGAGATTTTGAGTAGTGTAAGCATTTTATAAACTACTTTTTATAACTCACAAAAATTATATCCTTTTTCTGCATGATTTTAAATTGTATATTTTTTGTAGTTAAATATGTATATTTTACATTTGCATGGATTTTTGTAAAAAATTCATTTTTATGCATAAATACAAAAAAATATGTTTTTACATGCATTATGCAGTGATAATTTTGCAAAAAAACGTATTTTGAAAATTTTAAGGGAAGGGGTCTCTTTACTATTAGCCTATGTCGCCTAGTGAAATTGTCTTAAAATAGCACTGAGACTGATGATCATTGATTTAAATCACCTCAGACAAGCCTACTATTGGCAGTTTTGTTAGGTGCCTGAGAAATAGTGACAGCGAAAACGTCTTTACCTTGAAAGTAACATGGTTAAACAAAATGTATAGAAACATAATTTCTTAAAAATAGGATTATTTTGTGTTTCAGTATTAGATTAAATGGAGACTGTTTTGAAGTAAAAATTGGTTCAGGCGAAACTGAAAGGTCGCCTTCTCTATGAAAATTAAGTTCCTTTATAATTTTATTATTTCAAGTTCTTAGATTAATCTGTGCTAATTTTAAATAATCACTGCATGTAGCTGACATGATGGAAGTGAATTTCCAAAAAGTAACAATATCACAATATTGTTTTTACATTACAACTTTTTGAAAATCTGCATACATTAGCATTTTAAACTGAACGATTACAATGAAAATCAAACCTGACTGTTGTACAATTTTGTATTTCAGTGTACAGTATAATGCAAACTTTTTTTTTATTTTAAGGCGAAAAGCACATTGAGGGTATTATCGCCTCCCTAAATGTTAGTGTGAGTATAAAGTGTTAAAGTCATAAGTGTAATGTTGTAAGTTTAAGTGTGTGTTAGACTCAGGTACCGCGAGGGACGTCTAAATCCTCTCAATAGGTGCAGCTAGTCTGAATTTATCCTAGTTATTACCAAAAACAATTTTTGTGCCAAGTTTGAATCACATTAAACCAAAGTTGTGAACAATAAAGTGTTAACGTTGTATCACGGACACATAATACACCTGGTCTGGCTGCTCAATTTCCCACTATAATAGTCCACTAAGTACTAATATTTTACTTTTTTTTTTTAAACGTCCAACTATTGTGCACACTTGGGCTAATGCAGACAATGGGATGATTGCTATATTGCAGACTCAAGGACTACACAGTCTTCCCCGTTTAGTACTATTTACATCAGCTGATGCTCACTATTCTATTAAGAAAATGGCTGTCCTACAAGGCATTGGTTCAGACAATGTTTACCTAATTAAAACAAACGCTGAAGGCAAGATGAACTTGGAAGATTTAAAGGCCAATATAAAGAAGGCTATTGCAGAAAAAGCTGTTCCTTTCATGGTTTCTACAACTGCAGGTAACAAGATTTAATTTAAATAAACTTTCAAACAAAATTTTTTATTTTCCTAAAAAATTGCATTGGAAACTAGACAAATAACTGAAAAAATTAGGTCATTATATTTTCCTCACATATAAAAAGGTTTATAACTCAAGTTAGTGTAGCAAATTTGATTTTTTAATTAATTTTACCCTGCAAATAGTTACAGAACCAACAATCAGTTGATAATCTGACATGTTAGCTTATACTTAACACATATTTCCATGTAGCCTAGTTAAATTTAACACCTTGGTTTTCCTAGTTAATAGATTTTTTTTTAAAGGTGGGGATGTTTTGTTTCTCTAAGGTAAGTTAGCCACAATGGGATTTTTAAGGCTCTTTATCTTAACAATCTGAGGATGTTAGTTTGCTTACACATGAATAGTGGAAGGCTTGGTATTTACTTGTACCTCGAACAAACCTTTTCACAAGCTTCCTCCTGAGGATAATCCTATAGGTACTGACAAGATACAACAGCCATCACTATAGATGCTGGTGTCACTGTATATTTGAGTGTACCAAGTACACTGATTGTCAACTAGATACTACCACCACTGTCACAATGCACAATTTAATAAATCTACCTTTATTCTCTGCTCTTAGACATAGAAGGAATGCTACCACTTAAACTCCCTTTTTTTTCTTCTAAGGAGAAGTTTTACACTCAACCCCAATTTTTCTTTAAGGTATTTAGCATATTTGCAGATGTAAATTTTAACTTTCAAGATCTAGGTTCCCTTATGTGTTTGAGTGAAAATTTAGCTTTGAAATAAGTGTCAGAGTCAAGGTTGTGCGTTGACAAGGTTAGATAGCCTCGAAGATTGTTTGCGTCTTCTGCAGTAGATGAGTGGGAGTAATATGAGCTAGAGGTGGGATTATTGTTAAACACATCAGCTGCTCCCACCAGTTAATCAGCAATTAATATTAGACAAGTCCTAAATATTTGATCCTTTTAAACCAAACATCGAAAAATTCAAGTTATTTTATAATACGTTTGCATTTTAAATAAAAAAAATTTAAGATTGATGTATTCCCAACATGTTTTATGTACTTATTTTTTATTTAAAATTTGTTGCACTAATTTAAGAACTTTTTGTATGACTAAAGTTTTGGTAAAATTTAAAGAGATTCTGGAAAAAATAAGCAGATTTTCCGTTCCCCCTTTTGATTTTTTTTCAGTCACTATACTTTCTAATAAATATACAAAGAAAGTAAATTAAATGAAACCAACAATTTTTTTCTATTAAAATGACGTATAATTTAAATATTGCTTGTTTCTAGGCACAACAGTTCTTGGTGCTTTTGATCCTATACCTGAAATCGCAGACATCTGTAAAGCCAACAAATTATGGTTACATGTTGATGCAGCTTGGGGCGGTGGAGCTCTGATATCAAAAAAATACAAACACCTGCTCAAAGGAATTGAGAGGTTAGTAGTGAATCTGTCACACTTAACTGAGTTATTGAAATAATTGTGCAAAAATATTGCTCAAAATTACATTACAACCAATTAAATTTACAGTGTAAACAATAATCACTTAATTACTATCTTCAAACGATTATTAATTTCTTTAAGAAAAAATAGTATTTACTCAATTTTTGAAAAAAGTTAATTTTTTAAAACTTAAGTTTGGTATTTTTATATTATGAAGAAGGAAGTTATGTTAAAAAATTATCAATGTATATTTATACACTCTTTGGTATTCTGTGTTTACAGAAATTGAAGCAGTGTATCTGTTAAATAGTTCGCACAAATTGGTCATTTATTTTTAAAATTCTTATTTCAATCCTGACTAAGAAATTATAACATTTTTACTTCAAGTGCAACGGACATTACAAGATACTATAGTTTATAAATAAACTTTATACGAGGGCTATTCAGAAAGTAGATTACGTTTTTGGATAAAAAAAAAACTAAGTACAGGAAAAAAATTTTATTATATACATTTGAAAGAGGAACTAAAATACTATTTTTCGACATAATCGCCAAACAAATTTAGACATTTGTCATATCGGTGAACTAGCTTTGAAATTCCCGTGTCGTAGAATTCCGCCGCCTGTGACGCCAGCCAGTCAGTCACGCCTGCGCGAGATCTTACGACAAAGATGGTGAATCATTTCTTGATCGCATCGTAACGGGAGATGAGACTTGGGTTAAGCACGTTACCTGTGAGACAAAACTACAGTCTATGGAGTGGGGGCACACAAATTCCCCCAAAAAACCGAGGAAATGTTTGCAAACCCTGTCAGCAAGGAAGATCATGGCGACCGTTTTTGGGACAGGAAAGGTGTTCTTCTGGTTGACTTCCTAGAACGTGGAGCAACCATAAACTCAGAAAGGTATTGCCAAACATTACGAAACTTAAGACGAGCTATCCAGAACAAGCGGAGAGGAAAACTGAGTGCAAAAGTGTTGTTTTTGCATGACAATGCCCGCCCTCACACGGCAAATCGAACAAAAGACGTCTTGACGGCCTTCAAGTGGGAGATTTTCCTCATCCACCCTACAGTCCGGACCTGGCACCTAGTGATTTCCACTTATTCCGAAGATGAAGACTTGGCTTGCAACACAGCGCTTGATGACGACGCAGATTTCGCGCGGGCGTGACTGACTGGCTGACGTCACAGGCGGCGGAATTCTACGACACGGGAATTTCAAAGCTAGTTCACCGATATGACAAATGTCTAAATTTGTTTGGCGATTATGTCGAAAAATAGTATTTTAGTTCCTCTTTCAAATGTATATAATAAAATTTTTTTCCTGTACTTAGTTTTTTTTTTATCCAAAAACGTAATCTACTTTCTGAATAGCCCTCGTATATAGAAAGATGAACTATTACAGTGAGTCTTCCAATGAGAATTAGACAAAGATTTGCTTACTGTCATTGATTCACTTACCTTTGTTATTAAACATTGATCCCTCATTCTCATTAGTCTAACAGGCATAAGTACGGTTGTTAAGAAAAAAATGAACTTAGCTTTATTCTAACTAAACCATTAGAACATACATTCATAATTTAAGATATAACATAATATTTTAACACATACACACATTCGCACACACACAAATATATATATATATATATATATATATATATATATATATATATATATATATGTGTGTGTGTGTGTGTAAGTTTTTTTAAGGCGAAAAGCACATTGAGGCTATTATCACATCCCTAAATGTAAGTGTAGTGTTGTAAGTGTAAGTGTCTATTAGACTGTAGTTATAAGTATATATATTAGTTGGTACCTAATGTGCTATCGAAATATTGTAATGCTACACATAGTGTAAACACCACTATATATAGTGTAGATGCAGGTAAGGTATAGGTAATTTCACAACACAGCTGTTCATTCAATAATACTTTTTCAACTTACATCATGTTTATTGCCACTCTTTATGAATACTGAATAATTAAAAACATTATTAATTGTATTTTAATTGTAAATTTGAAATATTTATATGCTTCATTATAAGGAATACAAACAACTCAAGTGATTAACTATACCTCAACTACATCTTCGGTGATAATATTGTATAAGCTTAGACAGCATTATGAATTGTTTAAAAATAAATACTTTGAATGTAATTAAAAACATTACTGACAGAAAATATAAGTGGTTAGGAACCTTGGTTTCATGACCGAATGGGCAGAACACGCTAGTTGAAATATTAACAAATGCAAAATTGAACTATTACACATCATCAGTGTCTATACACATACAGTTTTACAGCTGAAGAAACAAACCTTAACCTTAACAGATTAGTGGGCAATACCACGACCTTGTGGTGCTTTGTTGAAGCAACTTTCTCTAAATTAGTGTTTGACACTCAGAAAAAAATTGTGCAAAAAATATGCACTTTAATTTTATGGAAACGTAATTACCTCTAAATGTCAATAATAATACATACCTACATTGGAGTATTTGAAAGGCAAATATTTCGAAGGTTGTTTGTTGTTGTACGTAACAAAAAATACGCAATACTTAATTACTTTTTTTCAACACTTTTATTTAAATGCCCCTAATTATTACCATCGACAGCACTTTTATTACGAACTTTAATTTTATACTTCAAACATTCCCTTCTAACTGAATGTAATGGTATGTAATCAGGCAAATATGATAACAGGTGAGGTTACAAAAACATTTTACAGCCTAGTTTACATAGTAACAATTTTCAGTAATTAAAAAATGAAATATTAGAGCAGCTATTAAAAGATAAAGACGCAAAATGAATTGCACACCGATTAATTCTAGAGAAAAACCTTTAGTACATGCTTTTATAAATATTTTTTTTAGTTAATTTGTTTCAAAACTAAGCAAAAAATTAATTTTGATAAAAGTTTGGACAAAATAAATTTCTATTTCAAAATAGTAGCTGTAAAAATTCTAAAAAAATTCTAAAACTTTTTTTTTAAATCTTATTTTTCTAGTTAAATTAAGAATTGATTTCATTTTTGTAAAACCATTAAAAACTGTAAAAACAGCATTTCAAATTTCATAGCAAATACAAAAAAGAACCTCACTTTTGTGCTACATTTTTACATGTACTTGTGTATCAAA
The DNA here is from genome assembly GCA_022606455.1 of Callitettix versicolor. Taxonomy (NCBI): domain Eukaryota; kingdom Metazoa; phylum Arthropoda; class Insecta; order Hemiptera; family Cercopidae; genus Callitettix; species Callitettix versicolor. The sequence goes on from CM040187.1 coordinate 5,577,443, forward strand.
ATGATCCTTCAAATGTTAGTTTTTGGGAAGTCTGTTTCGATCATGTCAACAAAACAGACACATGAATACTGTTTTGGTTTATTTTTACCACGACACAGTCTTGATATAACAAACAGAAAACATAATAATAAATCTTTGTTTTTTACTGATAATAAATAAAAAAAAAATTGAGTAATATAAGCATAACTTTCATGAATACTGTACTGTAATATTAATTCTGAGATACAGAAGGAAAATAATAGTAAAAAAAATATTTAGTATTACTTTTTACTTAAAAACATATATTTACATTTGTTAGTCTTCAGTCTCAACTAGATCTAATTCACTTAGTTAAAATAAATGGTACAAAAACAATACACACAATTTCTCACAATAATTATTTCAGAGCTGATTCAGTGACGTGGAACCCTCACAAACTGCTGACAGCACCTCAACAATGCTCTACTTTCCTAACTCGGCATCCAGACGTACTGAGTTCCTGTCACTCAGCGAGTGCTACATATCTCTTTCAGAAAGACAAGTTCTATGACACAAAGTATGATACGGGCGATAAACACATACAATGTGGTCGTAGAGCTGATGTTCTCAAGTTTTGGTTTATGTGGAAAGCTAAGGTAAACAAATATTTAATTATATTTATAATATTATGAAAATTTTTAATTTGTCAAATTTTTGTATCAATTGAATTAAATTTTGTATAATTGCAAAATAATTATATGAAAAAAGTATACCCTTAAAAATCCAGTTTGACAGTAATTAAAAAATGTAAAATTAGCCTAATTTTTCAAAACTGGTTATCCGATTTTCCTCAAATTTTATTCTAATATTAAGATTCATAAATAAAGTAAGTGTAGTTAACTTGAAATTAAATAAATTTTCAGTCCGGTAGTACAGTAAATTGAGAAAATGTCAAAAATAAACTGTAACCACACTGTTAATTAATAGTACTATTCAAGAACAAAAACAAAAAAATGTTTTGAGGTTTAAACATCTTTACTAAATGTCAGACTGATGAAATGTATTGGGACTGATGTAACACATGGAAGAATTGAACTACTTCTAAACCTGTGTACGTGTTCACGTTCTAAAAAACTGCCTGCTAGAAATGTACTAGAATGGTAACCCTTACAAGAGATATGTGAGCATTCATTGCTGGTGGCATCTGGTGGAAGAGCGTTTAGTTACAGTTGAATATGTAGATAATAGTACTGTCTATTTTTCCCAAATACGAGGGCTATTCAGAAAGTAGATTACGTTTTTGGATAAAAAAAAAAACTAGGTACAGGAAAAAAATTTTATTATATACATTTGAAAGAGGAACTAAATTACTATTTTTCGACATAATCGCCAAACAAATTTAGACATTTGTCATATCGGTGAACTAGCTTTGAAATTCCCGTGTCGTAGAATTCCGCCGCCTGTGACGCCAGCCAGTCAGTCACGCCTGCGCGGAGATCTTACGACAAAGATGGTGAATCATTTCTTGATCGCATCGTAACGGGAGATGAGACTTGGGTTAAGCACGTTACCTGTGAGACAAAACTACAGTCTATGGAGTGGGGGCACACAAATTCCCCCAAAAAACCGAGGAAATGTTTGCAAACCCTGTCAGCAAGGAAGATCATGGCGACCGTTTTTGGGACAGGAAAGGTGTTCTTCTGGTTGACTTCCTAGAAAGTGGAGCAACCATAAACTCAGAAAGGTATTGCCAAACATTACGAAACTTAAGACGAGCTATCCAGAACAAGCGGAGAGGAAAACTGAGTGCAAAAGTGTTGTTTTTGCACGACAATGCCCGCCCCTCACACGGCAGATCGAACAAAGACGTCTTGACGGCCTTCAAGTGGGAGATTTTCCTCATCCACCCTACAGTCCGGACCTGGCACCTAGTGATTTCCACTTATTCCCGAAGATGAAGACTTGGCTTGCAACACAGCGCTTCGATGACGACGCAGATCTCCGCGCGGGCGTGACTGACTGGCTGGCGTCACAGGTTGTGGAATTCTACGACACGGGAATTTCAAAGCTAGTTCACCGATATGACAAATGTCTAAATTTGTTTGGCGATTATGTCGAAAAATAGTATTTTAGTTCCTCTTTCAAATGTATATAATAAAATTTTTTTCCTGTACTTAGTTTTTTTTTTATCCAAAAACGTAATCTACTTTCTGAATAGCCCTCGTATCTCACCCCCCCCCTTATTACAGCTTGCAATATTTGTAGTGGCAAATAGTCCAATTACTTGGATTTAAGTCTCTGATACCAAGCACATTTTTTATAATGGTGGCAGTACTTCTAGTCTGTTTACACTCAATGCTGCTGCCTAACCTACTGAGCTATGAGCTCTTGTCATTTCTAAAATATGCAAAAAAATTGATGCAAATTAAAAACATAACTCTTATTAATAACAGTGGTTCAACACATTGATGTATGAAAACACACACCGATTTTGCAATACATATAACTAATTCTTAACAATGTCTGTACAGGGAACCAAAGGTTTAGAGGCTCACATTGATCGAGTGTTTGACACAGCGGAGTATTTCACTAAACAGATCTCAAACAGACCAGACTTTAAGATAGTACTTGAGCGACCAGAATGCACCAACATCTGCTTCTGGTATATTCCACCAAGTCTTCAAGGACAAGAACATACACCTGGTTACAATCAGCGATTACATAAGGTAAATAATAAGTTTATCTAATAAAATGGTCAAGCACATGGTTTCAAAACATGTACTGAGGGTTCGTAGGTACATTGTTTCTTGTAAATCAGTATCAACTGTTGAAATGTAACCTTGATTGTTATATTTTTAAGAGTTATAAAGCTGACTCAAGAATTGATTTGATGATTTCATGTTGCTACCACGACACAGATTAGACTGTACCAGACACATAACATGCAGACTATACCGCTTGTAGTGTATGATATTTAAATTCTATTTTTGAAATGTATTTAGTGTCCAGAGTAAAAATGACTTTTGAATCAAATTCTATTTACTGCCACATTGAGAAAAATTAAACAGTGTAAGAAAAAATCTTCCAAATGTTGGTGAATTTTTCAGAAAATACTTGTATTAAAGCCCATCAGTAAAAAAAAAAATAGATGAGATATCAAAAATACGGAAAACAATTTTTATCCAAATTAATTTCATACGTTTTTGAAACCTCGAAGTTAGAGAGGGGGACATGAAAACTTGTATTTTTAGAGGTCTTGCGGCTCTACATACATTCTTTAAGTGTACAAAATTTATATAGGACATACAGAATCATTATCGCTTCTAGTTTCAAAGAATACCCCACAATACTTTTTTTGATTTGACATTTTTTTTTATTACAATCTTTAGCTATAGTTTAGACTAATAATACCTATGACAGAACAAACTGACAGTATAAAGGGCATAAATCACAATAAAGGTCCTGAGTTGTTACCAATTAAGTCAAGTTGTGCGGTTTTCGTCTCTTCAGACATCCTATGTCTGTCTTGATATTCAGCAGCTGTACAGCCTCTTCGTTAACATGATGTTATAGTATCTTCCATGACTTAGTGCACAATCTTTACTAAATTTCATTTAGAATTTGTACATCTAAATTTGAATGTCCTATATTTGTTATTGCACAAATAATCTTGTTTTGGCTTTGCTGAAGATTTGATACATCCCCTATTGCTCAGCTCCATACATCCAAATAGGTCACTACTACCTGATGATCACTAGATAGAGCATTATTTTACTATATAAATCTAGCTACAATTCTCACTCAATACATAATTAGAAAAAAATCCCTTAACTACCCCCTACATATTTTTTGTCATCTACCCCTATTTTTGTCTTGGTTCACGCTGCTATAAAAACATGTTTGCCAAATTTCATAGTTTACAAATAAGAGGTGTGTTGCTGATAGACAGACATCAAGCAACCTAAACACACTAAAGTCAAAATAACTATTTTCTAAAACACAATGGCTGCTGAGTGTTTACAAAGTTAATTGAAAATTAACCCAGTTATTGAATTGTGTGAGGCAATGGAAAAAGGACAGGCAATTCGATTAAAATTTAATTAGTTATATTTAAGCAATCCTAGTTTTCATCGACCTTGCACTATGTTGTCAAGGTAACAATTATCGAAGTAATAACTTCAGTGTCCTAATTTATTTTACTTTTCCAAATAGGTTGCGCCAAAGATCAAGGAAAGAATGATGAAAGATGGTACAATGATGATTACCTATCAGCCTCTCAATGATTTGCCGAACTTCTTCCGATTGGTTATACAAAACTCTGGGCTTAATCACAGAGACATGGATTTCATCATTAAAGAAATTGAAAGACTAGGCAATGATTTATGAACAAAATTTAATTACTTCTTGTAAATAATTTTAAAATTGTTTAGACTGTTGATGAGTTTCCTACTATTGTACTGTGATAAGATTCAGTTTTAATAAAAAAGAATATAATTAAGTAATTTTAGAGACCTAAAATTCTATATATGTACATATAAACATATTACAAAAATTATTTATTAATTTTATTGACATTATGTGCTGCTTTTTGTAGTAAATGAATGTAAATTTGGTAGTACAAATACAATTATAAAAAAATAAATGTGGATTGTATTATACTACAGAGATTTAGTTTATAAAAGTAGATGCAAATACAAAAATTAAAAAAAAAGATTGTTTTTATTTATTTATGCCTTTTACCAAAACCCAAGAGTCTAAATGTGAAATTTTATGGATGTCTATGGATATATACATTAGGTCAATAAAGGTAAGAGAATTATTTTGGTCCACTTGATAAAGACTGAGGGTACAAACAACTTGAAAACAAAAAAACCTTGAAGAACTTGGAAATAGAAAATGTGTAATTTTTTAGAAATCAATGAACTTATTTCAGATTTTTTTTTCAAACAATGATTTTGCCCAAACAAGTTTTTACTGTCATGATTTAAGCAAGACACAATTTGTAGTGAATTTCAGTTAAAAAATGGAGCAGCAATTATGGGAAGGTCCATACTAGACTGTGAAAAATACACTGATTTGAAATTACTACAACACGCTTTAAAGAGATGATTCACAATCATATACACTGTAGAACTTGGTTATAACGAGATTCAAAGAGATCAACCAAATACACTAATTAAAACTGAGTGCTCACTATATCCAAGTTGCCAACTTACAACCATAAATTTATGTCATCATAATATAACCATTACATAAATCCCATCCAAATTGATACAGAATTCCCTCCACTCTGTATCATGACAAATGCAAACATGGTGTACTAGTGCCAGGTACCTGGGCAATATGAGATTTAGAGAAATGAGCAAACAAAAATGGCAAAAAAAGGAGTTACTGCACGCCTTGTGGGACTAAAGCATGCGGATTGGAGCCCACATGCAGGATTAGTCGTGCAACTGCAAGGTGCAATAAAGAAATGGGCTAGGGAAGAACACGTCAAACAATGGATGCAATTTCCTGGACAACGATTAGGGAAACATCTTCTCTCAGTACCAGATCTTGCACAATTACCAGTTTGAACTGAATCTGGCGCTTTTGAAATGCAAAAATAAACTGACAGCAGTTCACTTCACTGTAAATATTTTAGGTTACAGTTCGGATAGAAAATTAAAAATATGTTCAGTAACTACAAACAAATTTTTTTTAATACACAAACTTAAACAGAAAATATATCATATAAATACATATTATTTATTTTACAGAATATAATTTTATATCTAAATTTCCAACAACAAAACATGTTCAATGAAAATCAAAATATATATAAAATATATGGTCATAAAACAGCATAGTAAAAATATTTTGGTCATTTGGTATATATTACAATATTATGCTGAGTGTTACTTTACATCAACTCATTTTAATTTAATACAGAAAGTTTTTACTGTGAGCCCAAAGTTCACTATGATGTAATTCAATAATTCATATAATTTTAGTAAGATTTATACAAAATTGTGCTTTAAAAAAGTTTGGAGTTTAATGGTAATGGTGCCATGAAATGTTAAAAGTAGGTGGATTTGAACTATTAATCATCATTAACTATCATTACTATAAATTTAGAGTACAGTCACTTAATTTTCCATAAACATTAACATTGTGGACTCAAATATTTGTTCAATTTTTTTTTAATGTTGTAATTAATAATTAATAATTTTATTCAACTTTAATAGTTCTATTATATATTATTTAAAGTTTAAAAAACCCAGCTGTCGCAATATTTTTTGGAATGTATACAATTTAGTATAACTATGCAAGCTAGGAAATAAAACCAAAAAAGCATTTATTTTACTTGACCAATTATAATTTTTCAGATATTTTATTCAGAATGTTACAAAAACAAAGAATTTTTGATATTTTGAAATCGTGAAACTCAAAACGTTATCAGAAAAACTGTATTTCTATATGTTTAATTATACAACGGTTTTGTGACAAGATTTGTCATGAACACATTTCTTGACCGAAGGCAACATGGTTGTCATAATTGTTAAATATGGTTGCAGACACAAGAAAAATTCGAAATTTAAAACTTTAGACTTTTAAAAATTATAAATTGTCAAATAAATGACATAGCAAAAAGTTCTAAGCTTTTAAAATTGTTAGTCTGTGTTGGTACTAATTTTTAAATTCCAAAATCATGGTTGGTTTCAAAGACAATGAAAACTTGTAATATTTAAAAAAAAACAATATGAGGAGAAAATGTCCCCTTCAACAGCACAAGAGTGCAACAGACAAGGACTAATATAACATTACATAACTCAAACAATTCTACATTTTTTCAATATTTAAATTTAAAACTGTTTACAAATTCAACATTTTATTTAAAGGGAATTAATCTAATTAAACGTAAATATTTTTGACTTACTTTGGTTAGCACAAATTTATCACATTCAAGTTCAACTACTCTAAAAATAATCATGAAATTAAAACTAATATTTCAAACTAGTTTGTGTTTTTGACATGACTGATAATTTTTTTTTTTTTTTGAAAAAATAATTAGTGGTACCTCAATAATCCAAAAGTGGGATTAGAAGTGGTTCACATTACCAAATCGTTTGGATTACAAACATAGACATAAATGTGGTTCATAATAGGTTAATTATACAATACTGTACTTAATTTTTTTTTTTAGGCGAAAAGCACATTGAGACTATTATCACATCCCTAAATGTAAATGTGTCTTAGACTCGGGTACCACGAGGGACGTCTAAATCCTCTCAATGGGTGCAGCTAGTCTGCACCCCCTGTTGGGGATGCTGTATTTAAATGGGGTTTAAAAATAATAATAGGTCAAAAAAAAAATTAAATGCCACAAAATTACAGGAATTATTTTTATTTCATACATTAGTACACTATTTTGATATAACTCTTGGAAATGTTGTAGCAGAAATATATGATTAGCAATGTGTTCAATTCTGAGAAGGGTAAGTCTGAAGTATTACAGGCTAAGTTTGAAGATTAGACAGCATGAATCCAGATGACACAGAATGTCTTGCTTTCAATATTTGAACGAAAATGCCACTTTATTTTAACACAGCGTATTCAAGCCCTATAACCCTGATGCAACAAAGAAGCTTATTGCCTAAATTTTCTGCTACTGTAGCTATAAATATTTCTGCCTTTATTGGGTTCAGATTATCAAATGTTTGCATTACCAATTTTCAGATTAACAATGTTCTACTGCCCTTTAATTTAGGTATAATTTCAAACCAGTATGAAAACCAGAATACTAGCAGTGTTTAAAAGAGAAATTAAAGTAATTTCTTATAAAATGTAGTTCCCATTACAACCTACTATCATAACTTTGCTTTGAAAATAACTATATTATTACAACTGAATATGGATAAAGACCTCAAAGTTTGATACAGCATTTTGATTTTGCTCCTCTTAAGTAGCAATGACAAATAAAGTTAACTAAAATGGATCGTTATTAACATAACAATGAGCATGATCATCGGAAGCCAATAAACTGTTCTGTAGCATGCGGGATCCCGCAAATCATAATAGTATAGCTGCTGATGTAACCTCGTCAAGAGTATTCTAAGTAGGCTGTTTATATTTCAAGCCAAATGATTTTGTTATCGAAGTTTGGCACCAGATTTCAGTGTGGTGCAAAATCATTTTTGCCCTTACATTTCCATTAGTTGGCATTATTACTGATTCTGTGTTTATTCTCGTGTAATTCATTCAAATATTTGGTCATATAATAAAATGATTCAAAACATTACACAACAGGCATCACGACTTAAATCACTGCAACACATATAGTGGATGTGATGAAATAATATGTTTTTATGTACGCAAATTAGTCAAGACTGACAAACAATTACAATATATTCTCTGGTTAGGTTAGGTTAAATTAATTCAATTGCAATAATAGTTGACTAGGTAATTAAGAAATTTTATTTCTAACCTACATTGTAACAGCCTATATTTACTACCTATTTACTAAACTTACAACTATTGGAATAACAACCCCTAAAAGAGCTGCAGCAACAATTACTACTTTGTTTTCGTACCTTTGTCGTTGCAGAAACGCTTCTAATTCCTCTGAATTTGAACTACTTGTGGAATTATTTAAAGAATGAAGTAATTGACCTACTTGTGCATTATTTGGACTGGATGGTTGCGTGTCGTTAGTTAAAGTTGTCAAATGTTTTTCTAATTTACTAAGCAATGTGGATGTTTCACTATCAAAGTTTGAAGATACAGCATGGTTGGCGGATGCTTCTTTTATCTAAATACAAAGATTTACAACAATATAAATATGAATCAATGGTTTCTCTTATTTCATATACGTACAACTTTAACCTCTAAACATACAGTGGTACCTCAATATACAAGTGTTTTGAGATATGAGGAATCGCACACTACATCGCTGCACACGACCCCAACATGTGTGAACCCCAACAACTGGGCGCATGTTGGTGTCGTGTGCAGCGTTTAACAGTTTCTCCCACCTCAGACTAGACCTCAGTCTGTGTGCGGATGTTGGTGTCGTGTGCAGCGTCTAACAGTTTCTTCCACCTCAGTCTGTGTGCTTGTTTCCCTCGTTTTCAAAGCATTTTTGATGTTGGGTTCGCGTTTTTTTTTGCTTTTTGTACATTTAAAAAACACTATCACATTTATTTTTATAACCATGGGTCCGAAGAAGAAGATGATGTCTATTGAATTAAAGTGTGAAATCATAGAAAAACATGAGCAAGGTATGCGAGTAATTGACTTGGCGAGGATGTACGAGCGTTGCACATCAATGATATGTACTGTGCTTAAACAGAAGGAGTTGATCAAGGGTATAACGCCAGCTAAGGGTGTTACAATAATTTCTAAGCTCCGGACCTCTCTCTATGAAAAGATAGAGAAACTACTAATGGTGTGGGTGACAGAGAAGCAGCTTCAAGAAGGAACCTTAACACAAAGCATCATATGTAAGAAGGCACGAGCAATTTACGGTGATTTGCTGAAGCAGATCCCACACACTTCCACAAACGAGGAATCGGAAGACTCATTTAAAGCCAGTCGGGGCTGGTTTGACAACTTTAGGAAAAGGACCGACATTCACGCCATCATCAGGCATGGTGAGGCAGCAAGTTTGGATGTGAAGGAAGCTGAGGTTTACATCAAAACGTTTTCCGAACTGATAGAAGCCAAAGGATATATCCCCCAGCAAGTCTTCAACTGTGACGAGACAGGGCTTTTCTTGAAAAGGATGCCGAATAGGACTTACATAACAGCAGAGAAGATGATGCCAGGTCACAAACCCATGAAGGATAGATTAACTCTTGCACTTTGCGCCAATGCGAGTGGTGACTGAAAAATCAAGCCTCTGCTAGTATACCATTCAGAAAATCCCAGAGCCTTTAATTCACATAAGATTTTAAAAGAAAAACTGCAAGTTTTGTGGAGGGCAAATCCAAAGGTGTAGGTCACCAGGAAATTCTTTGTGAATTGGATAAACCTGGTGTTTGGCCCTTCTGTTAAAAAATATCTACAGGAAAACAACCTACCCATGCAAGCCCTTCTAGTCCTCGACAATGCCCCTGCTCATCCTTCAAATTTTGAAGATGATTTACTCGAAGAGTTCAAGTTTATAAAGATTCTCTACCTACCACCCAACACTACTCCTATCCTGCAGCCCATGGATCAGCGGGTGATTTCTAATTTTAAAAAAGTGTACACCAAGCACATTTTTCAGTGTGGCTTTGAGGTGACGGAGAACACAAACCTTACCCTTCGAGAGTTCTGGAAGGACCACTTTAACATCGTGATATGCCTAAGAAATATTGATCAAGCCTGGCTGGGTGTTACAACGAGGACCTTAACCTCTGCATAGAAGAACCTGTGGCTTTAGGCTGTAGTTGAAAGGGCCTTCGAAGGATTGGAACCAGAAGTGTCTGTGGTAGAGGAGATTGTTTCTATAGGAAAATTCATGGGTCTGGAGGTGGATGAGAAAGATGTGAACGAACTCGTCGAGGAACAATCTAAGGAGCTGACAACCGAGGAGTTACACAATCTACATTCGCAGCAGCATACAGTGGTTCAACAAAAAATTAGTGTTGATTTTTTTTTCCGGTGAAAAACCGTTAAGGTTATCATCGCCGAGGCACAATATTAATAAAATAAAATTTAGGGGTATCACGAAATAAAAATTAACAGTAAATTAAAACAATATACAATAACAATTATAAATACTATTCCTAAAACTAGTTAACAATAAAATATAACTCTAATAAATCAAGGAAAACAATGCAAATAATAACAAATTCAGATAAATAAATAGCCACAAATATACAACTTGTTGCAGGGCTGTAAAGAGACCCTGCAATATTATTTTAAGTTAAATTTTATTTAATAAATTCAGACGATGAAAGAATTTCAGTGTCCTGTCAATGGCCGAGACAATATCTCCCAACGTCCTCTGCATACTATTCCCCAGACCACATACAAGCCGTATATTTTGGAAACCATCACAGTCTAGCAATATATGTCTTACTGTGATGATTTCTCTACAAAACCCGCACCGAGGCGGGTCCCCACGTTCCATCAGAAATCCATGTGTTAGCATGGAGTGGCCAATGCGAAGGCGGGTAACCACAACCTCTTCTCTACGACTTGCACGTATTGACGACCCCCAAGGACGAACTGTATTTTTAGTTACCCTCAATTTGTTACTGCTTGTAGCTGCCCATTCATTTTCCCACTGTAGAAGAATTAAATGTTTTACGTCACAAAGGAAATCAGACAAGATTACACGTTGAGTGCATGGCGGCAGAATGGTAGCTTCCTTTGCCGCATTATCCGCTACAGTGTTTCCACATATTCCACAGTGGCCAGGAATCCAGATAAATGATAATCTTGCACCTTGTAGTTCAAGTCTATGGACAGAACACAGAACATCTTGAACCACAGGGTTTACCAAATACATATCCTGGAGTGCACTTTTTGAATCGGAACAAACTACGTAATGCAAACTATCGAATTCAATAGTGTTCAGAGCCTTTAAGATGGCAAAGAGTTCGGCTGAAAAGACACTACAAGTTGAGGGTAATCCATACTTATACGTTTCGTCCAGTGAGTAAAATACATACCCAACATTGTTATTCATCTTAGAACCATCTGTGAAAATAAATTTAGCAGATGGATATGCACTAGTCAGTCAAAAAAACTCACGATGATACACAATGTTAGGAGTGTTGTCTTTCAGGTATGCACACAAGGAGAAATCAAAGGTCGGCATATTGATTTTCCATGGAGGGAAAAGACAAAAGGACCTTTCAAACATTGGGGGTAGTTCAATACGCAAGTGTTCAAAAAATCGGGATGTTCTAATGCCAATAGGCGCAGTAGCATGTGGTCGGGATTTATATTTTGGAGCAACTGATTGTGGAAAATTGTATTATAAGCAGGGTGCCACGGTTTACATGATAAATTACATACGTAACTCAGTTGTAACTGTTTTCTCCGACGAGAGTTATGGTTCGCCAGCATCGGCGAGAACACTCACGACTGGACTTGAACGGAAAGCACCACAAACAAGACGGATTGCAGAGTTATGAACGGGATATAGTTTCTTTAAAATCGATGGTCTAGCAGATGAATATACAATGCTACCGTAATCAATCCGTGAACGAATTACAGCACGATAGAACATCAACATACTGGTCCTATCAGCGCCCCATCGAGAACTACTAAGAACCCTCAACATATCGAGAATTTTGTTATATCGTAACTTTAAATCACGCACGTGAGGGCTCCAGGAGAGCCTTTCGTCAAATATTAGACCCAAAAATCGAACGGATGGAAAAGTTCGGAGCTGTATACCATCAAGATATAATGACGGAGCTTGGATATGTCGACAGCGACTGAAGGCAATGCACTGAGTTTTAGCAGCAGAGAATTTAAAGCCAGTGGATCTCGTCCATGCCTGCAACCTAATTTATTACCAGCTGAAGAGTTCTTTCAGCTGTTGCCATATTTCTGGTGCTTACATAAATAGCAAAATCGTCCACGAAGAGCGAACATCGGACAGGGGACTGTACATTAGCGATAATTCCATTCATTGCGATAGCAAACAAGGTAACACTAAGTACACTCCCCTGTGGAACACCATTCTCTAGGTGGAAGCGATCTGAAACTGTAGCTCCAAGACGTATCCTGAAGTATCTATTAGAAAGGAAATTTATAATAAAAGCAAGAATTCTGCCTTGTATACCTCATGATTTTAAAATGTTCAGTATTCCTCTTCTCCAGGCCATGTGGTAGCCTTCTCTAGGTCAAAGAATACTGCAACAAGTGTTTGACGCAAGAGGAAGGCATTTTGAATTGCAGATTCTAACAAAACCAACTGATCGATCGAAGATCGCCCTTGTCTGAAACCGCACTGTTCTTTGGATAGTAATTTATTAGTTTCTAAATACCAAACAAGGCGACGATTTATCATTTTTTCTACCAGCTTGCATAGCACGCTGGTGAGAGAAATAGGACGATAGCTACTTGGATTAGTTTTCTCTTTGCCTGGTTTAAGAACGGGAATTACTGTTGCTTCCAACCAATCGCTAGGGAATGTACGCTCCTCGTACATACAATTGTATATTTCAAGAAGAAATAGCTTACCTGACGGTGGAAAATTTTTAAACATGGAGTAAACAAGGTTGTCAGGACCTGGAGCTGAATCCTTGGTGGATAGCAATGCAGATTCTAGCTCACATAGAGTAAACAGACTGTTCAGAGGAGAATCATCAGAAGTACCGACAGTGAAAGGCAATTTTTCTGATGCGCTTTTGTATTTACAAAAGGCAGTGTTATAGGCTGCAGAAGAGGAAAAACTTGCAAAGGATGACCCTAAAAGGTTTACAATGTCGGAACCGTCAGAAACCAATAATCCGTTCGCCTGTTGAAGTCCCATCAATCCTACAGATGGAGGAGGACCAGAAATGGAATGTAATTTCTTCCACACTACAGATGTAGGTGTTGTTCTACATATTGTTCCAATGTATCGGGTCCAAGAATCCTTTCTGCTTTGTCTAAATATTCTACGAGCTTTTGCACGAAGGACTTTATATTGTTCTAGGTTTTCACTTGTCGGGTTTCTGTTGAATCTCCTCAGAGCTTTTCTACGTAGACGTAACGCCTTCTTACACTCCTTGAAATGAGTGTAGCCTTCTTACAAATTTCATCATAAATTCCTCCCAATTTGCTTTTTTCAGAATCCAGTGCGGCAGGTGCTGATCCGGACGAGGGAAATTTCGAAATGAAATATTAATGGGAGTATGATCACTGCCGTAAAGATCAGGTAATACCGACCATTCAAACTTCGTTGTCAGAATTGGACTGCAGAATGACAAGTCAACAACGGTCCAATTGCCAGTAGATGCCGCTAAATGCGTATGGGAACCGTTATTAAGAAGACATAAATTCAATTCGGACCCTATCCTCTCAATGCGTATTCCTCTAGAGTTACAGGTTGATGAACTCCATGCAGTATGATGAGCGTTAAGATCGCCTAATAATAATATCGGCGATGGCAATTGGCATATTAAGTTACGTACTTCATGGTTTTGGAAATTGTAATTAGGCGGTAAATACAGGCTGCAGATTGTAAGTTTGAATGGTACGGTTATTTGAACGGCAACGGCTTGTAGAGGTGTTACTACATTAACAAAAACCGACTCGACAGAGTTATGAGCCAAAATGGCGACACCACCTTTTGCTCTGTGCTTCGTGACGAAATCGGATCTAGCAATGGAATAACCCCTAAAACTGAAAGTGTGAGATTCATGGAGGTGCGTTTCTTGAAGACATATTATCAAAGGTGACGCATCTCTCACAAGAACTTTCAAATCCTCAATATGACTTCTTATCCCATTGATATTCCATTGTATCACGTTATGATTGATTGGATTCGCAGACATTGAAATATAATGACTAGTATATGGTAGGATTTAATTTAGCTTCGTCAGTTGTACATACATCCGGTTTATCCATATCCATGGACATCGAATCACTACTGTGACTGATGTCCGAGTCAGATGATTTTTTTAATTTAATTTGTGGAGGTTTACCAGTGGGACCTCCTTTAAGACTTTTTTCTATTTTTTTAACAGGTTTGTTTCCTGCAATGTGTAATTTTTTATTTTTTAAACTAACTGATGGAGGAGCAGTATTCGATTTCTTCTTCAGAAAGTATTCCAGGCCAGGAGAGATCTCCTTGTCAACAGGCTTAAGTACCTGTGACTTTGACAGAAGAGGTTTTCTTGATATAGTCATATTTGTAGTCTGGCTTACATCGGTTGTGTCAGGAGTAAGAGGTGCCTTAACATTAGATGATGTTAATTTTTTTGAAGCAGATGATAGTGGAGTCGGAGTAGGTATGGTACATGATGGTACAGAAACTTGTTCAGATGTAGAAGCAGGAGTAAAACCTTTAGAAAGTAGGGCCATCAGTTGTGCTACCTGTTCCGTCAGAACCTGGACGGTCTTGGTGAGCTCACTACAACTGGTGCAGGATGGCTTCTTGCTGGTAGAGACAACCGTGGCAAAAGATTTGCCTTCAACCGGAGACTTTGATAGCTTGTACAACTTTCTGGTTTCAGAAAAGGAAATTTTATCCGTAGTCATGATAGTTAATATTGCTTTTTCTTCTTTATATTTTGGACAGTTCAAAGATCAAGCAGGATGATCACCTCTCAATTTGGGCACTTTGGATCATCCTTACAGTCCTTACTATCATGACCTTGGACACCACAATTTCCACATACTACAGCTTTCTGACAAGCTGCACACATATGCCCAAAACCCTGACATTTGAAACAACGACAAGGGCTCGGAACATACGGACGTACAGCAAGCCGCTGGTAGCCTGCATAAATGAAATCGGGAATATTTGGTTTCCAAAATGTGAGAATAAAGGAGGCAGTTGGTATTTTTCCTCCTTTGTCCATTTGCATTATCTGAGTTACATCTGTGATTTACTCGGATGCAAGCTCACATTTTATTTCATCTAAATCGACATGGAGCAAGTCCCGACATGTTATCACACCTTTTGCAGAATTTAAGGTTCGGTGGGGCCCCACCGTCACCTTAACTCTATCGAAAAACGAATCCATTTTCAGCAGCGACAAACTTTGTCGCTGTTGCTTTGCACTAGTAAGGTCCCGTTTTGCAGCTTCTTAATTAAAGCTACAGGACCTGCTCTTCCAACAATCGCCTTATGTATGAGGAAAGGGGACACTTTTGACAAGTCGGCCCCTTCCACCGAGTTTTTAAAAATTAAAAATTTTGGAGACGGCAGTTGTAGAGTTATAGCTTGCGTCTCCTCATTTCCTGTATTTTTCTCACTTCCATTGCTAACTACAGACTCGTTCGAAGTCGAACGAGGCCTCTTTAACACTCCTTTGGCGTTTTTGGTTAAGTTATCCATACTTTAGTTTGCCGAGCGATTCATGAATGAAGATTTTTCGAACAACTGGCACAGGGTGCACCCAAACGACCACCAGCAGCCTAGGATACTCGAACTAAAGCAAGAATCCCCAATAAATTGGGGGGGGGGACCTCCAAATATCCTGGAGCCGAAATACATGTCTGTCAGCACTCCAGAATATTTTAGGAATGGGTTCTGGTTCAACGTTACGGTTCCCCAAATCCAAGTACCACTGGCAGCCGCCCTCTATGTACTCACAGAATGCAACCATTAGTTTCGATAGACATGATCTATCATTATGCTCAGAGTTATCTATGCATATCATGAGTTATCTATGCTCCGACACCCATAACTCAACATTCATGTGCTTGCCAAGCACCTATAGGCTGCTCGGTTCCAGAACCTGTCACATCAGAGGTCCTCGGCAGTGCTAGGCACACATCAGGTTCCACATACTTGGCCCCACCAAAGGAAACCAAGCAGAATCACCACTCCCAGACGTAACGGAACAAGAACAGCAAATCCCTAAATATACGTGTGAGTGTGAAGTGTTTACATCGTAAGTGTAGTGCTGTAAGTGTAAATGTGTGTTAGACTCGGGTGCCGCAAGGTTCGTCTAGGTCCTCTCACTAGGTGCAACTAGTCTGCACCCCCCTACGGGTGTGTATGTGTTTGTGTGTGAGAGAGTGAGTGTGTGTGTATGTGTGTGTTGTGTGTATATGGAGTAAATGAGTGAGAGTAGAAAGAGCTAGAGGTATGGTGGGGTCGCTAAGCCCATCAGCTGCTCACTTCAGCTGCCTCCGCCAGAAAATTAGTTTTGAAGAGGAGACAGAGATGGAGGAGGTTATCTCTATAACAGATATAAAGGAGATCTTGGGAATATGGGAGAAAGTTGTAGAGTTCGTGGATAAAAGTCACCCCGAAAAAGTTGCAACTGGTCATGCATCGGAGTTGTTCAACGAAACTTGCCTAACTCATTTCCGCAATATCCTTAAAGAGAGGAAAAAACAAACCTCCTTGGACAGTTTTTTTAAATGATCTGCAGGTGAAAATGAGCAAAGCATGATGAAAAAAGCGAAGACCAGTGACAAAATTAAGCGCTTCCGTAAGCACTTCACTTTTTCTTTTATGTTTTTATAGAATATGTATTTATTATTTATAAATAAATGTTTCTTCTTGTAAATACATTTTTCTTATTCAAAAACACTTAACAAAAACAACTGAGGTGGTGTTTTGGGAGCTGGAACGGATTAATGGCATTTCAATTAATTTCAATCGGGAAAATTGCTTTGAGATACGGGCAATTTGACATATGAGTAAGGTTACAGAACGAATTAAACTCGTAGGTCGAGGTACCACTGTACTTACATATACAAATTATGAGTTATTACACATGCAAAATCAAAACTTCATGTATTAGAAAAAAACAATCATGAATATCTACATTCTCGGTTCATGTACTACATTAAAACATAATTACTAATTCACAGACAATATCATTTCACACAAAGAAAACAATTCAGTTTATTACATTACTGTTGATCAACATGCAAAGGAAATAAAAATTTGTTATCGATAAGTAGTGATTAATCCCTCAGCTGTTATCATTAAATATACTATTACACAATTTGTATAAACAGAAAATAATACTAATTAATTGTCCTTATTCTAAACATACATCGGCGATGATAACCTCAACGGTTTTTCGCCGGAAAAAAAAAATCTAAACATACATACATAAATATATAAATATAGTCTTTACCGCATGTAACATTTATACAAGTATAGTTTATCGCACTCGTAAATCGCAAATAGTTTATATATTGGTATATAATATATATATATATATATATATATATATATATATATATATATATATATATATATATATATATATATATATATATATATATATATATATATATATATATATATATATATATATATATATAGTAATATTATTAAGTCTATTTTTGGGAAATAATTGATTGTGCAGACCTCATTCAAGATTTGGTTAATAAAATTCAGTTCTAGTAAATAAATAAACTAAAATGTAATTAATGAAAATGGTATCTTTTAGTAGTTCACTGGAAATTTGGAAAGTTGAAATTTAATTGTAAACTTTAAAAAAATTGGAATTTTGTCTATTTATTTTATTACTTTATCTGAAATTAATTCACTTTTAATAAATATAGATATGGCTTTTATCTCACCCACATTTAATCAAATGTTACACGTGTTAATGGTTAACGTTAACTGGTGGCTTGTAACTATTTAAAATTTGTTGAAATTAATATATCTTATGTATTGCTCTACTATTCAATACTACTTCACATTCACTTTAATTTTAAAAACAAAATTTAAACTTTTAATGCAGGAGCTCGACGCTTACACCTACACTTGGCCATGTCTCGGAAGCATCTCCCTGAACTAAAGCATTCTTCTCCACAAACTCAGATTCCACTGCCTTTCATATTGTTCTTTGTCGCACATTGGGGCACTACTTTTGGCAGATTTGTATAGCTTTTATTCTTGTAAATTGAATTTTTAATAAATTTATACATACAATTTTATTGTAAAACTGATTTTTATTTATTTAGCCTATTTAGTATGTTTAATTGACATACTTATTTCCCAATATTTGATTGATGTGTATATAAATGGTAATGTGTTTCCTTTATTTATATATGTTTTTATAAGCCCTTTTTGCTATTTCTCATGGGTTGTATTAACATTTGCAATAAACATTCACATTATTAGGCTACTTGTCATGACATCAGCACTTCAGGAATTTAGGCTGCCACTACAGATCATATGTTTATGTTTTTAACCTTACTCAATGTAGCCTACTTCTAGCTTTCGAATTACAAATTGTTGCAGATTGAGTTAATTTTTTTCAGGAACTAAATACAGTACCCTTAAGATTATCCCAGTTCTGGTAAACAAAGGTTATGAATTAACAAAGACAGTGTCATTAAAAAAAAAATACAGTACATTAGGCCTATACCAGAATGGATACATAGAAAAATTGAGCAATTCTGGAAAAAATATGCCAGAACCAGGACAATGCCTTGAACTAGCTTATGCTTTGTTGAACTTTCAATTGACAATGCAGGCATTCATGCTTGGTATAATCAAGATGTGTGAATGGAGATTACTGACGATGCAATTGCCGATACGGAAAACAACCCTCATGGCAAGGTGGATGATACTGACAAGATATTTCAAGAAATATTTCAATCTGATGGCTTAAAAGCAACTGAATGCTTACTTACATTGAACAACATGAGGAATCCTCACTGCACAATTTTTATTTCTACAGTGCTGCCGCAATATCAGCACGTCCAAGGGAGGCAAGAAGTTAGCCCAGAAAGTCATTAAAGACTTTTCAGAAAATAATTTTGTTTTATGGTAAAATACTGTACAGATTTTGATTTTAATTAAAGTTTCTTACTAGATTATGTTTAGTTGTTAGTGTATAACCTGTTTTTTAACATTAAACTTACTTTTTTTTGTCATTTATAAACTCTGTATTATCCGAATTTTTTTTTATCCGAGGTAGTCTCATTCTTAATTACCTCAGACAATCACGAGTCTATGTCAAATTAATCTACAGTAGAGAGGCAATGATCTAGAAATTGGTTTCCCATATATATCTGTCTAACCAAATTAGTTAATTAAAACTAATCTCAAAAATGCTGCCAGATAGATGTTCAAAACCAAACTTAAACTCAACAAAGTATTGATAGACTTTTAGCCTTTTAAGAGCTAGTCGCCCATGTATATGAGAGACACCACTATCACTCGCTACCAGATATACACACAAGAAGTAAGTAAAAACTAATAAATGAGTGTTTTTGCTTTGGGCAACAAGTTAAACAATAATATGTGCATGTTTCAAAATATCACCACTAGGAAGAGCTTACTCATTATTATGCAGTAGTTAACTTTTCTATTAAGCTGTTTACTTTTGAGATTTTTCTTTCAGTTATGATTTATGTCATAAAATAGTGTTAAGTTTTAATTGTGTATTTTACACAAATATTTAAAAGGTCTTTTAAATTAAATTAATGATGTGATATGACTTTATAAGGGTTAAAGTTAACTTTAACTGAATTATCCAAAATGTGACTATCATATTTTCTTCTGTTACTACTATATGTATTTTGGGATCGTAATCCTATCTCGGGATAATTTTACAATCTTGAAACACGTCATAATAAATAAAAATATAATAAAGTATCTTGATAGAAAAAAAGGATAATATTTATATATTATAATCTTGGATAAATATAATAATTTTTAATTTCACAACAAAGAAATATTAAAATAAATAACAATTAATAAAGTAACCTAATATTGATGAAATAACCATTACATTATTTACTAATAATAAATCTACAAACTTACCATTTTACGTAACTCTCTCATTTTAAATTCATTATTAATTGATGATCCCACTACTCCAATTACTGTTCCAATGATTGAACCAATAAGAGACCAATATTTTGTCTTCTCAGCCTGTGCTCTTTCTTTTTCATGACTGTCTTTCACTGTTGATGACAACACAGTAAAAGCATTTCTTTCTTCCTGTTCACAAAGATTGAATTCTTCTTGAAGTTTCTTTTCTTCTCTGAGCAACTTATGTTCTTTTGTAATCAACTGTAAGTATCTGGAAAATAGAATTGGATTTTAATGATATATTTTAGCTTAGACTATAGCTTAGACTAACATTATAACAATTTACAAAGTTTTTTTCTTAGGCATTAAGCAACCTGACAAAACAAAATCTGTTCATGTGTTTTTGAGAGATGATTAAATTACAAAAATATTTTAACAATTAAATCTTGAAACATAAACCAAATATAGGCCTAATAGGACGAATTACATATACATAACAAAAATACATAACTCGATAGGCAACAATCATTGCAAATATTTTTGAGATATTCTGTAACAGAATATTTAGAGGCGGACTTAGCTGATGCCCCTCAGCTAATTGTACTCCTAAGACTTTAATCTACTAAACAGCTTGTTATAAATAAAGAAGCTTGTTATACATTACAATGAAGCTGAAATGTATGAGCCAAACTCGCTACATAAATCAAGCTTAAACCACTAAATGTTACCTTACCACACTATTAGTGACAGTAAAAAAACTTAAATCTGAACTATTATGTTTACATTAGTAAGACAAAAACCAAAAGTGAAGACCAAAATATTGTCAGAAAATTTTTTTTTTTAATATCCAAATTACAAAATAACTTAAAAATTAGAACAAAGACCACGCAAATAAAGTTCGAAATATTAGAAAGCTATGTGATGACAAAAGGAAACAAAATGACTGACAATGAAATTTTCTAGAAATTGTTTCTAGCACAAAAAGTTACACAACTATAGCCATTTTATTGCACATGCCAGAGCAGAAAAGTTTTACCAAAAATTAAATTAAAACCGTCATTGAGCTAGACCTTAATAAGTTTTTATTATTATTAATTTGAAAGTGCCAAGAACAATTATGAATGTGGAAAATTGTTTATTGGTAGCTTATACATACACTTAGATGTCAAATCAATTCCATTTTAATGTTTGTTGGCAAGAATGCCAATGTTTTCACATTTCGTAATTACAATAAAAACTCAAACCAGTTGATTGTTAAGTAAGGCTTGTTTTGATATCAAATAGCAAATACAAACATGGCTATGTGCAGGGCCTCCGAGAAGTAGGGGACAGAGGGGCAAATGCATATGGGTCCAGGGCCTAAGTAAAAGAAAAAATTGTATAAAATTTATTTTTTACATATCATTACCAATTACAGACATTTTATTTTACTTGACATTTCTGAATACTGGTACACATAAGCACTTTTAATAAAAACCTATCAATAATAAACTTCGCTTCACTGATGTAATCAATTTTATAATAGTTACTATTGAGATTTTATTATTATTATTATTACAACTAAGTATTCACTTATCAAGTAAGTTACATTTATTATTACATCATCATTTTGTTTGGAACACCATCCAGTGATGAAGTCCTATATATTACACATAATGTTCATGTGGATACACTCAAGGTATATAGAATACAAGGTATGGGCCACGTGCATGTCCTCCCCACCACTTGCTGGCTATGGCGCGTCATCAGAGCAAACTCAGACGTAGTGTTTAGTAGAAAACAGTTTATAATGTTAGTTTTAATAACTGTATTATAGTAATTACAATAATAATTCCTTTTGTATAACATTATTAAAGCTATTAATTACTTTACATACTTTAATACTTTACTTTATTTAATTACTTTACTGAATTCGCTCATTGTCAAAACAGAAACTTTTTATTTTATACAATATTACATAATATTAAATTATAGATCCATAGCTTGAAAAATTCAAGAGTTATTTTTTATTTGAAAGTTAAAAGCACATCACACTATGAATTACGTATCTGAGGATATTCCTTGACAATTATTTGGTTGACTGTGAAAACAAATATCTGGAATAAAAAATTAGCAATAAATTAAATTACAAAGGACCAACCTATGTACAGGCTTTTTTATGCCCCCTTTAGGTCCTTTTTTGTATATATTTTTATACATAATAGGAATTTGGTAGTAAATAAATAAATAGCACATTGACAAAGTCGACAGCCAATCCCTTTGATTATTAAGGCACTCGTTTGTTGGATGACCGTATACAAAAGTTGAGACAATTTTTTTTTCTTGACTCTATACGCTGTATAGCCAGCCATCATCTTCAGTAGATCAGAGTTCTCCTCCTGTAGATCACACTTCACATCATCTTCACTAGCTTGCAAATCATTTAAGGCTCCTCCTCTTCGTCGGATTATCAGAAAAAAATATTCTTAAATTTAGTAACATTGCTCTGTAAAACCACATTTTTATTTTTAACAAAGGCCAGTTCTTGTAATGCTAGTTGAATTTGTTCCTTCAAAAGTAAATTTTCATTTCTTAAACATTTAATTTCTTCTACAGAGGCATTATTTACAAAGATATTTGTATTAAAATTACTGACTACAGGTAAGTTTTTTTAATGTTTCTTGGTTTTCACGTTTTTTAATCCTTGTCATTCGTTCAGAATCAACACATTTATTTTCAACGGTGGAAATGTTAAAACGTGGAATGGCACCAGATTTCACAGGTGTTGTATTTAATAATTAGGATTTAAAATCCTTCTCAAAATCATCGTCATTAAAATCAATTGAACAGACTGTAACATTATCAAAATTAAAATGATCTGCTCGTTTACACGCATGAACCCACACTTTTCTCAGGCCTTCATCTTTAGGAATTCTATGAAATGTAATTACTTTCCCTTTACAATTCTTATCATTATTATAGCAATTGGCAATAGCGCAACCAGGTTATATTATTATAACCTGCATATGATTATAGTTATGCATGCATAATTATACAATACTAAACAAAATACATTATGTATTTTTTAGGATTCAAAACATACTTAAATCTTTTCTTATATTTATTAAACCTCGAACACAAAACAAAATTATAGTGCAGTATTATTGTTGACACCTTTTATTTAAAACACAACACCTACAGATTAAATAAACACACCGCACACCGAATCTCCAACTACATTTACAGAATATCAAATTGTTTAGCGGGAACTATATATGGTAGCAGTGAAGTGTTTGATCCAGTGCCGTCACGCACACAGTAGTCTATTGCGCATACCCACCGTTCACTAATACCTAAAGGTTTTTTTCCTTTTCAGGCTCCACATATCCTCCATATCTATTCTAATGAATGATTGCATATGTCTTAATTTCTTCTGCAATTGTACTCATCCTAAGATCACAATGAAGGACATCGTTCAGTACGAACCATGGTGCATTAATTATACTTTGCAGAACCTTGTTTTGAAAAATTTGAAAACTTTTTGCATTTGATTTCTTAGTGCAGCCCCACAGCTGTATCCCAAAAGTCCACACTGGCTTTAATATTTGCTTGTATATCAGAAGTTTATTGTAGATA
This sequence comes from Callitettix versicolor, assembly GCA_022606455.1. Taxonomy (NCBI): domain Eukaryota; kingdom Metazoa; phylum Arthropoda; class Insecta; order Hemiptera; family Cercopidae; genus Callitettix; species Callitettix versicolor. The sequence goes on from CM040187.1 coordinate 5,601,390, forward strand.
AAGCAGGCCTAGATCTTCTATTAATCAGTCTGTTCATTTTCTTCAGTTTAATATTACACTCTATTTATTTTTTCTTAACATGCTCTTTCAAGTGCAGCTTGGCATCTAGTGTCATTCCAAGATACTTTGCTGTGTTTTCAGGAGCTATTGAATGACTATTTAATATAACATTTACTGTGTTTATATTTCTGTCAGTAAAATTTACAAAGCTTGACTTTGTTTCATTCAGTTTTAACCTCCATTTTTGTATCCAGGTACTAACTTTATCTACAGCATTTTGAATTTGACTACTGAGATATCTTCATTTTTTTTATTTCATGCTTTCATATTCATGGAAATGCAATATCACAATAAATAACTCTGTTATTCTGATTTTCATTGGTTTTACAACATTAGAGGATATCTACAGGTTTAGTAAAGTACAGGTTAAATAAAAAAATTAGTGTGAATATTGTGGGAGGGGTAGGGACCAATGAAATAATTCACATAGAGGACAGGTAGATTTTTTGGAGGGCCTGGCTAGATATACAGATTAATTATGCAAATAACTATAGTTAAATTAATTCTTACATAACTCTTAGACCAGCAAAATACTATGAACATACAAAAAAAATCTAGCTTTAGTAAATTATTAAAAGTAATTTGTAGGCATTAGGGTCATAAATCACCCTAGTCTTCTTAACTTGATAACTTAATACTATAATCGACCATACTTGGTTTTGTCACTCTACGTGTTTGTTAGATAGACTACATTTGCTAGTAGAACTGGTGAGGAAGAGCAAGGTAGAAACAAAGCAGAAACGATCAGCTGTTTGAATAAGGTAGGTCAACAGACTTTGACCTTGATCGCAGAATAGCCACGACTAATTCAGAGCAAAAATTTAACCCAGCTTCATGAAGCTAACAATTTTCAAAAAGAATGAAAATTGCTACACCTTAAGTTTTTAGAACATCAAAATTTTTTGTTATATATATATACACACACACATCAATCAATTCATGAATAAAAATTCATAGTACTGTTCTAGAATAATACCAGAAATATATAAAACCCACACTATTATACATTACTAAAGGCCAGTATAAGAACATATTATTTCTTCAATGCTTCCTTTTATACTTTCAACAGTAAAAAAATATTACAATTTAATTTAGAAAAACATACCACAACTTCAAGGAAAAATCAGATAACTATCTGATAACAATTTCAGAGGATCAATGGTCAAGTTATACTAACTTTAACTTAAGTATCTTTAAATTAATATGCTTACTCACCTTTCTTCTCCTCGTGTTGTTGTATCTAGATCTGAGTAAACTTCTTTCAACTTATTGTTTATAGCAGCAAGCTGTTTACTTGATTCTCTTCTCCGTTCTTGAGATGAAATTAATCTATCTTGTGCATCGATTACTCTTTTCTGAGCTATTCTAACCTCATCCATCCCAGACAATTGTTCATACCATGTTACTAATTCATCAAATTTGGATCTCAAATAATTGTCTTTTTTAGGTTTATTAATTATGTCGTCTGCTATGTCTTTATAAATTTGTGATTTGGCTAAATCATTTGAAACAAATTTTGGTGTGTACAAAACCAGTCTCTTATGTATCACATGGTCTGTTGTAGTTTTTGCCCATTTCATGAAATTACTCATGATTTGTAACAACCTAAAGCTGTTCATTTAGTATTTACTTTCATGAAATATTTAAAATATTTATTTTACAGAAACTAATTCATCTTAAAGTAAATACGTACAAAATGAACATAACCTAACCGAAAATCTCAAATTTAAGGTTAGGTTTTCAAATTAATATTTACAAGTAAAACAAATCTTTAAAAAATATTATCGTTTATGCAATAATTTCATTATGCAGTTACACTATTTACAATAAAAATTCTATATCAATAAAACATCTTTTTACTAAACACTAGCCGACAACAGTACTCCACAACTTTCATGTCACAACAATGAATATGATCTACATAAAGGATTTAAAGAGATCACAATCATTCAGAAAGTACTACGTAACGTAAGTTGGCCAGTTGAACGCTGACTAGAGAGGGGTAAGAAAACTCCAAACTGTTAAAACAAAATATTATTCTATTTACGAAAAACAAACTGCTTTGCCAAACGGAAACTAGCAGTTTGAATTGGACTGGATCGTGATTTGTTAAACAAGGAACAACAGTTTGGACTTCCCCTACCACCTACGTTCTATTCGTACGTTGCCGCAAGCGCTAAAACATTTTTCTTGCTATTTTCCTGTTAAACTGTTTTCCTTCAAACAATACAAACACCTTTTCTTTAACTTGCTATTTGCTATACTTTTCCCCTCTATTTCTTGTTGCAACGTAGTGAAGTAAGAACTGTTTGGGCGTTGTCAAAGTTTATCTCTATTTTGTTGCGAGTTGTTTGAAAGTTTTAAATGTAAAATTTGTTCTTCAAACATTTTTTTAAACTGTAAAAACAGCCATAATTGTGTTTTATATTAGTTTTTCGCCGTAGTTTACTTTGTGTTTAGAAATTTAAAAATATTTAGTGGATAATTTGAAAATTTTCTTTTACTTTTTTTATGTTTTTAGAATTAAGTGTATAGTTTTTAATTATTTATTGGATGTGTGGACTTTTTAAAATTCACAATATCTACTCTTGTATATATCTTGAATAATTTTAGGTTATTTTAAGGTAATAACCTATCATTAACCTGTAATAACCTAATGTTAATGCCGCCCTGATGTTAGCGCTAACGCTAAAATCCCGTAGAGTAATTATACCAGCCGTTACTAGCTAACCTAAAAACATTCCATTTTTCAATATCGCAAAGAGAAAAATTACAGGGTAAAATGTTGATTGTGTAATTAATACCATTTTTAATTGTTTATAAAATAATTCTGTGCTCCTATATAGTAGAGCATATAGGTCTTAGTCGTGAATTGTACACATTAAATACTAATATCAAAATAAAAATACAGCTCGTAGGCGACTAGTAATGTGATCCTTGTGTTTAAGCGATTAAAATCATATCACCCTATGAAACTGCATTCAAATAATTTATTTTAAAACAAAGTATATACATATATATTTAGTAATTTTACAGTTAGATGTCTTAATGTTGAATTCTAGACATCGGCATAATTAATGAAAGTCAAGAGTGTAACCCGAGGTCGGCGCACTTCAGAGTTATTTGGATCAGTTTACGCGATTAAAATCGTATCACCGTATAAAACGGCATTAAAATAAATTATTTTACAACAAAGTATATACATCTTCATTTAGTAATTTCACAGTTAAATGTCTTAATGTTGAATTCTAGACATCGGTACAATTAATCAAAGTCAAGGGTGTAACCCGAGGTCAACGCGCAGTAGAAGTATTTGTTTTAGGCGTTTAAAATCGTATCACCGTATCAAACGGCTTTCAAATAAATCATTTCAAAACAAAGTATATACATCTGCATTTTGTAATTTCACAGTTAAATGTCTTAATGTTGAATTCTAGACATCGGTACAATTAATCAAAGTCAAGTGTAACACGAGGTCGACGCGTTGTAGAAGTATTTGGTTTAGGCGTTTAAAATCGTATCACCATATCAAACAGCTTTCAAATAAATCATTTCAAAACAAAGTATATACATCTGCATTTTGTAATTTCACAGTCAGATGTCTTAATGTTGAATTCTAGACATCGGTATAATTAAACAAAGTCAAGAGTGTAACCCGAAGTCAACGCCCTATATAAATAAGCAGAGACCATTTCGTTTAAGCGTTTAAAATCGTACCACCGTATAAAACAGCAATCAAATAAATATTTTTATAATAGTATATATAACTACATCTAATAATTTCACAGTTTCTTGAGTTAATATTCAATTACAGACATTCATATAACAATTTAAATGTAAAAAGAACAAAACGTATTACAAGCGATGCATGTAGGCTTTGTGTTTTGACTTTCTAATTGTACCATTAGGTATAAAAAAAAGTATTAATTGAATTAGGTGATAACAAATATTATACATTATTCCATTTCAAACAAGTAGAAGCCTATTACATGGATTAAATAATTCAAAGATAGGCTTTGAGACAATACCAGTAAGTGTAGAGTTCGGGTCAAATTGCCAGTCTTAACAAAAGGCTGAAGTTAGCGTTAATTTTGCCCTTGCTATTTAGTACTAGAATCATATGACGAATACATACTTATTTTGCAACGACCGTATACAATAACTATCAAATTTTTATTTTAAAGTGTTGTATGTATATATGTTTATGTAATTTAAGAATTTAGATGTCTGAATATTGAATTATAGAAATTTAAAATATAATTTAAAAACCCTAGCACGGCCCGAAGTCGACGCGATGTATAGCCGAAATTGCATTGTGTTTAGGCGTTTAAAATCGTATCACCGTATCAAACGGCTTTCAAATAAATCATTTCAAAACAAAGTATATACATCTGCATTTTGTAATTTCACAGTTAAATGTCTTAATGTTGAATTCTAGACATCGGTACAATTAATAAAAGTCAAGGTGTAACCCGAGGTCGACGCGCTGTAGAAGTATTTGGTTTAGGCGTTTAAAATCGTATCACCGTATCAAACAGCTTTCAAATAAATCATTTCAAAACAAAGTATATACATCTGCAATTAGTAATTTCACAGTTAAATGTCTTAATGTTGAATTCTAGACATCGGTATAATTAAACAAAGTCAAGAGTGTAACTCGATGTCGACATCCAAATTTAAAATAAGCAGAGACCATTTCGTTTAAGCGTTTAAAATCGTACCACCGTATAAAACAGCAATCAAATAAGTATTTTTTTATAGTAGTACATACAACTGCATCTAATAATTTCACAGTTAGTTGTGTTAATATTCATAACAGACATTCATATAACAACTTAAATGTAAATAGAACAAAACGGATTACAAGCGTTGCATGTAGACTTCGTGTTTAGACTTTCTAATTGTACCATTAGGTATAAAAAAAAGTATTAATTGAATTAGGTGATAACAAATATTATACATTACTCCATTTTAAACAAGTAAAAGCCATTAAATGGATAAAATAATTCAAAGATAGGCTTTGAGACAATACCAGTAAGTGTAGAGTTCGGGTCAAATTGCCAGTCTTAACAAAAGGCTGAAGTTAGCGTTAATTTTGCCCTTGCTATTTAGTATTAGAATCATATGACGAATACATACTTATTTTGCAACGACCGTATACAATAACTATCAAATTTTTATTTTAAAGTGTTGTATGTATATATGTTTTATGTAATTTAAGAATTTAGATGTCTGAATATTGAATTATAGAAATTTAAAATATAATTTAAAAACCCTAGCACGGCCCGAAGTCGACGCGATGTATAGCCGAAATTGCATTGTGTTTAGGCGTTTAAAATCGTATCACCGTATCAAACGGCTTTCAAATAAATCATTTCAAAACAAAGTATATACATCTGCATTTTGTAATTTCACAGTTAAATGTCTTAATGTTGAATTCTAGACATCGGTACAATTAATCAAAGTCAAGCTGTAACCCGAGGTCGACGCGCTGTAGAAGTATTTGGTTTAGGCGTTTAAAATCGTATCACCGTATCAAACAGCTTTCAAATAAATCATTTCAAAACAAAGTATATACATCTGCAATTAGTAATTTCACAGTTAAATGTCTTAATGTTGAATTCTAGACATCGGTATAATTAAACAAAGTCAAGAGTGTAACTCGATGTCGACATCCAAATTTAAAATAAGCAGAGACCATTTCGTTTAAGCGTTTAAAATCGTACCACCGTATAAAACAGCAATCAAATAAGTATTTTTTATAGTAGTACATACAACTGCATCTAATAATTTCACAGTTAGTTGTGTTAATATTCATAACAGACATTCATATAACAACTTAAATGTAAATAGAACAAAACGGATTACAAGCGTTGCATGTAGACTTCGTGTTTAGACTTTCTAATTGTACCATTAGGTATAAAAAAAAGTATTAATTGAATTAGGTGATAACAAATATTATACATTACTCCATTTTAAACAAGTAAAAGCCATTAAATGGATAAAATAATTCAAAGATAGGCTTTGAGACAATACCAGTAAGTGTGGAGTTCGGGTCAAATTGCCAGTCTTAACAAAAGGCTGAAGTTAGCGTTAATTTTGCCCTTGCTATTTAGTATTAGAATCATATGACGAATACATACTTATTTTGCAACGACCGTATACAATAACTATCAAATTTTTATTTTAAAGTGTTGTATGTATATATGTTTTATGTAATTTAAGAATTTAGATGTCTGAATATTGAATTATAGAAATTTAAAATATAATTTAAAAACCCTAGCACGGCCCGAAGTCGATGCGATGTATAGCCGAAATTGCATTGTGTTTAGGCGTTTAAAATCGTATTACCGTATCAAACAGCATTCAAATAAATCATTTCAAAACAAAGTATATACATCTGCATTTAGTAATTTCACAGTTAGATGTCATAATGTTGAATTCTAGACATCGTTATAATTAATCAAAGTCAAGAGTGTAACCCGATGTCGACTCCATAATATAAATATTGGCAGAGACCATTTTGTTTAAGCGTTTAAAATAGTGCCACCGTATAATACAGTGATCAAATAAATATTTTAAAATATAGTACGTACGTCTGCATCTAGTAATTTTGTATCTAGTGAAGGAGGTTAGGTGATGGGGTAAAATTACGTTGTCATGTCCGTCATAGTTATTTATAATCCAAAATCTTCTATTATTACAAAAGTACAGTAGTACCACGAAATCTGATTTCTTCTCAATTTTTGTGAAATTGGTCTTAATTATTTTGAAAATATTGTATGTTCTTTTATCTGTTATAATGTAAAAATTAGGTGGTCCAAAATTTCTTTTGCAGCCATTAATAAACAACTAATTCAAAATTAAAACGTAATTTCTTTAAATTTACGAAAAATATGCAAATTTTATTTAATGATTTATGCACAATTTATATTCCTGTTGTATTATTTCAAGCTCCCTTCTTTTGTCAGCAGACCCTACACGGTTAAGTTCCTGTCGACTTGCATCTTTGCAACCACAATTGTGTCCTAGACCTTTCTGTATTGCGGTGGGGGGGGGTTTATAATTCGCTGGTTATAATGAGTGAAAACAAAATCTGTAGGACACTTCTTTTCTGAAAAAATCAGAAAATATTGACTCACCCTCCACTGCTACTGTACGCGGGGAAAGAGAGAGGAAGGATTGGGGAGAGAGAGAGAGAGAGAGAGAGAGAGAGAGAGAGGAGAGACTGGTATAGGAGCGGTAACATTATCTTTCTCTCTCTTTCCAAATCCTACCTAACTTTTGGGAAATTATGACTACCGCCTCAACTGGTGACAGCTTTATTCGCAAACATGTTATGACCACACCCAATACCATCGGTTCTGTCATGGAAAGTGAAGACGGTGTCAGGGTGTTTCCTTGCTTCATATTTGTAATATTTCATGTACTTGTGTAGTTTTATTTTATTAAATTCTCTGTTTATTAAGTTATCTAATAGAGATAGAGAGCTCTAGTTTGCGATGTTATTTTTCTTTTAACAAGACCTTGAAGTGAGGTATAAATCGGTTGAAGTTTACATTTAATATTTTTGATGTGCTTCCAAAATCTCCAATTTTGGGCGCCGAGGAAAATTTGTCCCATACATGCACTAAAATATATACACTAAAAAATATTAACAATTTGCCTGTCAGTGAGAGTAATCATGATGAACCTACAGAGTATAAAACCCTTGAACCATATATAGAAATTAAAGTAACAGATTCAGTTGAAAGTTTAAAAAATATTAACAATTTGCCTGTCAGTGAGAGTAATCATGATGAACCTACAGAGTACAAAAGTAACGAAAATTTTTATTCACTATGCTCTTTTGAAAAAGTCGAAATCATGCCTTCATCTCATAAGGAAAATGATTTTTTATTTGACATAAAGTAACGCATTTCCTAGGTAGAGGAAAGTGAATTTTTTTACAAGAAGTTGAAATTGTCGATTGTGTTACAGGCTACAATTTAAATTTACCAATGTTACGATACGCGCTTAAGCAAAAAATTGAAATTGAAATTCCTTTTTGTGTAATAGAATTTAATCACCACAATAAAAATCGTGATTTTTCTATTACCAACTGTAAGCTGGTTTATTACGGATATTGTAAGTATGAAGGTTGTAAAAAATTTTGGTTTGATTTAAATTTTAAAGATAATAACTGCAAGGTTATAATAAGAAGTAAGGGCGAAATAAAACATGACGGGGAAAAATTAACACGTCAAGTCAGATCCGTTGAAAGAGAATTTAAAAAAATTTGTTACACAAAAAACCAATTTCTTATTTTTATGATACTGTAAAAGAAGTTAATCCAGAAAATGCAAGCCACGGTAACTTGGGGAACATTAAATCCTTAAGTGTTCTACAAAAAATTCGTTCAGAAGCAGTTAAAATTAACGACTTTGATAATGACGACATGGTGGATTTGGTAAAGAAATACGAATCAGAGCGCAGGTCTGGTGTTAAAAGTGTATTCATTCAACAAGTAGGCGTACCTCTACAAGTTTACTTGTTCAGTAGCAGGCAGTTAAAAATTTTAGTAAATAATAAAAACCGAAAATTAACACTGCATATAGATACAACTAGCTCTATTATCCGCCCATGTGTGCATGAAAATAATGGTGTTAAAATTGATGGTGTCATACTTCCTATTTTTGATTTGATTTCATGCAAACACTACAAAGCTTCAATTTCCTCATTTTTTTACATTTCTTACATTTTCGCACTAAATCAGAAGGGAAGAAGAAACTTTTTTTCAGAATTGTTATAGATTTAAGTTTTGTTCTGATGAATGCTACAATAACCGCGTGGAACAATTGTAGCGTTTCAATGCATTTTTTAAAAAACGTTTGACATTGTAACCAAAGATATAAAAAATCATTCCATTGTTTCTGTACATTTGTGCTGTAGCCATTTTATGCATTGCTTAAAGATACGTTTAAATTAATTTGTAAAATAATGATACACAAGAAATTAACAAAGGAAATTTCTATTTGTGTTTCCCAATTATCAGACTTATTTGAGCAATGGAAAAATGTATCTGATGAATTTATAGATTTCGAATCTTCAGAAGAAGACTCTAACGAATGTAATAGAGAAATGATAGACACTGGTACAATCGGGGAAAAAAGTCCATTTTTTTTATAACGTTTGAAGAAATTTATGAAACAATTAAATTAGGTGCTTCTCTCAAACAAGATCTCGAGGAAAAACAGAATTCAATGCTTAATAATCAATACTATCACGAAAAAGTTTTCGTAGAAATCATTCTTAATAAATACATGTCGTATTGTGTAATGTGGACAGTGATAATGTTAAGAAATGTCGACATTGTAAGGTTGACTAACGGGGTTGTAGAAAATTGGTTTTTCTATTAATATATGAGATCCTAAAATACGGAAACGTAAAAGAATTATGTTGCATACATAACATAATACGAGATAAAGATTGATTAAAAATTATGTTCTCAGACTTCTGAAATTATTCCTTAAGTAAAAATATAAAAAAACTTCCAGTAATCATATTTATGATTTTTTTTTTTTTTCGATTGTCTGGTCTGTCTGTAAAATTCTCTAATGAAAAAACAAAACAACTTTTATTTTATTTAACTGAAACATAAACACCAGGATAACCTACTGTTGAAAACAAATATCGGCATTAAAATCCGCATAAATTAGCCTGGATTTATTTTTCGTTTTTTCCGGTTTAATTCGAAACCGTAAATTTTTTAGTAAAAATTTGCTCACTGCCTTCAATTATTAACCTACGAAATCTGATGAGTAGTTTTCTTAAAGCTCCAGAACCTGGTATTTGGGCTGAGAACCTGGTACTCATACATTTTGTTTGAGTAAGAACGGATTATATGGATTATATTTTTGTGCAAAATCATCAACCTGATTTTTAAAAAATCTGATTTTAACATTTTTCTCGAAAATTATTTCAAAAACCGTTTTTTGAACCGAACGCTTTCAGAGCGCCTGATTAAAAAAAAAATAATTTCTGTTATTGAACCAAAAATAAAAATCATATATCATTGTTTTCTCTTCCTTTTTATTTTAATTGCGATAATTTGTTCGAAACACGACACATGATTTTTAGTTTTTGTTCAGTAACAGAAATTTGTAACTAAGAAATTGCTCTAGATTTGGTATTTTTTTCTTAAAAGTTATAATTATATGTATTGTATTTTTTAAATAATATTTTTTAAAAAATAATAATATAACATTTATTTGCTATTGTTTATACAATTTCAGTAATATTCATTTTATTGTCTTTATTTTCATTACTTATAAAAATAATATGAGACTTGTGACGCGCAAAATACTTACGTATCAATATGAATTTGTGCACTCGCATCACGCGATGCGCAAAATCCATCACAACCTGTCCTAAATTTTACATACATGTTAATTTTGATAGAAAAAATACTTTGAAATCGTATCAGGTAAAAATTATCACGCGGTTTTCTGCTTATGTAACTAAAGGATTTCAGTTCAAAACGCGCTACTGACTAACTTTTTTGATTGATCCATGTTTTTTTGTATATAAATAACAATTATTACAATTATAAATTACGCCATTATACCATATACAGGCCCGTTTACCACACAAAAGTTTTTATAGCGTTTACAGTTAAATATATATTGCATAATAAATTAAATTATATATATATATATATATATATATATATATATATATATATATATATATCTTAGTATATAAAAGAAGAAGTCCTGACTACCTGACTGATTCATAATCAACGTAGAACCAAATTTGTTGCCTATTTGTCGCTATTGCCTAGTCAGCTATTGTCGCTATTTTAGCTAGCGACTTGAAATTTTCAGGGTACATTTATGTAACCATATAGGCATGCATTAAGACAAAATTTTTCAAAAATTTGATTTTAACGCCATTTCACTACAAAGTCCAACTTTAATAATCAACATACAGCCAAGACTTACATAGAGCCATAACTAGAGACTTAAAATTATCAGGATACCTTCTTACAACAATATCGAGACGCACTATTCAAATTGCCACTTAACCTGAATACCATCAAGACTCCGAAATGTAATAATAATAAACAATCAAATATGGCAAAAGTTTTAAAAGAATGCAAGCTCATAGTTTAGGATGAAAGCCCAATACCACATAAAAAAAGGATTTGAAGCTCTAAGTAACTGTCTAAAGGATATGAAACATTAAAATTTAATAATGGGAGATACAGTACTTCTATCTGGACATTTTCGACAAACAATACCAGTTACACCTAGGGGAACTCGGGCTAACGAGATCAAAACTCATAGATTCTGTATTCATTTCCTAAACCAAATACTTGTACATCGCGTCGACCTCGGGTTACAACCTTGACTTTGATTAATTATACCGATGTCTAGAATTCAACATTAAGACATTTAACTCTGAAATTACTAAATGCAGATGTATATACTTTGTTTTGAAATAATTTATTTGAATGCTGTTTGATACGGTGATACGATTTTAAACGCCTAAACCAAATACTTCTACAGCGCGTCGACCTCGGGTTACACCCTTGACTTTGATTAATTATACCGATGTCTAGAATTCAACATTAAGACATTTAACTGTGAAATTACTAAATGAAGATGTATATACTTTGTTTTAAAATAATTTATTTGAATGCAGTTTGATACGGTGATACCATTTTAAACGCATAAACTAAACCAAATACTTCTACAGCGCGTCGACCTCGCGTTACACCCTTGACTTTGATTAATTATACCGATGTCTGGAATTCAACATTAAGACATATAACCATGAAATTACTAAATGAGAATGTATGTACTTTGTTTTAAAATAATTTATTTGAAAGCCGTTTGATACGGTGATACGATTTTGAACGCCTAAACACAATGCAATTTCGGCTATACAGCTCGTCGACTTCGGGCCGTGCTAAAGTTTTTAAATTATATTTTAAATTTCTATAATTCAATATTCAGACATCTAAATTCTTAAATTACATAAAACATTTATACATACAACACTTTAAAATAAAAATTTGATAGTTATTGTATACGGTCGTTGCAAAATAAGTATGTATTCGTCATATGATTCTAATACTAAATAGCAAGGGCAAAATTAACGCTAACTTCAGCCTTTTGTTAAGACTGGCAATTTGACCCGAACTCTACACTTACTGGTATTGTCTCAAAGCCTATCTTTGAATTATTTTATCCATTTAATGGCTTTTACTTGTTTAAAATGGAGTAATGTATAATATTTGTTATCACCTAATTCAATTAATACTTTTTTTTATACCTAATGGTACAATTAGAAAGTCTAAACACGAAGTCTACATGCAACGCTTGTAATCCGTTTTGTTCTATTTACATTTAAGTTGTTATATGAATGTCTGTTATGAATATTAACACAACTAACTGTGAAATTATTAGATGCAGTTGTATGTACTACTATAAAAAATACTTATTTGATTGCTGTTTTATACGGTGGTACGATTTTAAACGCTTAAACGAAATGGTCTCTGCTTATTTTAAATTTGGATGTCGACATCGAGTTAAACTCTTGACTTTGTTTAATTATACCGATGTCTAGAATTCAACATTAAGACATTTAACTGTGAAATTACTAATTGCAGATGTATATACTTTGTTTTGAAATGATTTATTTGAAAGCTGTTTGATACGGTGATACGATTTTAAACGCCTAAACCAAATACTTCTACAGCGCGTCGACCTCGGGTTACAGCTTGACTTTGATTAATTGTACCGATGTCTAGAATTCAACATTAAGACATTTAACTGTGAAATTACAAAATGCAGATGTATATACTTTGTTTTGAAATGATTTATTTGAAAGCCGTTTGATACGGTGATACGATTTTGAACGCCTAAACACAATGCAATTTCGGCTATACAGCTCGTCGACTTCGGGCCGTGCTAAAGTTTTTAAATTATATTTTAAATTTCTATAATTCAATATTCAGACATCTAAATTCTTAAATTACATAAAACATTTATACATACAACACTTTAAAATAAAAATTTGATAGTTATTGTATACGGTCGTTGCAAAATAAGTATGTATTCGTCATATGATTCTAATACTAAATAGCAAGGGCAAAATTAACGCTAACTTCAGCCTTTTGTTAAGACTGGCAATTTGACCCGAACTCTACACTTACTGGTATTGTCTCAAAGCCTATCTTTGAATTATTTTATCCATTTAATGGCTTTTACTTGTTTAAAATGGAGTAATGTATAATATTTGTTATCACCTAATTCAATTAATACTTTTTTTTTATACCTAATGGTACAATTAGAAAGTCTAAACACGAAGTCTACATGCAACGCTTGTAATCCGTTTTGTTCTATTTACATTTAAGTTGTTATATGAATGTCTGTTATGAATATTAACACAACTAACTGTGAAATTATTAGATGCAGTTGTATGTACTACTATAAAAAATACTTATTTGATTGCTGTTTTATACGGTGGTACGATTTTAAACGCTTAAACGAAATGGTCTCTGCTTATTTTAAATTTGGATGTCGACATCGAGTTAAACTCTTGACTTTGTTTAATTATACCGATGTCTAGAATTCAACATTAAGACATTTAACTGTGAAATTACTAATTGCAGATGTATATACTTTGTTTTGAAATGATTTATTTGAAAGCTGTTTGATACGGTGATACGATTTTAAACGCCTAAACCAAATACTTCTACAGCGCGTCGACCTCGGGTTACAGCTTGACTTTGATTAATTGTACCGATGTCTAGAATTCAACATTAAGACATTTAACTGTGAAATTACAAAATGCAGATGTATATACTTTGTTTTGAAATGATTTATTTGAAAGCCGTTTGATACGGTGATACGATTTTAAACGCCTAAACACAATGCAATTTCGGCTATACATCGCGTCGACTTCGGGCCGTGCTAGGGTTTTTAAATTATATTTTAAATTTCTATAATTCAATATTCAGACATCTAAATTCTTAAATTACATAAAACATATATACATACAACACTTTAAAATAAAAATTTGATAGTTATTGTATACGGTCGTTGCAAAATAAGTATGTATTCGTCATATGATTCTAGTACTAAATAGCAAGGGCAAAATTAACGCTAACTTCAGCCTTTTGTTAAGACTGGCAATTTGACCCGAACTCCACACTTACTGGTATTGTCTCAAAGCCTATCTTTGAATTATTTTATCCATTTAATGGCTTTTACTTGTTTAAAATGGAGTAATGTATAATATTTGTTATCACCTAATTCAATTAATACTTTTTTTTATACCTAATGGTACAATTAGAAAGTCTAAACACGAAGTCTACATGCAACGCTTGTAATCCGTTTTGTTCTATTTACATTTAAGTTGTTATATGAATGTCTGTTATGAATATTAACACAACTAACTGTGAAATTATTAGATGCAGTTGTATGTACTACTATAAAAAATACTTATTTGATTGCTGTTTTATACGGTGGTACGATTTTAAACGCTTAAACGAAATGGTCTCTGCTTATTTTAAATTTGGATATCGACATCGAATTACACTCTTGACTTTGTTTAATTATACCGATGTCTAGAATTCAACATTAAGACATCTGACTGTGAAATTACTAAATGCAAATGTATATACTTTGTTTTTAAATTATTTATTTGAAAGCCGTTTTATACGGTGATACGATTTTAAACGCCTAAACTAAACCATATATATCTACTGCGCATCGACCTCGGGTTACACACTTGACTTTGATTAATTATGCCGATGTCTAGAATTCAACATTAAGCCATCTAACTGTGAAATTACTAAATGCAGATGTATATACTTTGTTTTAAAATAATTTATTTGAATGCAGTTTTATACAATGATACGGTATTAAACGTTTAAACAGAATACTTCTACATCGCGCCGACCTCGGGTTACACTCTTGACTTTGATTAATTATACCAATGTCTAGAATTCAACATTAAGACATCTAACTGTGAAATTACTAAATGCAGATGTATATACTTTTTTTAAAATAATTTATTTTAATGCTGTTTTATTAGGTGATACGATTTTAATCGCCTAAACCAAATACTTGTACAGCGTGTCGATCTCTGGTTACACTCTTGACTTTAATTATACCGATGTCTAGAATTCAACATTAAGACATCTAATTGTGAAATCACTAAATGCAGATGTATATACTATATTTTAAAATTATTTATTTGAATGCAGTTTTATACGGTGATATGATTTCAAACGCCTAAACATAAGAAGTATATAACACGTTGCCGCAGAGCTGAACTTTAAATTTTGATAATAGTTATTAATGTATGCAATGATTGACTGAGATTTATAATTGATAAACTTCGTTATAATACACAGTTAATTTAAAAACCATTAAATATCTAAAAAATTACAATTTTATCCATAATTTTTGTCTTAGCGATGTTAAACGTTCGATGTTTTTAGGTTAGCTAGTAACGGCTGGTAAAATTTGTCGCTGATGCTTAGCGTTGACGCTGTCTTTCGCAAGGTATGTTAATAACCTATAATTTTGTAACTATATAGAGCCAATTTTATTTAAACATATTTGGCTTATGTTCTTATTACTATATTTTACTTATTAACGTTACTTTTTTCATTGTTGAAAAATGAAAACTTACTTTCTCCCAAATAAAAATATGACAGTAACATCTCACATAACCTAATTTTAATACATAACCTAATTTGTAAATACATAACCTAATTTTATTTAAACGTATTTTTTATATTTATTATCAATCATCAATATTTTTTAATCAACTAAAAATATTCTAAATTGTTTGCATTTCAGTAAATATGCAATGGCAATTTAATTTAATTTTTAAGTAAAAAAAAATAATGCTTCTATTAGAAATTCATTGCATTTTGTAAATATAAAATGACATACATATATATTACGTTTTGAGAATGTAATTTAATTATTACTACATTTAATTATTTTTTTCTAAATGTTTTGCACCCAAAAACAGTTAAGGACATGGTGGCAATGGAAATGAAAAAGTAGTCTTAGAAAACTGATCGTTTGTGCTTATGTTTTAGCTGCTAATACAACTTCGAGTTTCATTTTTCTAAACCCGTTTTTTCAAACTGTTTTTCCAAACAGTTATTTTTTTCCAACAAACAGTTCGTTGATATTTTTTAAAAATAGCAGAAGTTTCCTCCCTAACGCTGACTGAACTGAACAAGTGAACAGTGGAGTTAGTGAATGTATTACAGGGTCCTCAAACTATTTTGTAGATAAACTTTTAAATTTTCAGGACCATCGTTATAACTATAGTTATATTAGACAGTATAAAAGGTTTTTTTACACAAAACAAAGCTTATTTGGTACAAAACCAACTTTTACAGAAAAACCACGGTAGTTTCTTGTCGTATCATTTATCGATCGTTACAAATATTATATTAGACTGATTCACCTTAATCTAAAAAACTATGAGTTTGTAATTTTTGTTCCATAGTCACAAATGTACGTTTCCATTTAGTTAGTTTTAACAATCTTTTTTTAAAACACATCCAGTGTTAATATAATAAAATTAAGCTCAACACACAGAATAAAACGGAAAAAGCTAAAAATATGTACATTTGCAAGAATTAACTGCGCAGACAACTAGAGGTGAGAAATGATTTTATATACAGTGATACCTCACGGTTACTGATACTCGGAAATACCGATTCTGTATCAGTCTTCTCATTCCACGACGAAAATCTGTACAGCGTGATGAAGTTGTCACTTCAAGGGACGTTAAGAATATAAAAGCGGAAACTACAAGTATGTTTAATCTGTCAGTATCGTCTAATCGTGTAACACGGTGAAAGAAGGTAAAATAGTGGCCACCAGTAACTTTACCTAACTCGTTTAAAGATCTACCTTCTCTAAGAAAGAAAGTGATTTATGGCAGCCAGTAAAGTTGTGCATAAATAAGGCTTTAACTACTGAAAAGGAATCACGTGATATCAGTGTTTTTGTTAACTTGCATACCAATACATAATATGAATTTACAAATTGAAAAAATCTTACAAAGTTGGAAAAGTGGTTGCAAAAATAAAACAGCGACTGCATTTTAAGTTTTTTTTATAAGTGTTTCAAAATTACGAACTTTTGAAATTCACCACTGAGAATAAACAAAGAAACAAAACAAAAAACAAAAACATAGTACAATGGTGGTTATGTGACTCAATTTTTCAAGGGAAATTTGCAAAACAGCCACCTATCTCTTGCAATCGACTGAGCAAGTAAATTGATGGCCATAACTTTCCATGTGTATGTGCACACTTTCCATTAAGTCAATTGATGACCATTACTTTTGCCTTCTCCCCGCGTGCAGACTAGTTGCACCAATTGAGAGGAGTTAGATCGTCCCGAGTCTAACACACAACACTACACTTATTACTTTAACACTTTACACTCACACATACATTTCGGGATGTGATAATAGCCACAATGTGCTTTTCGCCTTAAAATAACAAAAAAAAAAAACGTTTGCCTTCTACTTTTCCCATGTACAAAAACCCTAAACTAACCAAGTTTTATGCCTATTGTATTTGCATTCCAATTCTGACTTCATCTTTCTTTAATTTTTTAAAATTTAATTTAGTCTTAATTTGTATTTGTTATAACATTAAAATTTTGTTTTTGTATATTTTAATATCTTATAACTACTTTTTAATGAATCTGTAGGGTTACTATTGCACTGCGACCTTTGTAGATCTATTACAGCTTCTTCCCAGCCCTCTTCATAAAGTTAATTCTTGAGATGCTTGTAATGCTAATTCTCTTTCAATTTTCCTTTTTCTTGAGCCTTGTTACAGAGGTTTTGATCCAGGTTTGGGTTTTTTTATTGTGTTAGCACAATGCATGTTTACCAAAACTTTTTTACAAAGATAAATTTAAAAAAAAACATCAAGCAGTATACAATAGTTTTTTTAACATTAAAATACAATAGCCAACAGCTTATGTCTCTTGTTAAAGCATCAACCGACTGGTAAAACAGTTTAAGATGCTATACTTGACCAGTATAGTATGTTAGTTATGAATGGTCCACCATCAACTGTTGATTTATCTATGTAACTCATTTAGAATATGGTGTCTGTGGTAGAGGGAGAGGCATCTGTTCACCTTAAAAAAACAGTGAACAGTTTGAGTGGAAGGTAGAAGCTGACAGAGACAGGTGAATTATGTGTGAGTTGCATTGATGTCCAAGAATTTTGCAACTTTTTTCTTCCTGTATGCTGTGTACGTCCACTTGAAATTATTATCAATAAATATGTTCATTACACTCGAAAGATCTGCTACAGATGATGAGCAAGTTATTGAGCTGGGCACATGTTAATGATTTCAAAAACATGTTTAAAAATATACAATTTTTGTTTCTTTAATGAGTCCATTTTCTTTTAAAAGTGTTGAAATATACGTACTCCAGATATACCATATCCAACTGCACAACTAGGTGTATTCTTCTCTGCAATTGTAGGAAAATAGTTGAGAAGATAAGGACCCGTTGCAAGTATAAGTCTATTCCAATTCAACTTCTTCAATCTCCTCTGTAGAACATAGTTCATCGCTAGGAAACACAGCTTAATATATTTTAATCCTGAAACACATGTGATTTGTTGCAGTACAACTGGTTAATTGCAAGTATTTAACACTAGGTATATTTAACAAAATACGTACTTGACTAAATAGTCAGTGACAAACAATATGCAGCTAATACCTACGAGGGCCGACCAGAAAGTAACCTCTGTTTTGAAATAAAAATTTATCTATTATATATAACTATTTTATTATATACAATTTAAAACTACACATTTTCTTTACTTTTCCACATAATTGCCAAACTAATTCAAGCACTTGTCATACTGTTTCACCATTTTGGAAATTCCATTTGCCACCTGGGGAACATAGTCAACCTGACAAGGCATTTTGAAGCCCATCATTAGCAAAGCACAGGGATGCAAACTATTTCTTTATGAATGTGAATAGATGAAAATCACTAGAAGCCAAGTCCAGGCTGTATGGAGGATGATGAAAAAATCCCATTTGAACTTGGTCAAAACTTGATTTGTTCATCGAGCTGTATGAGGGCAAACACAAGACCTAATGTTTGAAGGCTATGGTGCTTGTTTTGGATTATTCTTCAAAATTTCACAGTAGTCTGCAGAAATGATAGTTGTACCAAACTCCATAAAATCAATGAGTAAGATGCCTTTGAAACTCCAAAACACAGTAGCTATAATCTTCCTCACTGACAAAGTTTGACAGACTTTCTTTGGAGATGCAGAATGCTCTCACATCACTGACTGCTGTTTTATCTTAGTGTTCACATATGCCACCCTCATCTAATCGCCAGTAACAATCCTGCTCAAAAATTCTTCTCCTTTAGAGTCATCGTAAAAGAAAGTCTATGGCAGAACTCATTCATTCGGTTTTGTGGACATTGGTTAGCAGTTTTGGTATCAAACAGGCACAAAAGCTCCTAAAGCCTAATTTTTCGGTAACTACCTCATGCAAAAGACTCTGAGAAACTTCAGAAAATTGATCAGAAAGTTCTGAGATTGTGAAACAATGGATTTCACAAACTTTTTCTTCAACTTTCCCTGCAAAGTCATCACTGACAAGAGAAAGCCTACTACTTCTGTCTTCATGGTGAATGTTTGTTCTTACATTTTTCAAAAATCATACACATTGAAGTAAAACACTTTTGGACCATAAACTGCATACAGTTCATGATGAATTTTGACTGCAGATTGATCTTTTGCATATAATAATCTCATAACTCCACGCATTTCACATTTCTATTGTGGCGCTCATGTTTTTAAGGTTATAACTAGCCGACGTGCTGCGCTATGATACTCCACCTTACACAGCTTGAAGCACACTGAACCACTGCACATGCTTATATAAGAATGGTAATATTACCCTTGTTATGTCTTGTGCTAGCCAAAAACAGAGGATACTTTCTGGACGGCATTCATATTTTACTCCTGATGTAATAGTTACAAATTGACAGATGACCTAAACAGGCACATCTGCTACTGAAGTCAGTAGTAGTTTAAAATGTTTTAAATGTCAAGAAATTTTTAAAAAATGTCTGACAACTAATCAATAGATAAAAGATAAAGGACTTTTGAACCTACCTGAAAAACTGTGGGGATTAGTGTAACTTTATGCACAACTGGAATTATCTGTAAAGGGAAAAAATCAAAAGGTATGTAATAAAATACATTAACTTTATGTATAATTATTTATTTATAATAGGAATTCTTAATTATAGGAAAAATATTATTTATAGTAGGAAAAACAATCAAATGTATGAGT
This sequence comes from Callitettix versicolor, assembly GCA_022606455.1. Lineage (NCBI taxonomy): Eukaryota > Metazoa > Arthropoda > Insecta > Hemiptera > Cercopidae > Callitettix > Callitettix versicolor. Next base: position 5,621,834 of record CM040187.1, read on the forward strand.
GTTTGTAGTGGAATTATTCGTATACAGTATTTTTATTTGTAGGCTGTATAATTTATTATACACTGTATAATATAAATTAACTATTCTGTTAATATAAAAAGGGCTGTTTTTTAGTTCCTCAAACTTTTGTTTGGTTTGGTGATTGCATCGCTGTTTGGTTCTCAAGCTGCATACATACTGCCATGCAAACTAGTTACAAGCAAGTTGTGTGCAATTTGTAAGACTCTGCTCGCATGCAAGGTAATTTACAAACTGGGTTTTCTGTGAACACAAAGCTTGCTTGTGCTCAGAGTGGTCATCACAATTGTCTGGTTTATAGTCAATTCAGTGTTCATAGGTTCAAATAAGATCATACTACTCTTGAAACTTGCATGTGGTAAAAAGCAAAAAAATATTATTCACAATCTGCTTACATGAAGTTTGTGAGCAATTTGCATGAGTGCTGATGTAGCTTTGGTCAACTACATGTTAGTACTAAAATTACAGTTGAGATTTAACAGCTAAAATGTTACTGGGATTTTATTAATGGATATCATTGTATTTTCTGAACAGTACTGAAAAGTGCAAGCATTATTTTTTTCTATACTGTAAAGATCTTGGATCACATAAAATAATTATAGAAATACTTGGGTGTTCACAAGGATTGTCCAAATAGACAGGAAATTTTACAATTAAACCTTTATAAAAATTAATAATATATATATACAAATGGCTTGTGTTTATTTATATAAAAAACAATTATTTTTTTGACAAATTACTTTCAGTTTTTTTAAAAATGAATAATGGTTACACTACAGATTATAGGATACACCATGTGATGTGATTATTTTCTTTCTAACCTGTCATTTAATTTTCACTTTTAGTTCACTTAAAACTGACAGCTTGTAAATTTTTTTATCAACTTACATTTTAGGCATTGACTTGCACAATGCTGTTATGTTTCTGATGAGTTTCACATAATTTGGGTAACGTAAATAGTGCAGTAATGAATTTTTTGCTTTGACAGGCTAATGAGGATGACGGACTGACATTAACGAAACGGTAAAGATTACAGCTGTAACTGCGAGTTTCAAACCCACAATATTTAGATGCGCAGTTCAGACACATAGCAGACTGATTGATGTCTTAATCCCTATCGACTATCAATGTCAAGAGACATTGACTATCGAGCCCTTATAGTAAATAGATAGCAATGACATTGAAACTCTCTTGAAATGTACCAAGATTCAACTGATTTGTCCAAATCTCAGCTATCTGAAAGTGATTATTCAAAGTCAATAATAACGATACTTGTAATGGAAGTGAATCTAGCCCTAATGACAAGACATTTTTAGAAGCTATGTTGAAGCTTGTATTATTACTATAAATTTTGCAAGCCTAAACAATACAGGCCCAGACGGTTGAAGATGTTGTGTGTTGTAAGAAATGATGAAGCAAGGGCTAGTGGATATCAAAGTATACACTGAAAAATCTCGGCCTAAACATAAAACAACTGCTATGTTGAAGATAAAGATGTTGTGTGTTGTAAGAAATAATGAAGCAAGGGCTAGTGGATATCAAAGTATACACTGAAAAATCTCGGCCTAAACATAAAACAACTGCTAAGTAGTAACATAACAGTGAGTGCTTATAATAATAATATGCTTATATGCCATAATAATTCAATACATTGCCTAGCCCTAATGAAGGACCATTGTATTTATTGGCTTTATATATACATCTACATGCATAGTACGTGGATGTACTTTAGTAAATCATAGTAATGGATGTGTTTTAAGCACTCTTTGTGAATCACTGGTGTTAGGAATAGGTTAAACATTATTTCGGTAACTATTTATAAACCCATAACAATTATAATACACTTAAATAACAGTTTCAAAACAGAAATAATAAAGTATTATTTAAACTAACAAATTAAATTTGTGATATATTTGAAAATCGTACTAAAACTAATTAATTAAAATTAAAAATTGATATTATAAAATACGTAGATTTCAATATACAATTTTAAAAAAGCTAGGCCCCCATATTAGAGGTTGCAAATACAATTCTATTACCTCTCTACACAAGAGGTATCTTGTATCTTTGTACAAGAATAAAAAAAATATTTAATTTACTTTTTAATAAACTATTACACACACACACACACACACACACATATATATATATATATATATATATATATATATATATATATATCTTTATATATTTTTCTTCTTTTCTGCTAGGCTTATTGTCACTAAGTTCAGTATAATAATCTACCTTCCCTAGCTTCGTCAATTCTTTCGTTGACCCTTCATCTTCAAAAACTATTTCTATCTTTTTTTTGTATTCTTAAATCTAAAAAATTTAAACTACCTTTCTTCTCTTCTTCTATTGTAAATTTTAAATTTTCGTGTATACGATTAATTTCTTCCAATATGAGCTTCTCTTTATTGCCTTTTGGATCTTTAACTATTACTAGTGAATCATCCACACATCTTACATATTCCACACATTCAAACTTCTTTAATATTTTCACTATTCCTTTTTCCTCTAAATCTTGGATAAAGAATTCACTTAAGATCCCTGATAGTGGATTCACATACCTAACCCATCTTTTGGCTTATATATTTTACTATTATATATATAGATAGAAATAGATTTTGAAGATGGAGGATCTACGAAACGCGTCAACGAAAGAAGAATTTACGAAGCTAGGGAAGGTAGATTATTATATTGAACATAGTGATATATATATATATATATATATATATATATATATATAAATATAATATATTACTACAAAAATCTCTAATGTACTGTACTAATTGTATGTAAAAAAAAAATCATTATTTTTTTATAGATAACTAGAAATATATTGTTTTTAATAACATATTTTCTAATACAGTTGACCTTGGTTATAACACCCTTGTTTATAATGCTAACTCAGTTATAGCGCTATTTTCATAATGTCCCCAATATTCTATATTAAGTGCACGTATACAAGTCTCAGATACAATGTTTTGTGAACTCGGATACAATGCTGTCACGCTACTGTTATAGTCCAGTCACTTGGTAAACGGCCTGCGAAAAATTTCTCGTGCATGTAGGAGAATTCCCCTTCAGCTCCCTCCAACAGTTCAGTGATACAGAGTCTGCCAATCTGAGTGTAGAAACTGTTACTACTAAGCGATAGTGAAGGAAAAGGGAGGCGCTATGGTGACAGAGTGGGGACATGACCTCTCACTCGCACATTTTTTTCTTTCTGTCCCACTGGTGCTCTTAGCAGTTTTCTAAGCTGCTGACCTATAGTCACTCTCACTTGAAATACAATTTGTGTTCTATTTTTAGAATAAAGGTTGAGAATAGAAATGGACCCTTTCTTAGAATTTTGTTGCAGGCTAAACAAACAAGATAAATTGTTGGTCCTGTAAAAGCATTCTCTCTCTCTCTCTCTCACACACACACACACACTGTACGCCTTAGTGGGGAGGAAACTTCAATCTCACGAACCCTCACAACAGTGTACGCAGTGTTGCATGTATGTATACTAGACTGTACAGTACTTATTTTCTATTAGTTTTAACTAAAGTATATTTCAAAATTGTGTAATAAATTGTAATAAAATAGCCATTAACTATGAATACAATACAAAGTATGATTTTCTTTCACTACACACAGTATTTCTGCTGCTTACAAACTCATTTACTATAAACTTGGTTACAATGCTATCTCATTTTCAGTGCTCATATATGTTTCGTCCCTTCAACTGCGTTATATCTAAGGTCGACTGTATTAATGAGATGGTCAATTTTTTAAATTTTCCTGCAGAACCAAAATATTTAAATATTCATATCTTTTTGTCTCACACCTTTTAATAAAAATCTGATTTCGTCCACATAATCAGCATTAAACTCTGTATAAATATTACAATTCATAAAAAATACAAAAATGAACCTAATAGTGACCAGAGTTAATTTTCATATTTTTAAAGGAAGTTATCAATTTATTTTAAAAAAATATAATTGTTATGAATTTCATAATCAGGGTACATTTTTATATTTTTTTAAAAGTGAAATATATATTACTTTTTGGAAATTCGTTTTCATCATACCAGCAAAATAGCTGTATGCCATGATTATTTTTACTGATTAAAATTCACAGCTGTATGTGTAACAATAAAAAATTTGCAGCATCTGAAAATTTGTGCCATATGTAACCTTAGAATTATGAACATAAGTTTAAAAATGAAAAAAAAAATTGTTGCCTAAACAGTAGACTCAAACTAGTTTGCCTACCCCAGATTCAAACCCTACGTTGAATTACAAAATGGCCAAACAATATGAATAAATGAAAATAAGACCAATTATCCCTATACACAAAAAGGTTAGGTTATATATACAACAGTCGCTGGTTAATCCGTAAGGACAGAGTCCATTTGTAAACTAACATTACTTTTACGATGGTTATTACAACCAATATAGCAATTTTCACAGCTTAATACACTCAAAATGTCTAGACATTTTATCTAAATGCAGTTTATACATTAACTGCACTGATACAGCATAAGATAAACAAATGGTGTTGTGACCAGTACAGCATTGGCTAAGTAGCAGATCATTTCATAGCCTGAACCAGACAGTCTACTGTAATAAGCTATTTGGTGCATAACATTGTAGGTTAAAATGTTACCTTATTCACATTTATTGCAATAATGTTATGGATAATGAAATAAATAGGCATCATTAGTTTTAATAATGGTTTCATTGTGCAATATTATTAGAATTCCTTTTAAGGGTTTTTTTTATCCAAAAGAATACAAGTCCTGATGTTGTGCTAATGTACAGTTAACATTAAATAAAACTAAATTATAAAAAAAGTATAATTAGACATTAAAATATTTAGTGAAATACATTTAAAATTTTTAAATGTCAAGTTATAAAATCCTGGCTTTTTACTATTGTTAATTTCAATATTGTTAGTTTCAAATATTGTTTTCAATATTTCAAATGTATTATTTATAACAACTTTTTCAATATTAAAAGAAAAACAATTTGATCTCTATTTTTATTTATTATATATCAGTGTATATAAAAAACAGAACTAATACTAATGTACTTACAGAACAACTACTGTTTTTTTTTACAGTAAACTAAAAAAAAATATTTTACCAATTTTATACAAATACCTGTATTTGCAGATCTAAGATACCTTGTATGTTAATAAAGTTAAAAAACAAGGTGACTAAAAGTCCAAGACACATAAGGATAAAATAATTATTACATATGTTTATTTAATAATGGTATTGTTATTAAAACAAAAAGAAAAAACATAATTATATTTTAAGAAGGAATCTATTCAGAAATGCCAATTTAACCTATTCTCTACAGAAATAGGTAAAGGTATCTTTATATACGAATTCAGACATAGTCACCTTGTTAATGATTAGATTTTGTATGGATAGTTGGCTTACTTTGATAACACTGGTATGGATATGTTACCAAATATTACATACCCATATCAATGTATTAAATCTACATCATTTATGATTTAGTAGATTGTTATGGATATGTTGCCAAATATGGCATATCCATACCAATCTATTAAATCTACATCATTAATGATTTATTAGAATATCTTGATGTTTGTTTAACTAGAAAAAACAATACTTGGTAATTATTAATTATAAATATAAAAAACTAGTCTTGGGTCTTTTTACTATTTGAGAAAGTTCACACTCAAAATAGTTCAGGGTGATTATGTTTTTAGCAAAATTGTATTGAAAATGAAATAATGGAGCAGCCATTATTGTAAGACTCAAATCTGGAACTATAAAATTTGTGAATTTCATAAAAGTAAAGGCATCTGTATATTTGAAACATGATTTTTGAAAAAAAAAATACTGTACAACATTAGAAGAGTTTAAAAAAATCTTAATCAAATTAAGATGTAATTTAATAAACAATTGTCTATAGTAAAATCCAATACTCGCTACACTAGAGAATGGTAGTTACAATCACAGACACAGTGTAATGAGCTACAGTAGTTACTGATACAAAGTATTAGCATACTGGCATTGGGAAACAGTGCCTGCAGATAGACAGTCTACAACTTGCAGCAAAATATGCTCATATAAGCAACACCAACACACTTTCAAATTACGACATTTGTAGTTCGATATATTGTGGTAAAACATCAATGTTTGTACAGTAAAAATTATTTTAAAGAAAGAAAAATACAAGTTGATGAAACTATTTGCAGAGCCTGATATTATAGTAACAATAAATAAAAGAAAGCATGGCTTAGCATGTGAAGAGAATGAACAACTGTAGATTCCCTAGGCAGATATTATGTGAATATCCATAAGAAAGACCATGCTTTAGATAGTTGGATGAATAGCAGGGTGATACACAGTGGAGATTAGGTGTACTGTAACAGAGCTGGAAGAAACCCTGATTTTACAAAGATTTTATAAAGAATTTCCAAGGAAAACCGGTTTGTCTATCCATAACAAAAATTACCTCATTTTATTATTACAATTAAATTCTTTTTTAAGATAATCTTATAAAATAATCCTAAATATTATTATCACAGTTAAAATTCATCGTGGTGGTAAATATTACGGTTGACTAATCTTTCCTCCACATAGTCAACAATCTTGACTGCCGACTGGCTTGTTATTTCTGTCCCTCTGTAGCTGTTACTAGTTGGCGTGTAGAATAGCAGCGTAGGATAAGCAGCAACTCCAGCTTTATGGCAAAGATTACCATACAAATCACAATTTACTTTGCCAGTTTTAACTCTATTTTCTAATTTCTGGAAAATAATTTTTTAAAACAATTTTAAAAGAAACGAACAATACAGAATCATAACTGCTTAAATATACAAAATATTACTTAGCAACATGTTGAACAGTTCAAATTTTATCTTGAATAAAATTGAAAATAAATGGCGCAAAAGCACCTGTTTTTAACTAGTCATAGCTTTTTGATAGTAGTAAAATTGCCTATTTATAATTTAAATACAACATTCAATTTTTAGTAATCACTCATCATAGTAATTAAATAACCCAGTGTTTTTATATAACTAATGTAATAATATTAATACCTTTTGGTAAAATTATTAATAAAATTCATTATAAAATTTTCACACACTTTTATACTAATAATCTTTGTTATCGTTATCGTTGAAGATATGAATAATAAATCCAAACAAGCATGATTTAATTCAAAGTGCTAGATGTAAACAAGGTCTAGCCTGTTGTAAACAAGGACATACCTGAGTCCAACAAGAAATAGTGCAAGCCACACATAGTTCTGGCTACTCTGTAGTAAATATACATCCAATCTGAAAATAAGATAATTAAGAGCCACAAGTAGCTCTACTCTACCTCGAATAATAAAATTCTACTGTACCTGAGCAACTATAGCAAACTCTGGTTCAAACGCATGACAATGTCCACACCAAGGTGCGTAAAAGTCCACCAGCCAATAATCGTTGCCTTGTCGCACTTGTTCGAAGCTGTCAGGAGTCAGTTCAATCACTAGCGATGGCAAGAAGGTGAACAGCCATTGCCTCAGAGACGTGGCATCACGCCTGTAACCGCTGTATAAACTGCAAAAAGATAATCAAATGATAAAAAAAATAAGACATGCATCTCTCTCGCCGACCTGATTTCCAAAAATATTACAATACACAACAATAATGTTTTTAACTTGCACTTATTTCAAAAGCTGATGGTTAAAAAAAATCTGTCAGGTCAATTTTCATATTTTCCATTGAATTTGAAAATTTTAAATCTTAATTTATGCAGATTTTAACGCTAATCTTGAAACTAGATTTTCTAAAATATAAAGTATCAAGATAAGATAAAGATAAAAGTTATAAATTTTTTAAGATTTACAATTACTGCCACTTTGTAACAGTTGAACAGGTTTTGATAGATAATAAACTTGCTACTATCAGAATCAATTTTTTTTACCGTATGAATCAAACCAGAATGAAATTGTGAAAGCTAAACAGCCAACACAGTATACATGTATGTATGACAGAATAAAATTTCTGTCAGACATATAAAAGGACAAAAAAACAAAATAAGGATTTGTTTTTTTTAATTGTTATTCAAATGATTTAATTTAATTTTTACTTTTTCATTACATATAGGAAGTACTGAAATCATTTTAAAAATACATCAGTTTTGATGTATAACACCTAATAGCAAAAATAAATGTCAATTTCTAGATATTTGTAAACCAAAACTTGCTTTTGTTTTCAATTTTCAGAAAATCTAGTTAGGATTCACCATATATTTTTAAAATTTGAAAAAAATCTCAGCTTTAGAACCAGAATTTTCATGGAGATAATGAAAAACACTCGTGAATAAATGGAACTTACGCAACAGTATTCAAACCACTACTGCTGAGAGGATAGAGCCGAATACTCGGATACGACCGGACACCTTGTTGTGAACAGAGTTCCCTTTCTTCTTCGCAATTCACTTCGGCGACATGTACATTTTTCACATCAGATACTAACTGCAAAACAAGTAATTTTAAGTAAGAAACAAATTTTAAGTAAACAAATACACACACACACACACACAAATGCACGGCGCGCACGCGCACACACACACACACACACTCACACAGATATATATACTCATTAAAAAAAAAAAACAGCTCTAAGATTGTATATTAACATGAACATTTTAACCTTTGAATATGTTTAAACCAAATTACCTTAGCAAACTTCCTCCACTGTGGAGCAAGAGTCTGGCAAGGACCACACCAAGGCATAAAGAAATCCACTACCCAAATAGAACCTGGAGCCTTACGTCCAACAGTTGTGTAAAATGTTTCTTCAGATAGTTTTATCACTAGAAAATAAAGCAGTGTTTATATTAGTGTGATAACACAATAAATGCAGTAATGTACTTGCATGTAATAAGCGAAGCAGGTATGTCTGAGTTTGATTGCTGACCATTTTCTTCCATTACAAACTCATTTTGCAACTTGAACCCTTTACAACTAAAAGGCCAATATCAGCGGCCTATGTCATCCCCAAGCAACTTCCATTATTTTCTGCTTGCTTAGCATCAGAATGACCACATGCTCAGCCACCATTTGCCATCAAGTTGTTACTGACAGAATTGCTTTGTTGACACCTAAAAAATATTTCTTTACTTAGCCTCTAGGTTCTAGCATTATAGAAAAAACATAAATATTTTAAACACACAATACTTTACTTTGCCGCACTCAGTGGGCAATTGCAGACTGTACTGGTCGCTTTTAATGGCTTTGCTAGATGAAAGGAAAATAAATGAAAGAAATAATCTAAGCTGTTATAAAAAATAGTACTATAAATGTCATACGAACTAAGGCGAACATTGTTTTAATGAAAATCAAATAAAGTACAGATTTTTTTCTTTTAGAATCATTTTATGTCATTATATCTTTATCATTTTAAAAATTTTCTTGTAAATGAAATTCTGTAAACATAATATCTTAAATTACAAACCAACACAAAGCTCTCACTGACTTACCACTTGGATTAAGAAAGTCTTGAATGAAATCAACAATACTACTGGCAGAATGCTCTCCTTGAAATAGCTGAGCATGCTGCGACTGGTTAAACAACATTGTCGTTGGATACGACTGGATGTTGTGTTGTCTGCAAAGGCTGGAATGTACTGTACAGTCAACTGTACCAAATTTCACTGTGTCGAACGTACGACTTGCTTTCCGTAGCTCGGGTAATAGTCGCAGACAGGGAGGACACCATGGAGCATAGAAATCAATAAACCAAGCCGTTTTACCATCTGGAAAATAAAAAAAATTATATATATAAAACTACATCATAAAACCTACAGCCTAAATTAAACCTAAAATAAGAGGTTTCATCCAATAAAAAAATTATTTTAATTATATTTTACTTCAACTGTTTAATAAACTGAAACCAAAACACTGAGGATAAGTTCGTCAATTTTTTCACAAAAAATGTTGTCATTTGTGTTGACATTGTAGTCAAGCATACCTTTACAAAGAAAGTTCATTGTTCCTGAGGTCAGTAAAAAGCACATTGAGGCTATTATCACCTAAACATCACAAGCATAAATTTATATTGCATAGTACTAAAAACCAGTTTACTAGAACCTACTACATTATCTGAGATTACCTGAGAGTAGGTATTCTATGAGCAGTTGTAATCTGCGAACCTTTAACTGATAAAAAAGGTCTGAACTGACAGATTGTTTAGTTATTCCAATCAAAACAAATTACAGTGTACAATTACTATCTATTCACAACACCAGTAAAATATTTTTTTCAAAAAAATTAGTCTTTTCACTAACTTTATTGTAATTACTTTTAACCCTTTAGCAGACAACGTAACGATCTATTGGTACCTAGCATTATGAACTCACAGATTACTGTAATCAGTTGCAGAGGTTATGTTTCTTGCAACGTTACTGTGTGTGAGTGTAAAGTTTGCTTCTTTTGTATCAGTTATTTATATTTTAAGTTGCTATTTATTTCCTTTCAAGAACAATTTTCGTTTTAATCATCTATTCTTTTAATCTGTATATTAATTTAGTGAATAGTTTTGTTTTAGCATACTGCAGGCTACATTCAAGATTTTTTTTAATAAGCAATGAATGTACTTTTAGGTCATAAAAAGACATTAAGTGTTACATTACAATTAAATTAACTGTTTTAACAAACATAGATTTTGTAAATGATTTAAAAATTTTTTGTTACAGTGTATTTTTTTAAACTCAAAATTTTTATTAATAAAAAAGTGTAACCATCATCAGATTCTTCTGGATTAACTTGATAAGAGATCATTTTTTTTATTTTATTTTGTGCATAATTGAAATTATAACAAATATTAATGTAAAGTTCTTTCATTCTCTTAGAAAAAATACTGTCTAAATCACCATGCCTGACAGGTAAATTGAGTTAATTATTTGAATTTTCACTGTAGAACTTAAGGTGAATGATTTCATTAACCTGCATAAATTTATTTATGAGTAATAAAGTTTTTGTACTTGAGCATACCAGTAAAAAAATGGTATTTTCAAAATTCCAGCAAAATATTTATAATCTTAAGTTACAAGATTTTAATTCATTAAATTTAAAAGTTATCATTAAACTTTAGAGGAAAACAAAATAGCCAACAAACAGAAAATTAAGCATTTCCAGTACCTATGTTAACATGAACTTTTTCACAGCTACAGAGTTATTACCTTGTGGTTCTGTAACAAGCTGGGGAAAGAGCTGTTGTGACAACGTTTGCAAGTTGATCGCTGCAGCACTCTCCTTAGCAAACTGAGCTACACTATGGGCAGAACTTGTGCCATGGTGGAACTCATAGCCGCCACCAGGCTTGAATACAGCAAAGCATGGATAGCGAGACACAGATAAATCTGCACAGATACTTGCATGGCGACCACAGTTTACTCTGCCTATTACAAACATTTATTTTTTAAAATTTTTACCTTAATAACAGTATACATTACAATTTCATATAATTAATCTAAGATAATTGCAATATTTTGTAGGAGAATGGGTTTTCTTTAACTATTATTCAGGTTAACCACCACACATTATCAGAAATAACCTACAGTACATTCTTATTTGTCAAATCGCTTCTCACAGCAATAAGAAGCAAAAAGTAATACATAACTCACTGTTTCAGTTTCCTTATGTGTTTTTGCATGCCAGCAAAAAGTGCATAACAGCTGCCAGTTTTCTTTTATTAATATTTATGATCAGTTACTCAGTTTATCTATACCTGTTATTGTATTAGTTAATAAGGCCTACAGTTTTGCACTGTTTGATATTTAGCACTATATCAAGTGTGTTTTTATAAAATATAAAATTAATGCCCTAAATGAAAATATAATGTACTGACTATGGAAGAGAAAGTAAAAGCAAACTACCGTATTTTATATTTTTTTTAATTTCTAATTTAATTATTAAATTTTAAAATGAGGAAAAGTTTATAATCAGAATCAAGTCCACACCATTAATCTAAATTCTTGCTGCTTCAATTTATTACAATTGAAAATTGATTTATTTTCAGTGAGAATGCTGATAAAATACAAACATGTCAAAAGTGTAATTCAAAGATCCTTCTAATATAAAAATAAATTAATATTTATTTAAAAATATATCCTCAAGCATAAGGAATACATAGAGCTCCGACCCAATGTTAAAATCAGGAAAAATGCCAAAATGAAAGTAAAAGTATGTAATACCAAAACCCGACATCAGAGCACTCTGAACTCGTTTTTGTACCTATCCATGCTTGTACTTATAAACTGCTGCAGTGATATAAATTTATCTTACACTCAATTAAGATGTTTAATTAATATCATCAGTTATCCATATATTAACAAATAACCTAACTGTAACCTCTAAAGCTAACCTGAAAATAAATGGTTCATTTCTCTTCTGACTTATAGCGTTCTATATTTTCGGTTACACATATTCCTATGCAATTTCTTCATGTATTATGGACTCAAAGATATTATCTACAAAATGTGAAATTTTACCCAAGTGAAAAAAATTAATGGCAAATGATAAAAACTTATTTTATAATTATTATTATTTTACTAGATACATAGAATCGTATATACACAGCCTAGATACATAAAAGTGTAATTTTACCTAAGTGAAAAAGAATTAATGGCAAATGATAAAAACTTATTTTATTATTATTATTTTTAATAACTAGTTTGCTACAGCATTTAACTATAGTTGAACACCATAACTGTGTTCACCTAACCAAATTCATGAAACTAAAATAATATTAAAGCAAGAAAACAAAAACAATATAAAAACCCAATAACATTTTAAAAAGATTTATTTTTAAAAATCACTAAAATTGCTTTTTAAATAGAATAAATGGAAAACTGACTACACAGAAAAAGGATTAAGTACCAATCTTAACGATACTAACCAACACTGAGATTTGGCAACATTGCAGGTAACTTTTTAACATCAATGTCAAGTTCAGAAGCTGCTCCAATATGGAAGTACACCAACCAACAAGTCTGGCTACCATGTTTGAGCTGGTTTATAATATCCTATAACATTTTGTAATTAATTAGTTTCTGATATAAGTAAAAATAAGATATAGTAGTTTTTCTTTTATACAGTAATTTCTGGAAAACTAAAATTTTAATCAATTTCACATGTCTTTTGGGCATTGTTGTTTTAGTAGTACTGGGTGCACTGTCTTACCTGAAGCATCCTTAGCAAAAATTTATGAACTTAGGTAAAATTTCAAGTTATATAAAACAATAAGATGAAATGTTAACCTAAATTTAAATATTATTGTTGACCTTGACTGATTAAAACTATCAAAAAATTTAGTAGTACCTAGAATTTCTCATAATATTATAACACAATGTTAAAAATTCTTCAGTAATGTAAATTTTATTTTGGATGAATAAAAATGAAAAATTTAAAAAAATGAAATAACAGTTTAGAATATATTCATTGGTTCAAGTGGTTGTATTCTTATAAGTGATTTTCTATTGGAAAATGAGTTACTGAAGCCATTAAATGAGTTAAATGCTCATCAAGCAAGACCTGGAACCTTGAAAAGAGTTGTGATCCTAATTTCTAGATCACTTTTTGAGCAATTATTAAACATTTATGAGCATATATATATAAAAAAGTTTTAACAATCTCAAATTTACAATTTTTGTCTGATTGGTTTCAAACTTCGCACTAAAATTGATTTCGGTAATAGCTTGTCAAGTTCATTACGTAGAAATTTACACAGTTTAAAAATGGCAAAAATTTAATTTTAAAAATATCATATTTTTTTTATCTTATAAATTTTTGAAAATTTAATTTCATTATCATAATCAGCATCAGATTTATCAGATTTAATAATCTGCATAAATTAGCATTTTCAACTTTCAAAATCCGTTGAATTTTTAAAAAATAATTTATGTTAGTGAGGGTTCATCTTTGTATTTTCAATGTATTTGAAACTTTAAAATAATTTATTTTTTTTAATAAATTATTTTAATGCTGATTACAATTGTGAAATCAAATTTTCAAATGATTTAAGCCAAAATTTTGTACAAGTTTTATTGTTTAAATCTATTTAAACAAACCTATTTATCATAGGCAACACTGTTCTCTTTGTTGACTCGTCATGTGTTACTATAATGCACTAGTGCTAGTCTAGTATTCATTTGTCTCTGTAGTATATGTATATTTTCAACTATGTCTTTTTACAAGGATGAATAAGTTTATTATTGAGACTTACTGTGTGTATAAATCTTATAAACAAGTAAAAGACGAGTTCCAGTTACAATTTCCCAATTCTTCGGTAAGTCATTAATATAAAATAAACAATATTTATTTATTTATAAAATAAACAATATCATGTCTAATTAATAAATTTTGTAAGACTGGTAGTGTACATGTTCAGAAAATCATAGAAAAGCATCACTGTTAACAGTGGAAGTTCTTGACAATGTGAAAAATGTTTGAATCACTCACTCAGCAAATCACTTAGAAAGTTATCTTCACAGGCTGGACTTTCACTACCTACTGCTTTTAAGGCTAATAAAAAATTAAATTAATTACTGCATCAGAATTGTTCATGAACTGGAAGAAATTGATCATAGAAAACATATACAGTATTGTCATTGTATGCTTTATCTTGTTAATGACAACAGTATTGAAATGTTGGGTCATGTTTATTTTAGTGACAAGGCATGGTTTCACTTGTAACTTGTAGACATTGGTTACATTAACAGCGAAAACTGCTGAACATGGGACTCTGAAAATCCTCACTCGTTTTACGAATAACCACTACATGCATGTAAAATTGGTGTTTGATGTGCAATCTCCTGGTATCATGTTATAGGGCCTTTATTTTTTGACACATCTGTAGATGGTGTGATTTATCACATCTTAATTGAACAATTTATAGCCTTGTTAATTTTTTACAAACAATATTGCTGGTTCCAGCAGGATAATGCAACTTCTAATGAAATGCTGGATATGTTACAGGAATATTTCAACCATCGTGTGATATCAAAAGGATTGTGGACTACAAGATCCCCAGATGTTACTCCTGCAGACTTTTTCCTTCAAGTGTATTTAAAAAGTAAGGTTTTTAAAAACAATCCTCATACACTTGACAAATTGAAAGATAACACTGAAAGTAAAATTTCAAATATTACTTAGCCACTACGAAAAGTGGCTGCAAATGTTATGAAATATGCCCGAACCTGCATTGCAAACACAGGAAGTCATTGTGAACATTTACTGCAAATGTTTAAAGGTAACCTGAATATTGTACAATTTTTTAATTGTATAATGTTATATTAATTATTTAATTTTAATGTGAAAAATTCATGTCAACAAAAATAGGTTTGCGTCTTTTTTTAATCTTATTTAGATATATTTATCTTTTTAAATATATTTACGGATTTCCCGCAATGCTCGCACCATCCAATATAAATAAGTTTATTAATAAGATATAGGGTACCTGAAATGAAACGCTATCAAGCTGTTTCAGCTCGGGCATATAATTCAGTACTTCCTTAGCCATGTCTAAAGGCTGGTCGTTGGTTAGTATACGTGCTGAATAACTATTAGAGTGCAGTGACTTTTGCCAATATACTGCACTGGAGTATTGCCCATCTAACAGCTCCTTGCAGATTGATAATATCTGGCAGTCTATTATGGCAACACCTACCAACTTATTCTGCAAAACAAATGACTGTGTATAACATGACCTGTTACATTTCTTTATTTTAATGTTGCAAACACATTACATAATTTTTCTCACATTCAATTATTAAAATATATATATATATATATATATATATATGTTAGGACGCTACTGATATAAAAAAGGCCCAATTTCTCAAACTGATTCATCAAATTTCATTCAAATTTGGTGCATGTTTAAAGAATGCTAAAAGTCAGTGCAGTAAAATTGAAATAACAGAAATTTATGATTCATTAATTATACAAGGGAAGTCCACCCATATTAATTAATTATATGGGGGAAAGTACCATTTTAATGAAAAATTTTATTTTTTAAAATTATTTTCACATGGAACAGGATACCTTAAACTACTTCTGTACATAGTTTCCACCAATGTTCAGACATTTGTCATAACGGTCAACCAACTTATTCAGTTCTTCCTCCAAGAATGTTTCTGCTAATGGTGATAGCCATAGCTGGTATAGAGTGTTTTATATCATCGTCAGTTTCAAAGTGCTTACTACCAAGCACTTTGTTGATTCATGTGCAAGAACAGGTGGTTTAGATGGCACCAAATCTGTGCTGTATGGTGGGAGTTGAAACTGCTCACAACAGAACTGTCGAATAAGAGCTTGAATGTTACCCAGCATAGGTGAGCATTATCATGAAACAAAACAATTCCTTAGCTGAGTATCCCTTTCTTGTTTTGAATTGTGCACTGAAGGTTTTTCAATATCATGCCCCATTAATGGTTCAACTTCTAAGAATGGTTTGACTTCGATAAGCAGAACCCCTTTTCATTAATTCATATGGGGGAACATACATGATTTTCTGGGCTGACATTGTCATTTTGAATTTTTGTTTCTTCGGAGATTGAGAGTGTCTCCACTCTACGGACTGCTGTTTCAATTCTGTGATGACATGACAAACCCAAATTTCATCACAATTTAGTTTAAAAAGTCCACACCCTCATCACTGTATAAAGTAAGAAATGCCAAAGCACTGCATAACTGCTAAGATTTGTGAACATCAGTAAGCATTTTAGAGTCCCACGGGAGAACAGCTTGTGATAACCTAAGCGATCTGCAACAATCTCATGCAAAAGAGATTGTAAAACTTGCAGAAATTCATCAGAAAGTCAATGATGGTCATTTTAAACTGTATGTTCTCATGAATTTTCTTATCAACATTTTTAGTAAATCATCGTTCACAACAGAAGGCCGTCCACTCCGTGTCTCATTGTTGGTAATGGTTCATCCTTTATTCAACTTCCCAACCCACTTTCTCACCATTCCATCACTCATTGCATTTTCACCATAACCATCTTGAATTTGACACATTTCAGCTGAATTAACGTTCCCTGGATTCAAAAATCGAATAACAGAATGAATATCAAAGTCAGCGGATTCATGAATTGTTTTAAACATTGAAATATACACAGAAAACTAGAAACACTACACAAACTGACCATAATGGCATCAGTGAAGAAGCAATTAATCAGAAAGATTAGTGTGCATGTGCGGAGCACTGATAGCACACTAGCGCTGCAGTGTGGTAGACAAAATAGTATATACTTTTTGATGAACCTCATATCAGTAAAAAGAAAACTAACTCAATACTGGTTAGGATTTATTATTTTGTTTACTTATGAATTTAATATTTCTTTTTTATTTCAAATTTGCTACAGTTACTTGAACCATGAATCATTATAATAGTATTTGATCAAAATCTGATAAACCAATTTTAAAAAACTATGCAAATTTTTTTACTTTTTTTCTATAGCTCGCCCAAATCCATTTTTTTTTTTTTTTTTTTTTTTTTTTTTTTTTTTTTTTTTTATAGAGCAACTTACATGCTTTATTTGGGTACTTATTGTTAAGTAAAATTTGATCAAAATTATTAAGCCAATTAATTTTTTTTAATTTTCTACAATTTTTTGACCCAAGAGAGGTTTAAAACACTTCTTTGAAAAATAAAAAAAAAAATGTCCCAATATATGCAAACCAGATCTGCATGTCAAATTTCATCATAATTAAAAATAATTTAGTCTCCAACAAAGCGTAGACTGCATGCACACACGCAGTTGAGTGCTTTTATTACAAAAACAAAATATATGGACAGATATTGCCTAGAAAATTCAGGCTTTGAAAGTAACAACAAAACCCAGAAAATCAGCCGTGAGTAATCATAACATATTTAAAAATCTGACTAGCAAATTTTGAGAAATTTGACTAATTTTTTTGTTGATACAGCACTTGAACATTTTTTTTTCTTTTTTACAGCTACATGTATGGTAGATTTGATCAGGATCATTTAAGCTGGCTTTGCATTATGTTGCTAAAAAAAGTTGAAAACTAAAAACTGTACCAAGCTACAATGAAACTAAATGACAAGTAATTTCACAAAGTTGAAATTCATGAAACACAAAGGAACTGATTTACACATTTATAAAAGTACTTACCAACATCGCTGGATTCACAAAGTTGAAATTCATGAAACACAAAGGAACTGATTTACACATTTATAAAAGTACTTACCAACATCGCTGGATTCACAAAGTTGAAATTCATGAAACACAAAGGAACTGATTTACACATTTATAAAAGTACTTACCAACATCGCTGGATTCACAAAGTTGAAATTCATGAAACACAAAGGAACTGATTTACACATTTATAAAAGTACTTACCAACATCGCTGCCATCATAGTACGTTGTTGCCCTTCTAGACAGTCTACCTGATTGTCACTATTGCAAAGAAGTAGCAACCAATCGGTGTAATCTTTTCTCTCTGTAAGTTTTTCCCAATCACTGTTTGTATGCAAGACTTGGATGTCTGTTTCTACACGCTCTAAAATAAATCGCAGCAAACTTTTTTCATTACGATCACCGTTGAACCTTTCATTCTAAATAACAAAAAAATCATAATATTTATAATGATACCTATAAGTTAATGAAACTGTTGTACTAGGTGGATTAAACATAAACAAGTTTTCTGTTTGTTTGTATTTGCAAACAACTTTTCCTCAAAATTACCAGGGCGCTCAAATTTACCCTTCTATTAAAAGTATATATATCCCCAGTAAATTTCCCTTCCTTAGGAAAGCTTTTGCACCTTCTAGAATTCAATTCTGGATATAGCGTTGACTTATTGTATTTATATTATACTTGTGAATATTTTGGTTTTTAATTATTCTGCTCAAGATACTTACTGATGGGTAAAAAACTAATGAGGGATAAGCTCTAATATCCTGCTGTCGACAAAGATTCCAGTCTTCTTCACAATTAACAGCGCCAAACATAACAACACCTTCAAGTTCGGTAGCCAACTTGCGCCACGTAGGCGCTAATTCATGGCAATGCGAGCATAAAGGTGAATAGAAGTTAACAAACCACTGAGAACCAGAGCCAAGCACATTGGATTCTGTAAAAGGTAATGTACAATGCACAATGAAGATTCTGACTGATGAAGACACATGCACACACACACATACGCACAAACATAACAAAATTTTTATGCTTAACAAAAATCCTATCTGACAACAGAATTTTCAATTATTTCAAGTTTTCTTGAAAACAGCTAGTTAGTTCTGACTGAAGAAATGCACTACAATATTACTTGTAAAAATTAAAATGTTGAATTTTATTCAACATAAATAATATCGAAATAATAATAGCAGAAAACAAAATAATATCAAAAGTAACAACTGGCAGTAAGAAATTGAAAAAATTAAAATTTTTGTAGATAAATTATAATTTTTTAAAAATCAATAAAATTTAATTGTTTCAAGGAAAACCAAGAAAAACATTATTGAAAAGTGGATTTCCACTTGTATACAATGTACTTTTATTTTTATTTTATTTTTTTATTTTATTTTTTGACACTAAATGCTAATTATGCTGTGTGTTATAGATAATATGAATCTAACTTTTCATCATATCTAGCTCATAGAAAAAGGGTCAGGTATTATCTGTATTTTAGATTAACCTTGAATCTTGTTCATTTATTTTGAATAATCAATACTGAGTATATACTAATTCCTCAAAGACAATTCCCAAATCACTACTACAATTACTGACATAAGATTTTCTTTTATGTTAAAGCAACCCAGCCTCATTAATTTTGTTTTTTTTTATTTTTAGGCTATTAAAATCACATTAAGGCTATTATCATCTCTCTAAATGTAAGTGTGAATGTAAAGTGTAAAGTCGTAAGTGTTGTAATTGTGTGTGTTAGACTCGGTACCGTGAGGGACGTCTATATCCTCTCAATAGGTGCAGCTAGCCAGCACCCCCCCCGTAGGGCATCGTCCTCATTAATCTAACTGGCATAAAGTATAGGGATGTTACACAAATAAAATGTAAATACCAATTTAAATTAATTAAACAAAAACTGACTAGATAAGAACTTCTTGAGAATCTTTTTTTAACCAACTATACAAACAAACAATCGCATAAAATAAATGTCTATTAATACTTGAAAATATCATAACAAACTCACCAAAATCTCCTGTATTCAATGTAATAACCTGTGTATCATCATCATAGATTCCGAAATGATCTCTGTAATAACTATAGCTATGGTATTGTGAGTTGCTCCACGATGAGCTCTCCTTTTCTTCTCCATGAATATCATAGTGTTTACGTAATTGTGCATCCTTTAACACTTCATATGCTCGTGTCAGTTTCACAAACTTTGAGTGTGCCTCTGGGTCATCCTGGAATGATCATGTTTGGTTATGAAGTTTTATAAATACAGAATATCAAAAAAAAATTATGTTAAGCAAGCACCAACTGTTAAGCAACCTCAACAATGTTACTCAACTGGCTTCATTACGATATTTACGTGATACTCAAGAAAAGTAAATAGGGGAAGTTCAGGTTTTATCAGACAATGGGGTTGTATTGAACAAGTAGTGTTACCAGACTATCTTTAGCCATTGGTAGCAGCACCTACAACAGCACTGTCATGGTCCTTCCAAAGCAGAAGGAAGCCATTATCACCATATTAGACCGAACAGTCTATGCGTTTGCAAGTGAGACAGTTATTTGTTTTTGGCAAGTTTCCAATATACAAAGATAACTTTGGAGCTACGTAGCTTGTCTGAAAACAAACAAAAATGTGTTTAGTGTTTTGCAAGATGTATAGGTTATTATTTTTTATACTGTAAGAAGCAAATATGTCTATAGACTTGACAACACTCTTGTAGCATAGCGTCAGAGTGCAGCATTCGGGTTGTATTGGACAAAGTTTACAGGTTTAAAAAGTTGAATTCTTACGGGTTTTTAATTATTTTTTTCTGTTTTTGAAAATAGAGAAAAACATGTCATAAATGACATAAACACATGAAGGTCACGAAAAAATCTGAATTCATTCAAGAAATGCAGCAGTAAATAGATAGTTGAAGGAATAAAATCACATTAAAAAAGATGACAAGGAAATTGAACTTCAAACAAGAAGTTAAAGTGGAAAGAATCAAAGTAAAGTTCACAACAAATTCATAACAAACAAAGATTTTTAGGCCTAAAACCTTCAAAGCAAAAGCTAAAATAACCTTTGAAATTTGCAAAAAGTTTTGGGAAGAGGATGAATTGTCTTATTGTATTATTTGCAACCAAATGTTTCAAGAGACTGGATCCAGTGCAATATTTGGATAATAGTTGGGCCCATCAAAAATGTGCAAATCTCGAGAATAACATTTATTAAGAATGTGATTCTTGTTTTACTAAAAAACATAAATGTCACTGATTACTAAAATGTTTTTACTTTATTGTTATTTAATCTTTAATATTTACATACACTTTAACAACATTTAACAAAATTAATAACCTTACTTTCATTTTAAGAATACAAACCAGCAAGTTTGATGCATAATTTTCTAATGTTCTGGTCATAGAGATAACATACTCTGTTTATAGCACAGTACAATATGTTTTATTATCATTAGTTTGGAAAATATAGTAAAACTCAATTCATTATTTATCTCTCATTATGTATAATACAAATTTTATATACATTGGTCTTTAATACAGTAAATTATCCCACACTTAACCTTTTGACATATATTCATTTAACATATGCGAGAACTCCGTACACTCCACTTAGAGTACTCAAGTGACTATTACATGATCAACTTATATATAGAATGGTATTACCATAAATAATGTGTTTATTTATCAACATAAACTTCATGTCAGCTTTCAGAATTTGTTGGCACTATTTCGAATGTTCCTATCTCTTTCCATTACATGATACGATCATTTACTTTTCTATTATCAATGTTTCATTATTTAACATAGCCACCGGATCAGATATTCAAATGATTAGGATTATCACCTATTCTTCCCATCAGTGGTCTATCCACTCACCTCATAAAGGCTACCGCGGTTTCGAAACTCTATCGATTCATCTTCAGGCCGTTATACAAAATGTTAAATCCCTTTGTCGAGGTTGTCACAAAGTCAAACAAACATTAAAACATACATCACAATCACTGAGCACAATTACACATTTAAAATATTCACCATGAAATTCGGTTTGATCAAGCTACACATGCGAGACTTGTATGTTGTTGCATTCCGGACTCTAACGATGTACATGAGTCGTTATATATATATATATATATATATATATATATATATATATATATATAGAGAGAGAGAGAGAGAGAGAGAGAGAGAGAGAGAGAGAGAGAGGGGGAGAGAGAGAGAGAGAGATTCAGGAACAAAGCACATAACAATACAGGTGCTTTACTGCTGACCAATAATTTTGTACATATTAACTGAAATTGTATGCGACTCTCTATTATGTAATAAGTATAGTACAGTAACAGACATAAGGCTTATTACACTTTTTTGCTTTGCAAAAATTTTTTTTCATTTACATTGCCAGTAGATAAGACATCAGTTAATTGACAGTAAATGCATAACCATACAGTGCAGCACAAATTCACAGTCTTAAGGCCTCAGTGTTCAATATGGTTAAGATAACAGCTGCGTCTCTGCACACAAGGTCATGGGCAGATTTACAGTTAAAGCTGTAAAGTTTACTCTTTCCATCAATGCTGATCCCTCATCCTTATTAGTATATAACTGGAATAAAGTTGAGAAAAAAGAGGGAAATCATATTATCTTAATATTTATACTGTATAGTTTACACATACTGTAGCATGTGCAATCATTAGGCTGTGTGTATATACAATTTAGTCGCAATTAAATACTTTTTTAAGTCTGCTTGAAAATTTTCAGTGTTCGTAAGAAAAGTGATTGAAATTACAAAAAAAAATAGGAAAAATTTGATGAATTAAATATAAAATTAGTGTCACAAAGAGAAGCAGTTTCTAAACTGGAGATTCCTCAGTCTGTTTTAAGTGGTTTGCTTAAAAACAGAAAACTGAAAAACTCAGTTCAACTTTCTAACAATCGGAAAAGGAAGGAAAAAAAGGAAAAGTCAGTCTGTGGATTACTTGATGACTAATGCGGTTTAAGCAAGCTATCTATAATTGCTCCCTTTAAACAAAGCATTATTAAGATTTTTAACCTAAAATTATTAGGGCTTTTAAGTATAAGTGATTTTACATTACTTTTTCAGCGAAACCCATACGAACCATTATTGTAGTTAAGTGATTTGTCTGTCAATATGAAATGTAATGTAAATTTATAAGTAACACTCTTGATAGGCTAACTTTTATGTAACATATTTTTCTGTAGCAAAACTGGACCAACTTTCCAGTAAATTTGAGAACTACTCTTAACAAATTGGCCATATAAATTTGAAAGACCAATTTTTCAAAAGTGGCTTTACAGATATATAAAATTTAAAGCAAAAACAAAATACAGTTAAAAAAAAGGGAAACAACTCAAGTAGGTTAGTTGTGTATGTTTTGTAAATTTTACTTCGAATTATTCAAACCTGCACATACCCATTTCATTTAAAAGAAATCAACAGAATTCTAAACTATTTGAAAAACAACATAACCTAATCTTCAAATGGATACAACACATTTAGGACTATTAAGGAGAGAGAAGTGTGCAACATAATGAAGGAAGTGTCAGTGCCATCACTGCAGTGGGTCCAATGCAGGAATTTAGTACTCACTGACTAAATGTAAATCAGCAGCAGATCAAGAAATACTGAAAGAAGGTTGGAGTGGTAGGTACTTACAAGCAGAAAACTTTCTGAGATTTAGCCGATGCCCACAAACTCAATATGTTACTCTGAAGCCCTTAGTGAGATGGCTAATTTTGCTACTCAAGCAAGAATATAACTCACAGTTACAAATGAACACACACATATATATATATATATATATATATATATATATATATATATATATATATATATATATATTCACATTTGGTGAATTTCCAAACTGTGGCTCTTCTTGCTTGGATGTTAAAGAACATATGATAAGGATAATAGACAATGTTGGTAGGCATATGACACTATCTCACTAAACAATTCAGACAGACAGAATATTTTGGATGGTTGCAGTGATGCTGGGACTCAACAACTTAGTGCTGGATTTTGGCTTCCAGAAGAAGAAAAAATATTTTGAATTATTCAAATACCAACAACACAGTGAATGCTAGAAACTGTTGTAGGCCTAAACCTAAAATTAGCAAGAATTTCAAATAAATCAGCATCTGTATTAAATTAGATTTATAACTTCTATAAAACTAAAATTTATATGTTACAAAATATGCGCTAATGTGAAACAATTTTAGAAATTCAAACAATGTACATAAAACAGATGTGATGTTACACATTTTAACTTTTAAATTTGTATTTACTCAATATTTTGTTCAAAACATATGTCTTGTATTAGTACAGATGTAGACAGAAAATGTAGTTCAATTTAAACTTGAATTGTACAAACATAGGCTTTTTTAAACTATTGTTTAAACATTACATCATGATTTTAAAAAGAATAACGAAAAATAATTTTAGCAATTAACAGTCTACCACACTGGATTACAAAAATATTATTGAGAACAAAAATTATCATGTAGACAACCAGCTTGTCTTGATAAGATAATGAAAGTTTATTTATTTCTTGCTAATAAACCATAATAAAGCATTGCATTATTTTAGTTTAATGTTTATATATACCATGAATCTATTGAAATTTCACTTTTTTGAAGTCAGATATCACAAAAAAGCAATAACTTATGTCATTGATTGCCTATTTTTATTAGTTGGATATCTAAAAAATTGAACTTTATCACTTTTTGAATATAGTAAAAAATGTGGTGATCATAAAATATATAAATTTTGTTGGACATTCCTATTTTAGTCCCCTGAATAAAAAAAGGGTATTTTGCCTATCTGTTTATTATTATTTTTTATTTTATTTTAAGGCGAAAAGCAGATTGAGGTTATTATTGCCTCCCTAAATGTAAGTGTGAGTGTAAAGTGTTAAAGTCGTAAGTGTAGTGTTGTAAATGTAAGTGTGTGTTAGGCTCGAGTACCGTGAGGGGCGTCTAAATCCTCTCAATAGGTGCACCCCCCGTGTGGTATCTGTGTTTATCACAAAATATGTCAAAAAAAAGTATTTTGTGTACAAAATTACCTGATGATTATCATGAAATTTAACATACATGAGTAGTTTGCCCATAACTATTTTTTTTTCAAAAAAATATTACCCATTTCAAGCTTTTTTAGATAGAAAATTCTTAAAAAATAATAACCTAATTTTGACAAAACTGTCTTTAACAATTTTGATTAAAGTTTGTTTGACTAGCTTACCCAAACCAAAAGCACTAGGGTTGCTACTCCCCAAAAATTCTGTTTCAAGGAAGTATAAACAAAAAATTTCTCTAAATCAGTTTATCATATTCAATTTTTTTCATATATGGAAATCCATAATTCAAAATAGTGAGACG
This sequence comes from Callitettix versicolor, assembly GCA_022606455.1. Classification (NCBI taxonomy): domain Eukaryota; kingdom Metazoa; phylum Arthropoda; class Insecta; order Hemiptera; family Cercopidae; genus Callitettix; species Callitettix versicolor. The sequence continues at coordinate 5,647,444 of CM040187.1, forward strand.
AATTTCATGTAAAAAAGTTACAGTTCAAAACAAAAATAATAATAAAAGAATAAACACTTAATGACATAAGGGTTTGTTTTGAATTTAGTCTGCAACAATAAATTTCATTAATTTAAAATCTGATAATTAATATGATTTTATAAATTTAATAAACCAAATAATACAATGTAAATGAAACTATGAAAAGTATTAGTTCAGAGAGGCTATACAGCAGGCTTCCGATTATCTGCGGGTGATTGAACCGCACATACTTTTAATCAAAAGAGTAGAAAACAATTTTTTTTAATTAATATAATTTTTTGTGCAAATCTTAAGAAACTCATTTTAATTAATAATTTCATGCATACTGAATTAAACTAATTATTACACATAGCCTAAGCCTATTTATGCATTTTACAATATAGTACAGTGATAGAAAATAGCCATGTGTAAGTCCTTGCTTAAGGAGGTGAGATCAGAGCAAAGCATTAGGGAAATCCACACATTTCCAAAAAATATACTAACTCCCATATCAATCGTGACAAAACTAGTAGCATATTTAAAAAGACTTCAAACATCTTTATTTTGTATTTATACAATTACAATATTTTATTGTATTTTTGAAATAAATGTCATTCATTAAATTTGTTTTACTTTGTTCTCTACATTTCCATATAATTAACAATTGCTGAACTTTTGTTAGTTCCACCTATACTTTATTATAAATGTAAAGTCTGATATTGTATAATTTCCATCTTTAATGTATTAGCTAACCAGCCACAGTGACAATGCCACCCAATCTCGTTGACAGCTGGGAGTCAAATGTAGGCCTAATATTTTTAACCAGTGAAATTAGGCCTACCTGATTTTTGTCAGGGTGTAAAACAACAGCTAATTTCTTGAAGGCTTTCCTTATCTCTCTGTTATCAGCATCTCTATTTATACCTAATAATTCATAGTAATCTTCTCCATATGTTAATGTCAAACTAGCCAAGATCAGTAGCTTTGCAAAGAACCTAAAAGTATATACAGTAATCATTAACTACAACTGCAATATTTCAAATATAATAAGTGTATAACTTTGCCTAGATAGTAGACTTACAAAGGCAATGAACAGACAGGAGGATTGTAAAAAAGTTAAGCTACTCATTTTTAACTAAAACTAAAATTATAACTTCTTAAATAAAATTAGAATTTGTATTTACTTGCTTTCGTCTCTTGACCTTCCTTAAATTATGTGCTTTGGAATTATATCCTATTGTCAAATTAAGATATTAAGAAATAATGTACATCACAACTACAATGTTGTTTTGAGAACAACAAATTTTTGGTGTGCACTAAATGGCTATCGAAAGGCAACCAATTTGTTTTGGAGAACTTAACAGATCCTGCTGCATGCTTCTTGAATTCTTACTGAAGTATTTTATAGGATACTAAAATCAATGTAGTTGTACATTCAGCAAATGATATTTCTTTTATTTTAAATGCTTTGTAAATTTAACTTAAACTGCTTTTTAATTTATCTATTCAACTTAATGGACAAGAATCATAGTTATACAAACTTGAATCAAAACTTGGAATCAATAAGACTTTGTCTAAAAAGGAAAATAAAGGGACACAATGGAAGAATTTTAAATTTACAAAGTACTTAATAAAAATATGATGAAAGTTTATGATGTACTATGTAATCCTATTTTAAGCAGGATACCGATCAGATGACAATCAACATGTGCAATGATAGAGCAGACGAAATAGAGCGGCAGATATGGGCCTTATTCAAGCAAATCAGCATTCACTCTTAAAATGTAAAAAAGCATCGTTGGTAACGATCCAAGCTGAATAGGTTGAAAGATGGATATCCAGGAATAGCAGATGACATCTCTATATAATGCAGGTAACACCTGTCAATCCACAATTATACCAAGCTGTACTTTTGCTTTTACGAATGTACTAAGTGTATTTTGCTGCAAAAGCAAGAACTGAACACATCATGACAAAGTAATACTGTTTCAACAGCACAACCCAGCAGGTTTGCTTCATCAAAGAAGAAACCCACGATCACAACCTGTTAGCATTTATAACAGGTAAAATGACAAGAGAAGCTTTAAGGGTATTGATTGGCTTCAATAGAACCCTGGAGGATATCCTCAGAAACAATTTTTTTTTTTTTTTTTGGTGTTTAACGTCCGACTATTTTGCACACTTGGGCTAATGCAGACGGTGGGATGATTTTATAGCGTATGAAAATGCCAAGCCCTCGCCGGGAATCGAACCCAGATCCTCGGGGTGAAAGCCTAGTACGCTATCCACTAGACCACCGAGGCGGCCTCCTTAGAAACAAGAGACACTGAACTCTAGCAGTAATTATTTATTATGGACAATGTCATCAAAAACATTGAATATGACTAAATGTCTGCTTCAAGAAAGAAAATAAAAATTTAAAATAAAAACAACTAACATCAGTGGGTTAATATCCAACTACACTTTGATTCTACTAACTCATATTACACTGGAAAAAGAATTCAAGAACTCTGTAGTAGATTCAGTCATATTCACGATAGCAGACAGACAGTTGCTGTTCAGTAGCCATATGGTTACACTTGAAACTTGTATGTCTTGTAGGCCCTACTATGTTGTTTATGTTATTTATATTATTTGTTTTAATTTAATTAATCATTCTTAAATGAGAATTTCAAACTGCATACATCATTTAACATCATAGAATCTTACAAATCGAACATATCAAAACTTAAACTAAATATAGGCCTAGACAAAATTTTTTTTTTAAATAGAAAAGGTAATTTAGTGAAATAATTTTATTTTAGGTCTATTGTTAAATAAAAATTAAAGCTTGAGATTTGGTCCTTGTGTAGCATAGCCTACTAAAGATCCCCTGCAATGCTGTGCGATAAAAAGTTGTAATAAAAAGGTAATAAAATTAAAGATATAATTAGCCTAGGTTACTAAAATGAAGTTTATAAAAAATGTTTTGCCTTAAATTAACATAGTTCTATTACGTTGTTACACATCTCTTTGTCTATAATAAACAAAGTACAAATTAATCTATATATAGCATTTGCTGACATCAATTTTTGAATTCACAAAAATATTTTTTTATTATTTCACTCAGAGAAGTAAACAGTTCCAGAAACAACTGTCAGAAATTGTAGTTTTAACACTAATAACAAGTTTTACTACTACACATTAATTCTGGAGAGTAGCGTAGCCACTGTTTAATAAGAATTTTAATTTTTTTTTAATATTATTCTGAATGTTGTGGTAAACAAAATTTTTATGGAGACTCAAAAACTGTCTCTGTAGCGATTTCTTGAAAAATGCTAGTTGTATGGAATAAGATAGTGATTTCAAAAATTGCTTTCTTTGCAGAAATATTACATTTATATTTCATATCATTTATATTTATATCATATATTACATTTATATTAGATAATAAGTACAAATACTGAATAGTACAAATATTACATAAACTATACTTTTTTTACTTTTATTAAACATTTAATAATTTTGTTAATTGTTATTTTTATATCACAAAAATTTATAAAACCTTTTTTCATTTTAAAGAATGAAATAAACGACTGTTTTTCAATTTTTAGAGAGGCCATCTTATTTCACAATTTATTTACTGTGATGGCCAACTGGTTCCCTGATTCACAATTAACGAATTTCTAATGAAAACAATAGGAACTTTTTTCAATAAAAAAAGATTAAAGAACCTAAACAACAAAGTTTTGTAAAAAATTAGTATTGCGTAAAAACATATTTAACACAGTTTCCTATTAAAGTGTATTGCATAAAAGTTACTAAATGAATCAAAAAAATCTTAAAAAAGTAATATTTCAAATAAGAAAACAATTTTCAAAATCATTATATTATTCCATACAAACAGCAATTTTCAAAAATTGGTAAAACTAAGTTTTTGGGACTTTTATCAATTTGTGTAATTTTTTCATCAAAAAGATTTATTATATGACCAATATTAATAATCCAAAACATAAAAGTGCAGCAACAATGAAAAGTTACAAACAAATGAAAATAAAAGTGACAAAAATAAATTCAAAATGACTACCGCACAAAAAGTACGAGAAATGTTTATTCATCGTAAAAATGATTAATTAAATGTGTGTTATTAATAATGAAAAGAACATAATTTTTTTTTAATTTAAAAAAAAGAACCAGACTAACTCGACTCGGTTGTTGGGTATTTAGTTCAGATCCTAACTCAAATCTGCTGTTGAGTGTTTATTTGTTGGTTATATAACTAGTATTCCGTAAAAGCTAACATTTGTAATGAGCGTTATAAAGCTGTTGCTGATTTGTAAAAATGGACATCATAATACAGTTTCAAAAAAAAAAAAAAATGGCTAAAAATCATAATTTATTGTACATTTATCATAATAAATTTAACCTTCCATGGGTTAATACCTCTCAAGAAAGTAATAATTAAACACAAAAATTGTTAAAATCAATACTTTTGTAAATGTACAGAAAAGTCAGAAATATCCACACACAAAAAATTGCTATGGTTCCAATTTTCAAGTCCCCCAAAATATTGTTAACCATAACATTTTCAAAGAATATATTTTTTCATAAGAAATTGAAAAATGTTCATGTAACGATGGTCATGTTATTCTCCAACAATCGTCCCCAATAATGTTATATATAATCCCTATTACGCTAAGGACTATATTTTACAATATGAGGAAGAATGTGCCTAAGTAATATTCCCTAAAATAACATTAATTGTAATGAATTATGAAAACTAAATTATTAATTTAAAACATAGGATTCTGGTATATTTTTTTCATATAATATATCCTAAAATATATTGACTTAAAATGAAAATAATTAAGCAGGCAATGAAATATTATAGTTTAGAGAAGAAAACTGAAATATTAAAATGTTTACATCAATGTAGCAAGATAAGAACTAGGTTATGTCAAGTTTAAAAAAGAAATCATTAACATCACATCATTAACTTACATTATATAAGGAAATTTAAAGTAAGTGTTGAATCAAGTAAAGCTACTGTATTTTAAACTTTAATAAAAACAAACAACATCGCCGCTAGCTTTAATGTTAACAACTGGAGTCACAGCATTCACTTCGCTATTCTAAATAATAAACCATATTTAACAATAAACCGTAAATGGTTATAGGACTATTTCACCTTTTAAACATCACACATAGTAGTGGTCATTGAATCTCATAAACACAATATAACAGAAAGTTGCTCAAGCACAACTATACAGTATAAAATGTTACCTTTGATTTTCGAAGTTTCAGTTACAATAATAGTGAAAGACTTCGAAAACAGTTAAAGTTTGAACATCAAAATAAAAAATATTATACTATGCAATATAATTGAACGTTCCTTATATATATTTTAAGAATATACTGTATATAACTTTTATATAAGCATTGTTCACTTATCCTACTTCCATAGTAACTATGTTATACATATTTTACATATATTTTGTATATATGTGGTATATATTTCATTCACGTGGTAAGTGAATGTATATATATATATATATATATATATTCATTCACTTACCACGATTTCTCCAAAACCACAAAATGGATTACAATAAAACTTGGCATACACCCTTTTCTAAGGTCCTAGACATTCTCTAAGCAAGAGTTTTAAATAATTCCACCCCTAAAACGTTAAAATAGAAGTAAAAACGAATTTAATATTTTGTCGTAGTATGTACAGACCCAAAGTACGCAGGTTTATTTTAGGCTTTACAGATGCACAAAGCAGGGACTTTTCCAAAATTCCTCTAAAAGGTTCAAATTGGGTAAAAAGTAACTTTACATTTTTTTTTGTTTTTGTTTAATGTCCGACTATTGTGCACGCTTGGGCTAATGCAGACGATGGGATGATTTATAGCATATGAAAATGCTAAGCCCTGGCCGGGAATCGAACCCGGGTCCTCGGGGTGAAAGCCTAGTACGCTATCAACTAGGCCACCGAGGCGGCTCTTTACATTTTATTTCTACATCACCAGATTTAAAAGTCGTAAAGAGCTGAAATTTCATATACAGATTTATCTTAAGCTTTGAAAGAGCAAAAACAAATGGTTTATATAAAATTTTTCCCCTAAGGAGTTAAAATGAGGGTAAAAACTAACTTAATATTTTATTTGAAAATCTCCAGATCCAAAAAACATAAATATCTTAAATTTGATACAGATATTTATATTAGGTTTTGAAAGTGTGTACAATGAAAGGTTTTTCTGAAATTCTATGGAAAGGGTTTAAATGGAGTATTAATAGAATTTTTGGTGATGATAGCCTTCATGTACTTTTCACCAAAAGCCCTAATTATTAAATGTACTATTTCTTTAAATTTTAGTTACAGGCACTATAATTTTGTAATCATGCTTAGGCCCTAAGTAATTGCAAAAAAATCATTAGTTTGAAATAAGAGTTAAAGTGTATATACATGCAAAACTCAATTTAATGATTTTATATATATATATATATATATATATATATATATATATAAGTCCTGCTGGATTTATTAATAACTAATGTACACATTATGGATGGGGACCTGTTTGAAGATACTTTCATTTTATTACAAAAGCATCCCTTAAGAAAAGATTTTCCAGGTGGTATAAAGGTATTTATTCTAAAAACAATTCTTTGGGTCAGATTTCCTTAACACTTAACAAAAATACTCTAAAACACAAATAATGAAACATGCATTTCTGCATTTTCCAAAATTCAATTCCTAAAGGTAATAATTTTATTTACAAAAAACAGCATGTTATGACCCATTCATCACTGCCAAGACGAAACTACTGAAGCTATAAATATGAAATAGGATACCTTAGTTTCATTTATTTTTTAAAAAACAAAATGGCGAACACGCAAAATACCTTGTACCTTTTCACTGAAACAGGGTATTTCCATGAGTTCTAGCAATCAACAAATCTATTATATGATTTCTTTGTGTAAAATTTCAGATGTCTGGTTACAATAGCTTAATTCCACGAGTTTCATTGAGTATTAATGGATTTACCATAACAATGAGACTATTATTTTGCCAGAAAAATACTGTATTCTACCAATAACAATCCCTTGCTTTTAATCTTTTGTTAACAATAGCTTCTCTCTCAAACATACAAACTTATTATAGTTTACAGTAAAACAGAAAAGTTTTAGTCAACTTTCAAATTAATCAACTGTAATTTTAATTCCTTGAAAAATACCACAGTGAAGCAAGGGTACATAGCTAATATATATACATATATAATTATATATATATATGTGTATGTGTATACTAGCATTTACCTATCACAGCTTCGCCGCTGTATTACAACAGCGAACAATGGAAACATAAAATTCTATATGTAATATGAAAAAAACATTAAGATATCAATTACTTTTAAATTAATAAAATAGTATTTCTTTTCACACCACCTTGCGGTAAATACTTAAGGGATTTTATTCGTGGTTTCCTCAAGAAGCCCATTCCACATTAAAATATTACTGTGTACACAATTTTTACCCTTAATATATATTTATTATAAAGCTATTTTTGTAATCATTAACTAACTATTAAATATAATTATTAACTGATTCCTATAAAATCGGTTATTAATTTTATATATAAAACTAAGTTAATGACACCTTGAATTTATATAATATTTTTATAATCATTTCAATTATAGTTGAAAATATTGATTAAATACAGGTAATAGTTTTGAATACGTTAATGCAAGTACAATTAAATTTTTAAGTACTTCTTTGTAAACTACATTAGTTGTCTTGCCATTGAGTGCTAAGATTACTAAACTGCTAGAAGAACTTCCTTTAGAAGAGCCTATATAAAACTGACAATGAGAGAAGCAGTCTTCTCTCAAGTTCTGGAATTTTTATTGTCTTTTTTTGTGATTTATCAGTTGTCATAGCAATACGTACCTTGAGTCGAAATTGTAATCTTTTGAACTGAACAGGATATTTAGATGGTATTAGTGGGGTGCAAATTGATTCTCTTCGAGTACATCCAGTAAATATTTTAGCTTCTATGAAGTTTGTATGTAAAGCTGTTACCTGCAGTATAGTTCCATTGCGAACTTTTGGAGGATTAAAATTTCTCAATAACAATAGAGGTGTTCTTATTTTGAGTCATAATCCATATGCTGGAAATCCTTGTTGGATTCAGATAGTTGAGAAATTCTACTGGATAATTGACTACTTCATTTAATTACAACTTGGTATTAACTGATTTATACTCTACAACTTCTTCAAATGAATCGAGTAGTTTGCCATTAATTTCTGATGTGGTGCCATTTTTGGAAGTTAAAATAACAGGCTCACTCAAGTCTATACAGATTTTTCTTTTATTCTAAAAATGTCAGGATATAATGAACTTACAAGGGTATTTACCACATTATCCAAATTTTCTGGTATAATAACTTTACCTACTTTTTCAGGATATTTTCTGTTTCCTATTTTAAGTAGCAGCTCAGAAAATAGTCTTGCTGAAATATCATTCTGTAAATGTACTCTCATATTAACAGATAATTCTTTTTATATCAGGCCATAAGTATGGCATGCTATGTCCTTGACAGCTTGAGCGCCTCTTTGTATCACTGGCAATGTCTATCTAAAATTTTCAGCAAGTAAAACAGTGATTCTTCCTATTAAAGATTTGATGTTCCTTAAATCTTGTAATGTGCAAACCAAAGCTTCAAAACCAACTTCATGCATTATTGTGCTTTCATCCCAAACAATAAGTTCACAATCTTTCAAAATTGTACCTCTATTACTTTGCTTTGAAAGTTCACACTTTGGAAATTGGACACAGTTTAAAAGTAATTTTAATTCCCTGCGAGCAGTTTTTCCTCTTTCTAAAAGGGTTGCAGCTACTCTTGAAGAAGCTGTTGCCAAAGTGATTTGTTTATTACTTCTTACTTCTGCTAATGATAGCTTACGTGTTCTATCTGGTGCATCTAAGAAGTATGCCTGGCCACGAGTTAATAATATTGATAACTTCTTAATAGACTGTTCTTCTGTTAGTAAAGCCTCGTTATTTCTGACCATTTGACCCAATTTTTTTAAGTTATACAGAATTTTTTAAATTTTATTTCTCTCAAATATTCAATGATGTCTAAACATTCTTCATTTCTTGAAGGCTGTGGTAAACCATACTGTTTTAAACTGTTTGCCCCTCCTAATGACATAACATCATCCTCCATTGATGTTAAACACGTTATTCATCCACCACATTTTGACCTACTTCATGAATTACACTTTCTACTTCATAAAGTGGAAGTGAGCTGTGTAATGTTTACTAAAATCTTCAAATAAGCTGGTTTTATGTTTTTCTCAAAGACTCAATGGATCAGAAAGATGACAGAAATTAATTACCATTGTACAACACAATCTACACTTGTCACACTTTGTAAGGTGATTTACATAAAGCTTTTTCTTATAATGTGGCATCCCCAATGATCATCATTTTCTAATAAACCTAATGCTTTGCAGGTTGATTGAAAAGTTGGATGGAACACACTGTTGATCGTTTTCAAAAGACCTCACACTTCTAGAATAAAAGCCGTAGATAGCAGTTGTTAAGTAGTAGCCATAGTAATTGTTTGGGTGTATAGTATAAACTCTCCCTAAAGCTAAGTTCTCCTTTACACCTGGCCAACTGGCTACAGCGGCTTTTCATTTTCTCGTTTCAAAGCGCTTTCTATCCAAATGTAGTAAGATGGAACCTTTTGAGTGTGGTAGTGTTCTAGCAAATTTATCACTTTTGCACAATTGAAAAAAGGCCAGACGTATATTGTGGGGGCTTTTTAATTTTTTGAGCTGTGTTACTCTAGGTGAAATGTACATGTTGACCATTTTCCAAATGTATGGTAAGACGAACAACGGTAGGATCTCTCTTGTATTGGTAAACTATGCATCCTCCAAACAGCTTCAGAACTTCTTTTGTAATGACCGCTTTCATGTAAACACACTTCATTAGTTTCTTTTTTTTTTGTACAATCCAAAAACTTGATCTCTGTTCCTTCATTGATATATTTGCATACGTATTTGATGGATTTAAAACAGTTGCATATTTTAACATTTATATGAGAATTAAAAACATGTAATAAAACTGGATTATAAAGTATAACCCAATCATTATGAACGTTTGTACCTATCACCTTTAAACTAAAGCCAGCATTATCTGAAGATTCTATATTTGGGATACCCATTTTTGTCAGTTTTTGTTTCTCTTAAAAGTGGTTGTGGATATTTTTTACTGCAACATCCATTCTTCATGCATGGAGAATTTGAATTTTAACTGTCACACGATCCATGGATCATGCTTGACGACAATATCGTGAAGAAGAGGTTCCATTTCGTGATCAAGTAATACATTCACTATTTTTTAGTGTTAGTACAAAATTAATTATTTTGTAAAATATACATGCATAAACAATTTTACGCATATACAATAATGCAATTTTATTTCAGTACTACTTTATTAATTTTAATTTAATTAATTAATTTATAATTTTGCAATTAAATTAAAAACTACTTACAGAGCAATTTAAACTATAACATTGTAAGAACAATATTGTTCTATCCTGGTAAGACTTTAACGGGCACTCCGATTTATTATTTTTTAAAATTTTTGTTCTTTTAAGGGAATTAATTCAGAAAAATGCTAAATTACATATTTCATAATTTGGTTTTTTTTTAATTTTAAAAAATCTGATTTTTTCCTTCAATGCAAACATTTATACATTTTTATATTCTTTTAGGGGATTAATTAAAAAAAATACTGAAATAGGTGTTCCATTAATTGTTTTTCAGAATGTACAATCAAAATTTTGTTTCCAGTGGAAAAATTTATATCCCCTTTTTTACATTTTCTACCTTTCAAATCCCTTTAAGGGATGAAGTTTGGAAACTTGTGAAAAATATATTTAATTACTTGTATTTAAAGAGTAGTTATGTTAAGTTTCAAGAAGATCTGACGAAAAATATATTTTTTCCAATAAAAACTGTAGTACCACATTTTTACCCCTTTAGGGATTGAATGTTGCAAAATTCTTTCTTAGTGTCTACATTATAAAAAGAACATATTCTCAAAATTTCAAGTCTCTAGGTTTAGTAATTTTTACTCTTCACTGATGGACTTCACCACTTATATATTTTGTTAGAGGTTTTAGTTCATAAAATTAGTTTACTACTTTGTGAAGGATTGATATATTTATTTTTTATAAAGAACTATTGCATGGATTTAATTTATTCAAGCCTGTTACCTTTCCAATTTTATATAACAATTTCATAAGTTTTTTTGTAAAAGAAAAGAAATATTTTATTGCCTTGACACAAAAGATTAATTAAGTTTTAACTCAACTGTTATATTTGTTAAATTCTAGCTATAATTTAAACAATAGAAAGTTAAGCTTTTTAGGTCCAAACATATCTAGAAGGATTACTGGTAATCATGGTTGTTAGATAAGCATTTTGTAAAACAACATATGAATATATTATTAACATTTTAAAATAATAATTAATTCTGTTTATTGATATATATAAATTTACAAATTTTAAGTTCATAAGAAAAATATACAATTTATGTACAATCTAAACATATTTGTCTTCATTGTAATTACTTTATATAAATTAACAGATAATTTTAGCACCCCAAAGTTCTAAATTAAATAAAAATTAAAATGAGACACTATAAAATATTTGATATATTACAATCACCATAATAAAATATTTGATGAGTGTTACCAAATTAAAATAATCTTGGTAAAAAGTAATCTGTCTTCTGTTAAAGTAAAGAACTAAAAGTATTTCCTATGATCTAATATAGTTTGTTTTAAATTTAGTTAAAAGTTGTCAAACAATACATTTGAGTACCAGTACATATTGATAAGATTTCTTTCACATGGCAGTTAATTTTTCTAATGAAACCTGCTTTGGTTCATAAACGCATTAATTAAATAAATTAATCCAACATTTTTGTAATGAAATCAATACCTAGATTATACAGGATTTATATTCAAAACTTTTCAAGTTAAAAAAAAAATGTAAACTATGATAGCTAACTGTAGTACAATCTGCTAGTCTGAACCATATGGAACCAATACTAGTTCAGATTGGCAAAAATTTGTCAGATTTTTGAATACAATAGGTAATGTTAACAACAGGTCATATTATAATGGTTCAATAGGCAATGTTTTTGAAAAAGTGATGTAAATATTATATAGTAGCATATGACTTGTAAATCTCTTTTTTATATTTCAGCTATTACACTGTACAGTATTTTGAGTTTAGTTAAATGACAACGACTGATTAAAAATATGTTTGGTTAAACATATTAAGATTCATGAAATGAAAACAGTTTTAATACACTTTTTTAGTGACTTTTAAAAATCACTGACAAAGCCAGAATCATTTATCAATGACCTGTAATGGTCATGAAAACCAACCGGTAATGAGTAATAAAGCTTACAGTGGATTAAAAATGTTTTAATTTCATAAACCCCAATACTTTTACTTTTTTTGGAACTTCAGAAAAAAAACACATTTTTATTTAGTTAGATATTTTTTATAAAAACGTATATTGTTTTACTTTTGATAAGCGATGATATTGTATTTAATCTATTTGTTACTTTTGTATTTGTTCAAGCTTCGATACATGAACACATATTACTAATTAGATCATTTTCTCACTAATTTGTTTTTACTTTATTTTTTTTAGGTTATTGATTTTTTGGTTTAGATTAAAGAGCTGTTTGGAATAGTATGAATCTACTCTATTACAAACATTTAGCTACAAAGAAAATAAGGGATATAACTTAAAATCTTGTAAAATCTCATTTATGGCTTAATTTCTGATAAAATAAAACCTAAATGCATTTAAGCAGATCTGCTGTAACCTATCTCATGTGTAATAATTGCATAAATTCACTGACAATATACATAATTATTGTAAAAAATCCTAAGTAAATAACCCCAGAAACATATTTTGGATCAAAACATGAAGAATGGATTTTAAAGACAGTAAATATTTAAAATTTAGTACCGTGGGTCTTCTTTGTGGAAAAATCATGCAAGTAAGTGAGCTTTAAAAATATATATAGTAACAGACATTTCACTGTAATATCTTACTCTATAAACTGTTTATAAAATTAAAACAGTGTTACAATTCAAGTAATTCAGTGTTAATTCAAGTATGGGTTAAAGTTCTAAATGTTGTCAGAAACTGAGAATACACAAAAAGACTTTTCTGAAACAGCAGGGAAAACAACAAATCTACAAGGACCCACTCCAAGTACATGCAAAATAATAATTATGCAAAATAATAATTATTAGTAGGGGTCATTCTAAATGTTATTACCTAATTACTTTCACCACATTAATTATTACAAACATGATCAAAACAATCAAAATCATTAATCAAAGAGAAAATAAACTAAATATATAGACTTTAAAATAAATATACATATTAATCATATAGCTAATGGTTTTCAGAAAATTGAACAATATATATATATATATATATATATATATATATATATATATATATATATATATATATATACACACAAACACACAAGGCATATAAAATAAGTTTTAATATTAAGTTGTTTCATACTTATGAATTTATGAAGCAAATGAAAGTAACACTAACTTTTAGACTGAATATGTGTCTTGTACTGACTCTTATTCTGTTACATTATTTTTTTAAATCTTGTGTTTAAATTAGCGTTTTCTTTGTGAACAAATGAGTTCTTTTGTATTATTATTAAAGTCAGTATATTTTGCTTCTTATATAATATATAAAATAATTTCTTTTTTTATTATAAAAAATATTTATTTAATTTTTTTGTAAATAATGCTTATATAAACAATCAATGGTTTTTGAATATTTTTTTTTAATATGATTAATTAGTGCAATATGAATGTCTCTATTTAGAGCCATGTTAGATTTAGCCATATACAAACATAAAAAGAAGGAAAGTTATCATTATAAATATTACTCTAGGTCATTCTTAGTGTTGCGATTTTTACCCCTGTTACTCCAGGACTCCTTCAGAACTAAAGTATTATATACCAAATTTAATATTTAGAATGAACATATTTTTTGAATGGTACAGTCATTTTAATAGACTTATTTAGGCTTTCTGTCAATTTATAGTACTGTATAATTCCATGATTCAAATGAAAAATAAAATAAATAAGCTTCAATTTGTTATTAAATTATAATGTAACATACAATAAGTGATAGAAAGGATGGATTGCTATCTATGGTGACTACCTTTATCTTGAAAGTATGGAAGCTTTCAAGCATCATAGCAATCACACATTAAACTTGATTGAAAATGCACAAGCTGTATAACATTGGTGAAAGCTAAATAAAAAGTTGTTCATATGGACACATCATTTGCTGCCATAATGTAAGGGGCCAATGTTAGGTGAGTTTTGCATTGGTAACAACAATGAAAGTCAACACACCCTATCCCATCCTCCATCACTGAATCAGAGTGTTTATATCCTAAATGATATGCCAGTGCAACAAATCTCACTCATTCAACTAAACAAAAACAAACAGGCCTACAGTTGGGTGTTTTATTTGTTTTTTTTGCATGAAAAAACAGTAAAACAAAGATTTAACATACACTTTAACATATTATACTCTATAAGAAAGTCCCTAACAAAATCCATAAGTTTTATAAAAATTATTCTAAGTCCTTGAATACCCTTGAACTTTGAATTTTAGCATCTTAATTAAAAAAAAAAATTAGGAATTTCCTATTTTCAGAAATAATAACATAACCCTGCTATCAATATTTAAATAGACCCATATAACTTAATATTTTTTAGGATAAGTTCACCCAAAATTCAATAACAAGATTGAAAAACTGCATATTTACAACTGAAAGTAATAAAGCAATAAAAGACAGTAATAACATAATATATGCCATCAATAATTTATTTTAAAGGAAAACCAGATTGTACTACATTAGTTTAATGATTTTAGTATTTAATTTGGTATGTTGCACTAGTTCTACATCACTTAAGTAGAGGTGTAGCTGCATATCATTTACTTGCTCTTTGCTAAAGTTAGGTTAGTTTTTCTTAAAATTTGTTTTATGGTAAACCTACTTATAACATTTATTGTTTCTTTTCTTTTTAACTTATATTGCTAAAATAAAAAGTAGGAAGGAATATGATTGGCAATAAATACTTCAGATTTACTTCCATAGCTTTTTAACCCGTATAGATTTTAGGTTATATGACTAGGTAAATCACTATTCTACACCATAAGCCAGGAAAAGAACTACAATACTAATAACTATTACAAATAGCAATAGAATTAAACACCAAAATTTAATCATCTAATTCAAGGTCAAACTGTACATCAGTGTATTCCATTTCTTTAAATGTATTAATATACATAAACCGTGACATGTTAATATATAATCGACGATACCACACTAACTGTGACTTATGGGCTTTCATAGCACTTTTGATTATACAGTGTTCTTTAAAATTGACTAGATATACATAAGAAGACAAAATAAAGCTTAGTGGTCCATCTAAAATTACTGAGTACTTACGAAACACGTTTATAGACTCTAATAAATACACTTTACAATAAGATGGAAGTTTTCGTTCTAAGCACAAGTATGCCAACCCGCAAAATAACGATTTATGGTTAGGATGTTTACTAACACCATTTTTGTCAAACGTAATAACTGTGTCAATATTATATGTTTCTATATGGTTGAGTACAATAGATGCAACCACATCATCTTGCCATCTAACTGATGGATCATCAGGAAGGAATGTATTTTTACAAAGTGTTATGTTGGTGTCAGGAATTCCTAGAATTTTGCAACTATCCCAAAGTTCTTGTTTTCTAGTTTGCCCCAATTTATAATAATCACCTACTGAAAGGCATAATAAATGTAATTCATAGTCTTTGTTTTGTTTTAACTTCACTATAACAGGTCCAAAAAACATGCATTCATCATCAGGATGAGCTGTTATAAACAAAATTCTCTTAACTTTTTCAAAATGTTTGCCATCTTTTCCTAAATATTTTCGTTCCCAAAGAACAAAATAAAATATGCACAACACTAAATATATTACTACAGCACACCCTAAATGCCAAGCACTATCCCTTGAGTACTGATAAGTTTCTTTCCATACTATAGTTAAGTTTTCTATCAGAAACTTCTTTGTTTTAGAAATAGTTAAATAAATTAAATCTAACATTTGTAATCTAATCTATACTTGGTTGGTACAAAAGACACTTCACTAAACGTCAAAGATATCGTATTAACAATATCTTATTTTGTAGATTCAAAGGAAAGGAAATTAACCTTAAAACGAAACATAAACATTACAATTATACCTATCTATAGTTCAAATTTTGATTTTAGGATATAACAGCTGTTTTGCGAATGCTTACATAATAACAGTGTACACATTCACAAAACTACATATAAAAAAGATTTAGAACTAAATTAATTTAAAAAAATTTCAAGAGTACTAATTCGTTAAATTAAATGCAGAATGTTTTACCATTACTGTTTTTTTTTCTTTAACTGAAATATCAAAGCTTTCGTATATTTTCTCAGACTGACCGTGTACAACCTACTAATCTATATAATATATGAAAATAAAATGTACCAGCTTTATTGTAAGGACCGGCATAGGACAACAGAAGACAGATTATGGACAAACAAAATTTACTGTAATGGTGTAGAATTGTAGTCAGAACCACAGATCTGACAGATTTTTACAACCCGAAAAAATCAGCAGAAATACTGAACATTGAACAAAGTCAACACTGTGAACCGAAGCCGAAGAAGAAAATAAAGGACATAAAACGTATCAAAGCACGTGTTTATAATTTTAGTTTTAATTTTTGTAATTTTGTGTGTAATTTCAGCTTTTTCCTCAGTGAAGCGATAATCTCGCCGAGAGGTTTTTTAATCAATACATTTAAAATGGTAAGGAATACAATGTAAAAATTAAGAATAATGCTTTTTAACTTAAAAATGTTGTATTTATTTGAGAATCTGCTTTATATGTTCAGTTAATTTTTGTTAATGGAAAACAGTTCCGAGATAATGAAATTTCTAACATACGTAATGTTATTATAGTTAAAAGTTAAACAGCAGATTATTCGCTAATAGTTAATATTCGATAATTTATTAGTTTGTAATGGTTTTTTATAGGCTTGTATACAATTAGCCTTAACAACATTTAGGAGCTTCAAATTTTACTCAATTACAGTGACGTGCTAATCATATACAAAGTTCATTTGTCTAATTTTTTCTTAAGACTGGTGGTGTGTGATTGAGAGGTATTTAATAATTTGTTTTATGCTTGATGCTTCTTAGTGGTTTCTAATTCAAATCGGGAAAATCTGCACTTTTCAGGTGATTTGTCAATTTTTGTAATTGTTTCACCAAGTGCGGAAAGTATTGGAAGTACAATAAAAATTAAAATTACTTGCACAATCTCAAAATCGCTAAAATGATTAAAAAAAAACTTTTTAATGAAAGGACCCAAAACCTAACTTACGTGGTTGTTAAATAAAAAATGTAACTAACATGGTTGTTGAGTGAAGAACCTAACTGACACGGTTGTTGGGTGAAAAACCTTATAAATTAATTGGGTACCATTTTAACGTTTTCTTTACAGGAACAAATATAGAAATACATATTCAGTAATGCCTTATGCAATAAAAGAAAAAAAATATTCTAAAATCACTATTTGAAAAAAAAATCCTACACTACATAAATACCCCTAAAAGTAATAATAGAGAATGTAAAAGTGTGCGGAAACTACTGGAAGTTTGAGAAAAATTGAAAATATAAGTTACTCGCATAATATCAAAATCGGTAAGCACAAAAGTAGGAAACATGTTTTTATCATGAAAATGATTAATTAAATGTTTGTTATTAATAATAAAAAGTTTTTAAAAAAATTTACATAACTTATGTTTATTCAACTTACTTGGTGTTTATGACTTAGTTGTTTTATAGAAATATATAACATATTTTTCTTCATGAAAATGATTAACTAAATGTATATTATTAATAATGAAAGTAATATAAACTTTTTTTTTGAAAAAGTGAAAAAAAATAGTATCTATTGTAGATTCAAGGGTAGTATTCCGGATAAAAGCTACTAACCTTTGATCACAAAGTTTTCACCACAGATTATAGAACAAAAAATTAAACGGAACAAATTAGAACAGATAGAAAAAGAATTAGAAAGATAATAACTGATTTATTTATAATAAATCAGTTATTATCTTTCTAATTCTTTTTGATAATACATTGTGATAATACAAATGAGCAATACATCGGTACTTCACGTTGGCATAGTAATCTTGCATAGAAAATTTATCATGATGTATGCGAGTAAACATCAATGACTTCACAATATAGTTCCATTAAAAATGGCTTAAAATTGTAACTTATTGTAAAAAATATAATCTTTTGTGGGTAAGTATCTTTTAATTTGATAATACAGTAGGTAATTGAAAAAAATCTGTAAAAATCACTACTTTAGTAAGTCACTTGAAATAGTAAGACCTCAGTCGCATACTTTTTTGTATTTTAAATCATCGATGTGCAATCTGTATGATTGCTGCAGGTAACCAACAACACAAACAGAAAATAATGAAATCATTGATAAATTACTTTATGTGGGTAGGCTTAAAAGTAGAGGAAAATGCAAAATATTCTTGTAATAGGCTACTGTTTTTGATAATTTTTATCCAGGAAAACTTTCAGCAGCTGTTTGTCAGAAAACATTTCCCATTAATTTTAAATTCAGTGAAAGAATATAGGGTATTTATATTTTAGGTAGTGTTTCAAATTAATGATTTTTATGTATTATTTTCTTTTATTACATGTTTTATTTTATTCAATTAGAGATATTCATTTGTGGAGATTAAACTTTTTACAGTAATTTTTGCAATTTTTATTAGGGGTTTCAGAATACAGGCCTAAAAAAATTTACTATAGAAGAATGTAACTATGTTTCTCAGTATTTGTGTAATAGTGAAGTATTAAGATGAATAATGTAGGCCTACTTTTCTACTTTTAAAACTCAACACTTGTGTAAAATAGTATACCTACCATTTTTTTTTTAACAATAATCTTTTTTACTTTTTTTCAGACTGAAGAAGTTAATCCGAAGGCTTATCCTTTGGCAGATGCCACTCTTACAGCCAAGATCTTAAACTTGGTTCAACAAGCAATGAATTATCAACAATTAAGAAAGGGAGCTAATGAAGGTAGATTACACATCACACAGGAGAGTGAAATAAGCAGTTTACATGAACACTACTTCCACCCGTAACATATTAATCCTTATTTTTATGTTAATAGAGTTGGTGTGTGCTGCTCTGTGTATTTATGTAATCTATGTTGATTGGTGAATATGTGTATCATGAATGATAGTGTGAGCTAGATGTACAGTAGGATCGCTAAGCCCATCAAGCTGCCCTTGTCGCATATATGTTAAAAAAAAACTTGTGGCATTTAGGCTAATTTATTTATTCCTTTATTGACTCTACAAGTGGTGTGAAGCATGTTATATACAGTGGTAACTTATGAAAACAATTTATTTGATAATAACAAGCATAACAAAATCTAGATAATATTTGGATTTTTAAAAAATATTTGAATTTTAAATTAAAAAATTCTAGAAGAAACGGACTTGAAATTCACTTGTTAAATTTATTATTGAGATAGGTCTCACCTAATTGAAGGTTGTTAGTCAAACTACTATAGAACTATTTTTATCTTACCACCATTTAATTATTTTTTTTTTATTAGTCACAAACTATAAATGTGTTCAGTTTAAAATTGTTTACTGATATATGATTATTCATATATGACCAAAATCTCTTGCGATGATTTTGAACAATTATGCTAAATTTCCCTTTTTTCCATTGTATCATATGCACCAGATATTTTTTGAAAATAATTGAATGTGAGAAAGTTTATATAATTTTTTGCACATTACCTTAATTAATTACTTAGTGCAATTTTTTAATGTTTTTTTAGGCTATATTGGCTACTCTAAAAGTAAAATTGATTTTTTTTATTTGTTACCAGCTACTAAAACTCTAAACAGAGGATTATCAGAGTTCATAGTAATGGCGGCTGATGCTGTACCATTGGAAATTCTTCTTCATCTTCCTTTACTTTGTGAAGATAAAAATGTACCTTACGTTTTTGTAAGATCAAAACAAGGTTTGTGGCTAATTTTTAATATTCCACTTTAACTTTATTTGTATAAAGAACCTACACTATATATTGAAATTTAACCCTTTGAGCGCTGAATATAAAACATAATATTTTATATTAACATGTAATTAGGTTAGAGCAGGGGTCTCCAAACTACGGCCCGAGGGCCACATCCGGCCCGCGGAGAGCTAGCATACTTGAAAACTCCTTTTAGAGAACATATTTTTTATAGCAAATTAAATTTAGTTTACTGAAGTATTCTAATTTTACGTTGAATAATTATTAATATGACATCTGCATTGATATGGCCATGGGCTAACTACTCATAACATTGTTGTAGGCTTATTGTTATTGTTTTTGTGATAAGTTGGATAAAGAAACACAGAATTGTAATGAGTAAAGACATGTATAATATGCAGAAAATTTAACTTCAGTATATAATAACTAACAAATTATTGACTTTAGTCCGATTTGCAGCCTTTTTTAAACGCTATGCACTTTTTCGACTTTTTTTCATCAGTGGACTATTTCACTTTTTACCACCGGCAACAATGATAATATGGTTTTGGCCCTCGGAACGTACTGGAGTAATCAGTATGGCCCTAAGGCTGGAAAGTTTGGAGACCCCTGGGTTAGAGAAATAAAATTTCTAATTGTTTAAAGTTGTGTTTCAACTTTAATTGTTACAGTTAGTTATATGAGTAGTTAAAAAAATTACAGCTGAGCTTTTTGAAAGTATTTTTTGTGTACTTAAAGATCAGTAATAATTTTCTTGTAACCTATGGAAATATCTAGAGTAGGCCAACTTTTTTTTACATTTATGTTCCATAAATTTTAGGGTTACATAAAACAGAAATGAATACATTTTTAGTAGAAATGTGTGCATGGTGGTGTGTGGCCAATACCCAGTTTTACAGTCTTATATCCAGCAAAAAATTCCAAGTGAAAACATACCATTTATTACCTGAAGATTACAAAATCCTTTAACAGAACATCTGTTAAGGATGTTTGAGATTCCACTGTAATGTATTGTTGCAGGTGCCTTACAAAATTTTCGATCACATCTTGCTGTATGTTTGTGTGGTCGCTACTTCCTGAATTATGGTTTTTTTAGCTTCCACAGATTTCTCATATGACTTTTGTATATTTTCTCTTTCAAATATCCCTTAAGAAGAACTTGGGAGCAGATTAAGTCAGGTGAGTGTGGAGGCCATGCAGTATCTCCAGAATGTGTGATGATGGATCTGAATGCACTTCTGATGAATGCTATGCTGTAGCACCATTTTTCGGAAGTAAACCCTCTTTGGATCAGTCCCAAGCTTTTTTTCACCAGTGATAAAATTTTGTAACGTTGCCACATAACTTGCTGAAGTTACTATCACACTTTGTTTATCATTGTTTTCAAAGAAAAATTGTACCACAATTCCTAACTGATCAACACTACACCACCCAGTTACTTTGGGAGAACTGGAGTTTCATCACTCATTAGTAATGAATTCAGAACCCAGGCATCTACCATTACATGCTAAGCATGGTCTTGCAAAAATTAACTCTTGCTGGTTTGAGTTATTTGTTTTTTGTCTGGGTGAAATTTTAGTTCAGTCAATATGCATCCTATGAATCTTTAAAAAATCTGCAAAATTCTGAAAAGTTTACAAGCTAACTGTAGCTTCCCTAACCTGAGCTACATTCTTCAGTGTTGTTTTAAGCAGTTTGTGCCTACAACACTACCACTTGCTTCTGACACATTTCATAATTGTTTTAATGGGCCTGAACTGCACTGTCCTCTTGTACACTTTTACACAGATAACAATAATAAACTAAAACCATAAAAATAATTTTTCTTTTTTAACCCTAACAAAAGTAAAGTTAAAAAAAACTAAATAAACAACAAAAGTTTTTACAAGATATGTTGTAATATGCATTTTACTTAACAAAATATTCCATAATATGAGTGATTTTTTAAAAAATTTTGAAACAGATTTTGCTAGGTATCATACTTATTTAAGCTATTACCAAAATCAATTAAATGAGCACAAAATTGGAAACATTAGAGTGCATTCACATTATTTATGACCATTGTAAGTCAAACAAGTTTTAACGTTCTTTAATTAATTTTTCTAGCTTTGGGACGAGCTTGTGGTGTATCACGTCCAGTCGTTGCCTGTTCTGTTACAATTAGTGAGGGCTCACAATTGAAACCCCAAATTCAAGCAATTCAGCATGAAATTGAACGACTTCTTGTATAAAAATGTAAATGTCATTCCATTACACAAGTTTAAATAAAAGTGTTTTTATAAATGTATGATTTTCTTTCATCCCTACAATCATTGTTACTATTTTATATAGAGACTTAAATTCACATAAGAGTAGAAAATTATAGTATTCGACCTTGGATATAATGTGACTGAAGGGACGAAACATATATGAATACTTTAAATGAGATATCGTTGTAACCGAGTTTACAGGAAACGAGTTTGTAAACGGCGGAAATATTGTATGTAGTGAAAGAAAAGCATACTTTGTACTGTATACATAGTTAATAGCTAATTTACTATATATTTAAATATTACATATATGCAGTAGGTTGATTTAATCTTCTCTTTGGAACTCCATATGCCACGAACTGTTGAATCAGCCAACCCAAATTTTTGACACACATCAATTTGTTTTTTGCATTTCTCTAAGAACGCTATCACTTTAAGTTTTAACTCAAATGAGTAAGCTTTTCTTTTTGCCATGATGTATGTGACAATACAAATTGCAAAACAGATGTAACGAACAGGGACTATAACATTGCTACAGTAGGCTAGTATGTATACATGCAACACAATGCATACACTGTTGTGAGAGTGAAGCTCCCCCCTTACCACTAAGGCATACAGAGTGTATGTGTTTGAGAGAGAACTCTTTTGTGGAATGACAAAATTTACATTGTTTAGCCTCTAACAAAATTCTAAGAAAGTGACTATTTCTATTCTCCACCTTTATTCTAAAAATAGAACCACAGATTGTATTTAAGTGAGTGACTATAGGTTAGCAGCTTAGAAAGTGCTAAGAGTAGTAGTGGAACAGAAAAAATGTGTGAGTGAAAGGTCATGTCACCATAGTTTTTTCGTTCACTATCACTAAGTAGTAACAGTTTGTAGACTCAGATTGGCAGATTCTGTGCCCCTAAACTGTTGGAGAGAAATTCTACACGCATGAGAAATTCTCACGCAGGCTGTTTACTAAGCGCCTGGTCTATAACAGCATTGTAACCGAGTCTAAAATACACGTACACTTAATATAGAATATTGGAGACATTTTGAAAATAGCGCTATTTATTACCGAGTTAGCTTTCTAACCAAGGGCGTTATAACCAAGGTTGACTGTAGCTGGCAAAGGATACATTATTTTACACATATACTGTATGTGCTATATAGTTGATTCTTTATTCAGCGGTGTAATGGTTGGTTGATAAATTCCAATACTAATTTCTTTGGTAAATCAGTCATACCAAATAAGTTTGATGTAAATAACACAGTTCATAAATATATGCTAAAATACTGTAAAAAGAATATTGTACTATATATATTACTTTTAACATGACTCTAATGTCTTTTATAAGTATTTTGTGTTACTTTTACAAGTAAAATAAGAAAACATAAACTTAACATTATGGTAACATGTTTGAGTATAGGTACTAAGCTTACCTAAGAGTAGAATAAACATGAGAGTGCAGTGTTGATGGTTGAGACTTGTGGGATTTGTTTATAAAAAATATGAGCATTATTAGTTTTCAGCTTTTGTTCTACAATTAGTCAAGGGTATTTATTACAGGCAGATATGGTAATAAATTATAACAACACATTACTAAGTTGAGGTACTGTGTTCAAAATTTGGAAAATCAGAAAGTTTTAAACTAAAGGCAGATCCAAACAAGTTTTGGAAAGAGAGCCTTGACCCAAAAGTAACCATAATTAAAATAAAGTAGTCCTGGAAAAACCAATTTTAGTCTCGTGGAACTTATAGGACATATTGGCTCCGAGTGATGTCTTTAGGTAAAACCCAAAACATTAAACAGCACTTTCAGTTCCTTCTTTTGCTTAATTTATATCTAGTCCATTTACTCCATGCTATGTCAAGAAAGGTTGACACAGACTTCTTTAAATTCCAAATGAAGATTTTGCTAGCTATTTCGCACCAACTTGAGTAGATTTACCAAAGGTAATAACCAATTAAATCCACTTCTTTAAGAATGATTTCAGAAAACAAAATTCAAATCTAGATACCAAACAAAAAATGAATGTTTCTTCATTTTCTCAAAATACTTCTTCTACCCTAAGAATGATATGATTATGGTATCTTCAAAAATAAATTCATATTCAATTTGTATAGAAAAACTAGTTGGTAAATAGTGTATGTAGGCCTACTTTTTATTTATTGTTTTATTCTTTGGCCTTCGTTTTAACTAAGTTTCACTATGCATTCTCATAAATGTCTTCGTGACAGGACAAAAACACAGCATCAGACATGTTTTCGATGAGAAATTGAACTGGACCCAGAAGCTACAATTCATTAAGACAAAGAATGTGTGCTTTAAATATTTATTTTCATTGAAACTATAATTTATGACACATTGCTTGCACATTTATTGGAATAGACCATTTTTGACTTCAAAAGTAATACATTTCTATTGAGGCTTAGAAATATTTTTTAATTAAAGAAGTATGTTTTTTAATTAGTGCTCGAAATTTTATCAGAATTATTTTAGAGCCTAGATGCACAATGTACGTATTTAAAAATATTTTATGTTGTAGCATGCGTATATGCCATGCTGTGCTGTACTTTTTTAAAAGATTTTTTCATTTTGTATAATTAATTGAGAAATACTAACAATAAATTGAAATAAACCTAAGACGGTGGTTATTTTTTAAATTTATAAAAATAAATGTAAATAAACACTAAATGGTTTATTTATTGATCTAGGGTTAATTCAGAGATTAGGTGTATTACATGGCACAAATTAGAGGATAGTAGATAGCATGATTGGAGGGGAGATAGTTAAAAACCTGTGACTCTCTCTAGAAGAAATTTCTGTATTTGCTACTGACCAAGTTCAATAGAGGCATAGTGGCAGAAATAATTAATTCATAAGTAAATTTTGCTTTATTATTTATTTAGTAAATCTAATTAAAATTAAGTGTAAAGATGTAAAATTTTTTTGTTTGTTATTTTAAGGCGAAAATCACATTGAGGCTATTATCGCCTCCCTAAATGTAAGTGTTAAAGTCGTAAGTGTAGTGTTGTAAGTGTATGTGTGTTAGACTTGGGTACCGCCAGGGACGTCTAAATCCTCTCAATAGGTGCAGCTAGTCTGCACCCCCCTGCGGGGAGATGTAAAAGAAAACATGAAACATGTGAGAATACTGAAAATTTTGCAAACATAAACAAAACTACCCTCGATCGACACATTTTCAGAGAGGTAAACAAAACCTCTCTCCACCGAGTTGTGCAGAAGTATGCGTTTACAGTAGAATTTTCCTGAATTTATTTTAAAGTAGAGTATATCAGAAACCAAAGCAAGAGGAGAAAAAAGTTACTGCAGTTATGCAAAATCTAACCCGTGTATGCCTATATGCCTAATCTAGCCTGCAGATATGCAGACTAACTTTAACTCTTTTCCCATATTTAAGGCAATTGTTTAGTGATATTCCCATGGTCATTGACCTACTTTCAAGGACCTGTTAGACCTTCCAGTTTTAACTTTTTTTAAAATTTATTTTAAGACGAAAAGCACATTGAGGCTATTATCGCCTACCTAAATGTAAGTGTGAGTGTGAAGTGTTAAAGACATACGTGTAGTGTTGTAGTGTGTAAGTGTGTGTTAGATTCGGATACCACGAGGGACGTCTAAATCCTCTCAATAAGTGCAGCTAGTCTGCACCCCCTGCAAGGTCCAGTTTTAGGATCAACTGTGTTAGTTTGTATTGTCATTGGGCAGTTGTAAATGATTCATTATTTGACTATGTAATTTGTAATTACTAATATCATTTTTTGACTAATAGATTAGTATATATGTTCAAATTCAACTTGTAACTATTAATCTCGAAATTCTAACATCAAGTTGATAGATATACAGTCTATTATTATTATTAATAATTTTATACCTTCTAAAAATGATACAATTTAATTTTAATATTGTTGTAAAATAAAATATTACTACTACATAATTAAAAGTTGCTGAAACTGTAAGATTAAATTTTGATTTTTTACCTCAACATTTTTATTTAATAAAATTAACATTTCATTAAATTTGTTCATATGTACTTTTAAAGCAATAATTAAAATTAAAAAAAACCTACATTTTCATAATTTATTTGGGTTATTTATAGTTTATTTATTTTTTATTTTTGTCAAATCAACTAATAATAACCTACAAACTTGTTAATGATTAGTTGTTAATGCACTGCCAACTCCTTGAAGTCAAGTAACAATATATACAACAGCTGATTTGTTATAGAAACAAACAATTATTAACACTGCTGTAAATGAATGGTAGCCTTTCATAAATGTTCACTTTTTTTTTTAACAACTCGGTTGTCAAGTAAGACTTGTTGGATAACAGTGTAACTCAACTTAGTTCTGTTACTAATTAGTAGTAGGGCAGATTAGTAGTTCTTATTCAAATGATTTTTGTAATAAAATGAAAATTCATTAGTATTGTTCATAGTTGTACATCACTAGTATATAAGTACTCTTTATTTATAATTTATATTTTTGCTGTCTGAAGGTGCCTCACAATGAAATATATGCCATTAAATAACAAAAATTTGTGAAACTATATTAGTGGTCTAATTTCCCTTGATATTAGTTTCACCAACCAAGTACCAACTGTGTGTTCAACAAATAATTTAAAATGTTTTTCCAATGTAAAAAAAATCAAGTTCTGAATAGTAAAAAAGGTCTATTTAATTCACAAAATGAGTACAATACTTTAAGGAGGGAAATATGTTAAAATCACACACAATCATTAACCTTTCTATTTTCTCACTATGGTGAAGATAAAAAAAACGTGGAACTCATACTTGAATACAAAGAGTGATTTTTACATGGATATATATGCACTTCATTAGAGAGTAAACAAATAAGACCGATTTCAATCAAATTTGGTAGGTATTTGCCAATACACTACCTGAACCTTTTAAAAAATTTAATAAAAATCTTGTTCTATATGAGTAAAACAAACCTTTAAACATTAACAAAAGTCATCTGAAATTAGGAGAAAAACACTTTCTTTGAAATCAGCTTACAATTTTGTTCAAATACAGTATTTTTTAAGAATCCAAACCAAACATATAGTTACTACCTTTATAAAAAGTCCGGTTTGGAAACTACCAACAAAAAATTGCTAAGTTTCTCAAAATTGAAAATAAAAAAAGTTATGGTTCAGAACTAAATGAAAATAAATCATGAATGTCATCTAAGGACGCTAAAAAATTTCTTGTCCCAAAAATTATCGAGATTTTAAAATATCGAGGTGTTAACATATTGAGATGAAGAGAGATTTCTCAAGAAAGACTAATTACAGATAAAAATGGAGGGGGAAATTGTCCCCTGACCTGTGTTAACATTGACAATAATTGTTCATAAATTTGTGCATAATAACTTGCTCTTTACAAAAGGAAGAACCTGAATTGCTTTTGCAAAAGGAAACAGAGAAGGACTTTTCAACTGGAATGAAATGGATGTGACATTTGAAGATAACAGATCTAGCAATTGCTGTACCAACAACACCTTATAATTAAAAACATGTACTATGGATTTTATAAGATTAAACTGCAATGTTTTAATAATGATTGATTACATGTCTCCACAAAATATGAAAAATAATATAATTTTATTTATTGCGCTTAAAAACATAATTTGAACAGGAAAATATACATTTCAAAAGGAATCTTGCATTACTTAAAAAGGGGCAGTGCTTGCATAGTCCAATTATCATGCCATCGAAGATTTTGAAATTGAGAAATCTGTTCTTTGTATTGCTCCCGTTGGGCTTGGTTGTTAGGAAAACCATGAAACCAATTTTGAATCTGTTGAGAAAGTTCTTTGCTATCATGGAAAACCAAGCCATTGACGTTGTGGCGAACTAGTTCATCCAAACTAAAAAAAATTGTTTATTAAAAGACTACTAAATTATGTTAAGAAAATATTTTATTTTTTATTAAACTTATTAGAAACTTTTCAAATTATAACAGGATTGTTAAAACAGTCCAATATAAGAATTCTTTAAGAATATTTAAAAATTCATCAGAAGTTTTGTGATGGTTATAAATGACTACCAATTTGAAATTCCTGATGTAATCTTATTTTCCTCTACTAGGAATATTGAACCTTTCTATTGTACATATAGAAAAGCCTCTCCTAGCTTCAAACACTATAAATTGTTATAAATGACTACCAATTTGAAATTCTTAATGTAATCATATTTTTTATGCTAGGAATATTGTAATTTTCTATAGTACATACAGAGATATGTACCTAGCAGAGGCCTTTCCTAGCTTCAAACACTATATCTGTTGATGTATTTCAGAATACTTCCATTTTCAAAACTTTGACTGTACCCAAAGAAACATTCTGAGTAAAGTGAAAAGTTTTGAAAATGCAAATATTCCTAAACATATCAACAAATACAAAGTGTTTCGAGCTAAGAAGTGCAAAAATATATATCACAAAAAAAAACAAATTGACTACAGCTGGTATTAAACAAAAGATGATAAATCATAATCAACACTGTAACATTAGTTAACTATTACCATAACATTATAACTCATACCCCACACTTATCAACGATATGTTATGAATTTTTAAACAACTATTTAAATTTTATTAAATGTGTTTAAAATCTACAAAGTGACCAGAAAAACTATCAACAATGGATCATTTGTATAATTCAGCTATAGTCATCATCATTTACCATTTAAAGTGAAGAGCAGCTACTGGAAGACCACAGCCGAACATATCAACAACTTTCATAGGCAAGTCGAGGCCACAGGATGATGTGTGTAAACTAACTCCGAGATCCGCACTTGCCAGTAACACAGGATAATCTTCTGTTTCGAGCCACACGCTGATAACATTAACTTTGTTCCACTTTTCCTTTCCTATTTTTTCCAAATAATAATCTTTTAAAGGACCTTTCCCTGTGATCGCTACCACTAGGTTAGGCAAATTTGGATTTTGACTTTCATCATATTCTGAAACAGAAATTGATATTTCTGTAACTTACAGAATATGATCCACAGAATGATCAAATTTATGAAAAAATAAATACTGCACAAACTTTGTCACATTCAATTAATTCCACAAAAAAATCTGGTACATGAGCTGTTATAAAAACTTAGAAAAGCAGCCTAAGTACCAGTCCTTGTAGATTGTTCAACTACTTCAATAAGTGTTTTTATCTTAAAAGCTGTAGGATTCTCAATTAATTGGTTTGATTTATGATATTGCATTTACAACGTAAATTTATCAGTTTTATTTGAGAAAAATTATTCAAATTGTTTCATTTCTTTAGATTACCTTTCAAGGCAGCTAGTAAGATAGAAAAGTCCTCATCTTCAGTCCAACTGGTACTGGACACCAACAGTCCAGGCCTATCTTCTCGCAATTTTGCCTCATTATCTTCTATCTTCGTAAATCTGGTACAGTTATCAAAACCACCAGAAAGTTCACTGTAATACTCGAGTAAATCATGAGTTTCACTTACAGTAACAGGACGAAAATTTTCTGGTGGGCGGTCATATAATGTTGTTGCACTAAAATAAATTCATTTTATTAAAAAAGTTATGAACTTTCAATAGTTTTCAAGAATTTAAATACATAGTTATTTATAGAAAAGAAAAATATGTATTTTAGTATTTCTATTAACAATGGAAGAACTTAATGATTTTGGCCTATAAAAGTTTTTTTTGTTATTGGTTAGCTACTGGCAAAGTGTGACACTAGCGATGTACTACTATGGTAGTAACTGTGCTTTACTATGGTATTTTTTATAGAATACAAATTACATTAATTTAAAACATGATGAAAATTTTAGTCTACTGTAAATTACAGTTAGTTGATATATTGGGAGAGAAGCTTGGCTTATTAAAAACAAATTATTCATAAAATATAGTAATTTTTTCACTGAAATAGCAATCAGGTTGTTGGATTAAAGGCCTAAATACCTACCACAATTTCTGGCCTTAAGATATTGTAACAATACAACTGACATTTTAACACAGAAATCATACAGCATTCATTGTTGGTGGGTTGACCAGACTGACTGCTAGAGTTTGTTGATATACACAATTTTAAAATAAATCTGGCATTTTGAGTGTTTGCCATTTTGTTTTCAATAGGAGCACAAAAGTTACAACTAGCCTAAAACCTACTAACCATATTAACAAATATAGCGATTTCAATTGAAATTTGCCTAGTTGTTCCACAGCGGAGAGTAAGGAAATTGGCATTTCAACGTAACAAGTGACAAATTCAGTTATGTAGAAGTTTCATCAGTTTAAGCTTTTCCAGTGCACGGTGATAAAATAATAATGTACTAAGAAGTGTTTACATATGATCTGTATTGTTATTAGACATCATAAAAATACACCATTTAAGTAAATCAAGCATTTTGTGTGCCCACCATTTTGTTTTGAATAGGTTTAGTGTTTGATAGTTTAAGGTTAAGACATGCTAACAACTGTTTTTAACAGATATAACAGATTGAAATCTATCAAGCAATGTCCCAGTGAAAAATGAACATATTAAGCCATGAAACGTAACAAATAAATCAGACATTTTGAGTGACCGCTATTTTGTTTCAAATAGTTGTATGACAGTTTGAAATTGCACCTTTGTTACAGCTTCATATTACAAAGAAAAAAAGGTTTCATCAAAATGCATAAAGCTATTCCCCAGTGAAAAGCGACCAAATGAGTCTTTTAAATAACAAAACAAAGAAATTTAGCATTTGGAGTAACTACCATTTCATTAAAATAAGTACAGCAGTTTGAGTACAGGCTTAAACCTGTCATATTTTTTTTTTTTTTTTTTTTTTTTTTTTTTCTTGGTGTTTAACGTTTGATTATTGTGCACACTTGGGCTAATGCAGATGGTGGGATGATTTATAGCATATGAAAATGCCAAGCCCTCACCGGGAATCGAACCCGGATCATAGCCCTACTTAAAACGAAAAACCTTTCAGTGAAACGTGTTGTTTTTTTATGAAAAGTTGTATTATTTTAATAGAGGACAACTTTGGTAGCCAAGATAAATAAAATTTGTTTATTTTACAAAAAATGTACTTAAAAATTTATTTAAAAAATTTTATTTAAAAATTTACATTTTTATTTTTAGTAATTCTGATGACAATAACAGAATAATATGTTTTATTAAAGCTGTTACTAAACATAGTCTAAATTTTGTTCTTGTCATTATTTTTCCAGTTTGATAAAATATTAAAGATAAAACAAGACTACTACAGTATACTGTATTTTTAAGACATATGAAAGATCAGTAAACAGAAACATGTACTGTATTAATCTTAATATTAAAACGCAGAATTAATAAATCCTTAATTTAAAGATAGAACTTGATAAACTTACTTTATACCCCATCTATTTTTTAAATCTTCTTTCATGGCCTTAGTAACACACAAATTAGCATGTGCCTTTTTTCCAAAAAAACCTTCAAACCATTTTGAGATTTTTACTATTTTATGATCATCGCCATGAGTTAATGCCATAATAGAAAATGCATAATTGTGCCAATCGATGATGAATTTTGCTCGAACAATAAAGCAGTATAACCAACAAATAAACAGAGCAGGTATTGCAGGTGGTGTTTGTACAATTAAATAGTCTGATCTACGTTGCCATAACAATACCCAAAATAGTGTTATGCATTGCCAAATTACTTTTAATCCATAAGTGAGTAGTAAAGGGAATCCTGAAAATTAAATAAAGGTAAAATTAATAAACACCTAAATTAAGTTAATATAAAAATAAACTTCACACCATTGTAGACGGCATCAAGACAACTTCGATGGTTTGGTCATGTCCAAAGGATAAATTAAATCAACTTCCCATATAGATTTTAAATGGAAACCACATGGTCACAAAACAAGAGGAAGTCTGAAACTTAGTTGGAGAGAAGGAATTGATAAGGAAGTGAAAGAAAGGGGATTGGATCAAGATCTGTAGAAATGGTAAAGAAAATGGAAGCTACGAATAAGAAGACGTCAGGGAACATTTTAAGTCAAAAAGAAGAAAATTCTTCAATTGTAAACTTCAAAGTGTTTAAGAAGAATAAAAACAATTTAATGAAACCATGCATGGGCTAATTTTATTTTTTGACAGAAATATAAACTTTCCTGCACAGTCCAATTAGAGTGAGAGAGTACGAATTTAGGTAAG
This sequence comes from Callitettix versicolor, assembly GCA_022606455.1. Classification (NCBI taxonomy): domain Eukaryota; kingdom Metazoa; phylum Arthropoda; class Insecta; order Hemiptera; family Cercopidae; genus Callitettix; species Callitettix versicolor. Next base: position 5,680,142 of record CM040187.1, read on the forward strand.
AAAAGATATTTTCTATCTCTCCTTTTATAATTTTATGTGCAATCATTTTCCAAATGCAATGTTGCTTCTGTTGACATGTAGACCATTAATAAATATGATTTATAAATTTCATGTTTCTGTTTGTTTGTTGATCATTAATAAATATTTTTACTTAATGAAGAAACAAGCTTTCAGATAGATACTTTGTAATTACAGTACATATAAATAGACAGCGCTCATTAATAATTTATGAAAATTAAATAAAATATATTTTTCCAGCATTTACAATCATGTTTGTAATAGTCTTGATATTATGACTACGAAGGCATGAGGTTAGGCATCATGGCCAAAACTATCTTATATTAACTCTTTGAGCAGTACTGACTTTCTGGTCACAATACGATACAAGTATATTAGGAAGTGAGTACCTGGGGCAAATATAAACTTAAAATAGTAAAAAAAATTATTGAATACAAAATTTCATTAATACTTAAATACTACATCATCAAAATCATATAATAGACTCAAATTATCTAAAGAACAACATTTTTAGATTTTGTATATCATAATACATTGTGAGAAACTGCCTTAGTAATATATCCATGACTAATAAACTTTTATTAAAAAAAAGCTAGGCCAACAAAATACAGTAAAAATACAAAACAAAAAACATATCTCAAGGGTAACTTGAAGCTAATAACTACAAAACAAAAAAATAATGTTTTTAGCATTAATTTCAAATGACAGCAGTTTATTTCAGAAGTCATAAAAAATAATACTGATCTTTAGAGTGAGGAACAGATGTTTACAGTGTCGGTTATTGTCTGTAACCTCTCCTCCTCAAAACACATACACCAACTGATTTTATGATCAAAGGACTTATAAATATCACACCATGTGTTCTAGAAATGCTAAGAAGTCATGCAAATCTTGGCCGAATGACATTCCATAATGCTGCAACTCTTTTTCACATAAATTGCTGGATATGTTCCAAAACCTCAATATTATTTACATGCAAATATCTGTACTCAAAAAAATAGGTAAATATGCAGTGTAGCTTGTCCTGGATTCTTCTATATTTGTTTTACTAAAACGCTTTATTACATGTCCAAAAGCAATAAACCAAAATGTAAAATCGTGGAAACCATGAGAAGTGGTTGTGTTACATGTTACGTGTGATGGTATCCTAGCATTGATTCCGTCATACAATAGTAAACTACTGTTCAATTTTCCTTGATAACCCCCAAAACTGATTTAGTATGGCAAATTAAAAAAAAAATAGTCTAGTCCATTAAGTTGAGATTTAACTATCATTTTTATATTGTTGGCCCATTAACTTTTAAATACTAGTAATACAACTTTCAAAGCAGGTGATTTATAAGGCCAATGTAAAATAAATCATAAATAATATAACCTTGTAAACAATTGTAAAATATTTTTGTAAAATCACTCACTTTTATTAAATTCGGGAGTGGCAGGTAAGAATGTTAGCTTCACATTGGGATCGCTGTGAAGTTCTTTTATAGGACTAGAGCCATCATAACCTACTAAATCAACATTATAACCTTCCTTAAGAAATGAAGCAGCATGGTATTGCATTCGTGGACTGCGACCAATATCTCCAAGAACTACAACACAAACATTTGACTTTCGTGCACTCATAATTTTTGAGTTGTGCTATTGTGCTAGTCAGTCACAATCGACAGAACATGTTAATAAATTCCACATAGTTAATACGTGAAGAAACACTACAAGTTATAACACGAAATTTGAAAACGTAGCCGTTTTCACTGTATTGTTTATCATTTTAAAATTAAACAGCTGTTTCACAGCTGAAAAATAGTATAATACACTGTGCATTCCACATGTCCCAACAGAAATGGAAAAGGCCTAATTGCCTACATTTAACCATGGATAAACTACTCTTTTAAGTATGCCCAATATATAGTAATTTAAATTATGCCGAACTTCTTATGTACTTCTTAATAAATTTAATAACTAAAAATAAATAATGGTTCTTGCTGGCATTACAAAAGAAATTTCTTTTAATTAACAGCATTTGAACACCCCAGTAAACAAAACTAACAAGTCTATTGGAAAATATAATAATCATGCATGCAGATGTCTCGTTATTATGATGGAAGCAACATTCTCAAATGTAATGAAATCACAAGAATTTGTTAAAAATTGCTGAAAATCTGATTCCATCATTACCATCATCGTTAACTTGCATAAATTAGGTGTTTAAATCACCTTTAAATTCTGTTAAAATCTGCATATTTTGTAAATTATCATTTAAAATATTCAAAACATAATTGAAAATACTAAAATGAACCTCTTCTAGAAGTAAGGTTTCTATTTCCTTGTATTTTCAAAGTATAACAACTCTTCAACAATAGGTAGAAAACTTTTTTACTTGGTGATTTTTGTTTAAATTGGAATCAGTTTTGTATTCAAAATATTGTGAATAGTGGTCCTGATAAATGAAATTTCTGTATTCAGTAATTACTGAAGAAAATAAAATGTATATGCAAAGGAATTTCTTTAGTGCTTGCAATTGATTAAATTATTAAAAGACTAATTTTTTTTTAGGATTTACTTATTTCCAAATTTTTTTCAAAAATTATACAGTATAATACAAAATATGAAAGACCTACAGGAGACATAAATGCCTGTGTACAGAAACTTATTATAAGATTGCATAAAACTTAATTTTTCATAACAAGTCATCTTTCATAGGTCAACTGTTTAGTTAATTAGGGAACAAAATATAGAATTTGGTAATTTTGTTGGCAGATTATTTCAATGTTATAATAGTAAACATTCATGATGAGTGATAATTAATGAAAATTGGTTCAGTAGTTTAGGCTGTAGAAGCGCAAATGTTTCCAATTTGAATCATTTTTTTAAAAAGTTTTTTGGTAATTTTTGTAATTTATTTATTATTTGTTTACTTTTATGCAAACAGTACATTATATGAGGGTTGATCAAATATAAACGAGACTGACTTTCTAAAAACTTTTCCTTTGGACATTGAACTCTAAAGGGTGGGGTTTCAAGTAGCCTGGGAGGTTTGGGACGGGCAACATTTCCGTTCGGACCTTTCAGTATAAAACTATACAATGAGTAAGAGTGAAGTGCACGTTTCCGTGGAGCAGAGAATTATTATTAAGTTTTTGGCCAAGGAGGGGTCAATCCGACTGAAATCTTTCGTAGATTGACGGCTCAATACGGGGACAGGACCCTGTCAAGAGCTCGCGTTTTTGCTTGGCACAAGGAATTCGCCGAAGGACGGGAAGCAGTAGAAAACCTGAAGGCCAAATCACGATCGTCGGCCGGGAAGGTAATGGCCACTGTATTTTTCGATAATCAAGGCGCCTTTCACGTCGATTTCCTCCATCAACGACGCACAATAAATGCACAATATTATTGCGATGTTTTAGAGGTCGCAAAACAGTCTTTTTCAGTAGGAAAAGGAAATCTAAACCGGCGAGAAACGTCATTCTTCTTCACGATAATGCCCGACCACATTCGGCGAACGCTACGAGGCTTAAACTCGATCAAATTGGCTGGGAACCAATGGAACATCCCCATACAGTCCAGACTTATCACCCTGCGACTATCACCTGTTTGGGCCACTCAAAGAGGCGCTTGGAGGCCAGCGTTTGAAGACGATTCTGCGGTGGAGACCTTCGTGTCTCCAATGGCTCAATGAACGCCCGAGAACTTTTTACGAAGATGGAATTAAAAAACTTCCAATACGGTGGGAAAAATGTGTTACTCGTGCGGGAGACTATGTAGAAAAATAAGTTGTATCAAGAATAATTTGTAAGTAAGCAATAAATTTTTTAAAAAATCAGTCTCGTTTATATTTGATCAACCCTCGTATATCAAAGACAAATAAAGGCCTTTGATGAAAAATAGTTAAGTAGTTTTGCCTGTAGGTGAATAAATATACAATTTTTCAATTTTTTAAAAATTTTACAGTTGCAAATATATATACTTACTTTTGGAGTTTTTATGCAAAAGGCACATCCTGAAACCAGGATGTATAAAACTAGTCATTGTTGATTAAAATCCATTCAAGCTGTAGTAATAGATGTTTCAATGTTGAACAAGGAGAACATTTTTAGAAGTGCCATTTTTAAATTGCTTTGACATTACTGATTATCAATATTTTTTTGTAATTCTTACTACTTTTGTCTTTTTCTAAAAGTCCTTATATTATTATATTTACTTCTTAATTAATGACATCTTATATATATATATATATATATATATATATATATATATATATATATATATATATATGTAACACACCAGGATTGTTCCTAAAATAAGGTCCGTTAAAAATAAAAACAATTTTTTCCAAAAACTTGTTTTATTTATATTTCTTACATCTTTCTCTATTTTTCTGCATAATTTCCACACTTATTAAACATTTATCACAATGTTCAACAAGCTTTTAAATGCCTAAGTCACAGGATTCAGCCGCCTGTGAAGATAACCAATTTTTAATAGCTTCTTTCATTTCATCATTTGTGCCAAAGCGCTTGCCGCCGAAAAAATACTTGTTTGGATTTCTTTCATCATATAGGGTCTGGCATTATCATGCAGCAACAAAACTCTAGTCATCAAAAAGCCATTTCGCTTATTCTGGATTGTACAGCATAGTTTAGTCAGGGCAGTTCAATAAGCTGTTTTATTAATCGTCTCCTTTGTTCCATAAAGTCGACTAATAAGATTCCATGTCTATCCCAAAACCTGGTTGCCATAATTGCAAAATAATCAATTAAATAGTGGGAATATACAGAAATGACTAATTTAAGCAGTAAATTCACCTTCTTTTGTACATATCAGAATATAGGGAATAAGTTTAGACATTTTACATGTGTAAATAATTAGCGGGCAGTGTTTAATGTACTTTATTCGAGGGATGGTGATATCAGAATTCCACAGGTGTGGTGACATAGAATAAACTGCGTCCTTATTTTACCAAGGTAAACAATAAACAAGAAGCGGTATATTTTTTCTTGTTGCTATTTTAAGGCAAAAAGCACATTGAGGCTATTATCGCCTCGCTAAATGTAAGTATGAATGTAAAGTGTTAAAGTCGTAAGTGTGTGTTAGACTTGGGTACCGCGAGAGACGTCTAAATCCTCCCATTAGGTGCAGCTAGTCTGCAACACCCTGCAGGGTGAAGAGGTATATACGAAACAGAGATTTGTATGTGTACTTAATTTCAGTAAAAGTATGTTGGTTATTAAACATAGAAGTTATTCAGTAATTTTCCAAATAAGAATAGCTAAAACAATACTTGGACAAATAATAACATAATTAATGAAATTTACTAAATTAAAAAAAAACAAAATTTTTTTATTAATTCCTTAATTAAATTAAATTCCTAAAGAAGTGGAAGGATATAATGAGACATTTTGGAATTTTCCTTGGAGAAGCTGATGCAGGTGGGTCACATCTAGTACACCATAAAAGCGAGATGCTTATCTAGTGTTCTCATGTAAAAATTTTCCCCTTAAGATAATAATTAGGCTTAATTCAAATAAACTGTTATTGCATCCTATATCATCTGTTATACGTGCTCTATCAACATTTGTGTTTCTCATACTGATCAAAGTATTGCAATCAAAAAAATAATACTCTCTGATCAAGTGTTCAGAGAGTATTAGCAAAGGAAAATGTGTTTACTGGTTTCCTCTTCCTTCTCACAAAAAGCTTGGTGGTTTAGGTGACCAAGATTTCGGCAAGTCAGCTGTGTTAACTTTGAACCTCAGGCAGTTCAAGCAACTTTTACTCTTTCTGTTTAGGCCAATCCCTTTGTTCTTATTCACATTAAGTTTGTGTGTTAAAAAAAACTTCCTTTCAACAAGCAATGTCCATCAGCATCTTTTAGTAGGACTGAAATACCATGTGTAGTCCAGGGGCAGCTACTGCTTGAAGGATTACACTGTGTTAATGTTAAATTATTGGAATGATCAGTGAAAGGCTTTGATCCAATCATGATAAAATGCTTGATTCAATATAAAAATATAAATTATCATTCGAACTGAAGATATGTATGACCTAGATCAATATAAAGGCCTATGTATGTTCAGCCTTACAATTTTTTTGGACTTGCAAAGAAAATACACAAAAGTTTTGACCCCAGCCCAACCTTAAAAGGAAATATATTTTCAGAGTAATAATACTGTTATGCTGTATTTAGTTACAAGAAAGTTAAAAAAAAACTGATCTGATTTTCAGGTCTTACAAGAACTAACTAACTTCCAAGCAAATAAAATTCTCCATTATTATGAATGGATTTACTTACGTAATGAACTTATTCAACCTATTACTAAAATCTAGGCCTACTTTCGTGCTAAATTTAAATGAAATCATGTGAAAATTGTGAATGTTAGAGTGGCAGCATGTATATTTTTAACAAACTCAAAATCTTTTATACATGTTTGGGGCTCATTTCATAGCTCAAGGTTTGGCTTTGGACTTTAGAATAATGGCTGTTTCATTTAACAGCTGACTGTCCTAAAAAATTTGCTAAAAAAAACAGTATCTTTTTATTAATTTTTATTTACTCCTTAGTTATAGTACTTAACTATATAATATATATATATATATATATATATATATATATATATATATAAATTAAAATAATACATTCACTTTTGTGCCTTAGAACACACTTCACATAATTAAACAAGTTTGAAAAAAATCAAGTCTTATGAAAATGTTTAACTTATTCGAACTACTGATCACATACATTGGTTCTGAATCAAGACAGTTCTGAACCAGCCTTTTTTTTACCGATTCACTATCTTCGTCAACTGATTTTATTATCTTCAACTGTTTTCGCTATCTTGCTCCCTTGAAACGCAAATTATATACATTTAAAATCGGGCAAAGAAGAAACAAAAATAAAACAGAAGATAAAGTCCGATTTTCGCACTGTTTTACAAGTAAAATACATATATACACTAGGATGGTAATAGCTACACTGATATTTCTATTATTGTCTTAGTGATTTTATCGCGTACTCATGAAGACTACGTTCGTCACTTCTTTGGATCATTTCAATGCAGTTTTTACATGCACTTCTATTTATCTATTTGCAACACCTAAACTTGTGCTATTCTGCCCTACACTATTTGATCGAGGTATTTGTTGTTGTGACTGTGATTGCTGAGGAGAGAGCTGTTTTGGCGATGTTGAGAACATACCTAGAGAAACACAGAAAATTATTATTAAGGCAATGTTAATTGTAAATGAGCATTATTGCATAAAATGTTTTAGTTAATATTACGAAAATGTATAATAATCATGCAAGAAGGTTAAATGAGCATTGCGTAACCAAAGCAACTTTTGACCTTAGAGCAATTTTTAAACTTATTTTTCTTGTCACATCTAAGAACTAAAGCAAAGCACTTAGAGGTACGGACATTGTAATACCTTCAAATAGCCAAGGGCTCTCAGCTCTTCAAAAATCTCATTTGGTAAGGATTCCCTCCGCTCTGTGAGATGGTCTGCACTTGGTATGGGTATCTGGACATTGCAAGACTAAGGCAAACAAGAGGGCAGACATGACATCCTAAAAAGGAGCTGTAGCTCGACTTGTGGAACTGAGACCTGTGTGCGGGATCAGTCACACAACTGTGAGAAATGCAGTAAGAAAGTGGGCTCGAAAATAACATACCAAACAATGGAGACAATTAGGAAAATATCTCTTGGGACCAGACCCTGTACTAAAAAGAATACTTCCTCAGTTCAACAGGAGGTCATTAAGATAGGACTTTTGCCATGATTATCAGACTGGCTAAATCTGAAGGTCATCTGCGTAAATTGGGATTATCACAAATCTTGCCTGGTTGTCATCTGTGCAGACAAGAACCTGGAATTGCTGAACACATACTCCAAGGCACTAAAGTCCAAAAGAAGGAGACTCTTTGGGGCTTCAGCAACCAGTTGAGGAGTTTCACAAGGATATATACAAGATTCTGGAGCTCATCAAAGGCACTAGAGTCGGTTTAAGAAGAAATATAAGGGAAAACAAAAACCTTACAGCTGATGTGTTGGAGGTCAGTAAAGCCTTAGTAATAACAACCCTAGGAAAAAAAAAATCAGAGCGAAACTGTTGGTAAAAAGATTAATGAACGGATTAAAAATAAAATCGGGCAATATATTATTTATAACAACACTATAAATAAATAATAAATCAGCGGTATTATAAACTTAGAAAAAAATATATTGTGCAGATTAATAAATGTTTTAATGAGGTTTATTTTGTAGTAATCAGACCATTTACAAATTTTGTATTTTTTAACAGACCTGCTCCATGAATAACAGTTCATGAAACAGTTCATAAAAAATACATGAAAACTTTAATTTTCTGGATTTTTAACAAATTTTTATTTTCTCAAATTAAAATTTTTATCTTCAATCGGAATAAGATTTTGAGAACTGATTATGTTTATTATAAATTCTAAAATTCATTCATTCAGAACAGAAATGAAATTGTATACTTTTGACAGTTTTCCAAAACTGTCACTGAGGTGAAGCATATACCTTTTGTTGTTGCCAATGTAAATACACTAGTCTTCTATGACACAAATGCTGAATGACTTACTAATACAACAATTTATCAAGTCAGATCTGATCTTTCTGTGTGCAAAAATGTTTCTACCTAAAGACTAAGACTTGTTGGATTAACAGAACTGGGTAATGAACATATACAAGCTATTGCCAAAATCAAATTTGATTTTAATTGATCAAAAATTCAGTCTGATTTTCTTTTACTGAAATGTTAGTTACTTTTTAATGAAAGCACTAAGACTACTGATATTTGTTGTTAATTCTACTTTGGTAATCACGTCAACAGACAACTGTTTACTTTCCTTCCTCACTGTTGCCTGATATTTGCAACTTGTTTACCACTAACAATTTCACTTTTTTACTATGAAAGTACTGTGATCATCAAATCAATTTTTGCAAGATGAACGAAAAAATTATCTATAGATAGATGTTATCATCTAGTTTTCAGTTTAGATACTTTAAAATTAATTTTGCTTTATATAAAATTAAATACATTAATTTTGAAATTACATGATTTCTGAACCCAATTTATATGTTTTTGTTAGCGTCATTAATCAAGTTCAACGAAAGTGTAGAGTAAATACACACAAGTACACATTGTCATTTTGCCAAAAATTAAAAATCAGGCGCTATTGGAAAACTTCATTTATCAGATTTTGCTCAAACTTTGGTCATATATGATGAAGATTAACCAAAATATTGTTACCAAAAACTATGATTACATGAAATTTGAAATAAGAAATATATGGTTCAAGAGTAAATTGAAAAAAGAAAACAAACTTTTTTTATTTAAGAGTACTTTTTTTATTCACTCATAAACTATACATTTCTATACATACAAGACAAAAATTTGAGCAGTCTTATTAATTAAAAAATTAAAAATTATGCATTTCTCAGTTTTTTTCTAATGCTTTGGAACCAGAATATTTTAGAAATACAGTGACATATATTTTTTTGGGCATAAATGAATACACTTAATTAAAATTTCACCAAAATTGTTAGAACTGATTTTGAAAAAACCGATTTACAATATCTCTCTTTCTCTCTTTTTTTTCTCTCTCTACACACACACACACACACACACACACACACACACACACACACACACACACACACACACACACACACACACACACACACACACACACACACACACACACACACACACACACACACACACACACACACACACACACACACACACACACACACACACACACACACACACACACACACACACACAAAGTATGAAAAATATTATATTGTCATATTTAGTATTAAATTATATTTTACTTTGTTTTCCCTATCCTGTAACACCTTGATCTTGAGTGAAATGTTTGTTATAGGTTAAACACTGTATTGAAATAAAGTTATTTTTAGCAATGTTATTGTGTAGATAGAAACAAACCAACTGATCAAAGGTCTGTATATAATAGCAGCTGTGAATAAGTGGCGCCTACACCTATTTGTTGTTTTTATTCATTTCCTATATAACGGTGTAAATATATTACACCTTACATCAACGAGTTCAAGGCTAAATATTATTCTACATACCAACAAAGTGGAAAGAACACTAGCCTACTTTATTCATCAAGAATAAATAGTGCAAAAGCATTGCACTAACTTTCTCATATTTAATTTATTACTTAAAAAAATATGGTTCAGCATCTTATTAACCTCCATAAACATGGATTGTATTAATACAATATTATGAATGTGAATGGATTTTATCACATGGACTAAGACTTTTCTTTAAGGATTTTATGAAAAAGTACATGAAAGCTATCATCGCCAGCAAAATATCTTACATGGAGGGGGAAACTAAATTTAAATAATGTTAATACTATACTAAAAATAAAACTAAATACCATTATTAATATATATATAAATTTTATCAAAAGAATAACAGGAATAAAAATGTGACAAACTAAACCAAATAATATAACAACAAAAGTGTGCGACTATTTAAAAAAAAAAACTGTGCACTGTAGTTATGTATAAAATATTGTTTTAGTAAGTTTAAAACTACCGAAGACTTCAAGAAGCCACAAAACGATGAACTTGTTGTTGCTGAACTCTTAATGTTTTTAAAAAATAAAATTACACTGAAAATGAAGAATGCAGCCTCTTTGAACATCTATGATAAGAACTCCAAGTAAAAATTTGTAATAATTTTAATAGCGTGCTAAAGATGTGTACATATACACTATTTATTTCCAAAAAAATGACTTCTGCCTGTGGGAAGACAAAAGAAATCTTTATGCAGTATCCAATCCAGTTACAGAAGCTTCAAAAAAAAAAAGATCTCACCAGCGTACTAACTACCAAGAGCTTCTTGGTTGCAGGCAATGATGGTGTTTTTTTTTTTTTGGACACCAACGTTATTTAGTGTAGGAGGAAGAAGTAATACAACTACACCTCTTGTTTCTTACCTGAGGGGGAGGAACTAAGTTTATCAGTGGTCGACATTCTAGAGAAAGCCAACAGTGCATCGGGAAAGTTCGGTGGTGTAGCCGGTGTATTACAAGGTGTCACCTGTACAGACAACATAAAATACCACTATAAACCAATACAGCAGCTACACACATTAACAATTTGTGTTTATTGACATTTATTTTAATAAATATTCAGTAATTAGTAAAAGTCTTGTAGCTAAACACAAAAGTACAGTAACCTTGCTGGGAGAGGGTGAGGACAAGGCAAAGTGTACATGGGAAATCTACACTTCCAAAAACAATGACTCTTCTTTAACGCTAATGCACTGGATTTCATTTAGTGTAACAAACAGTTATTAAAAATAGGTTACCTATTGGTCATAACATAATTTTTTCATTATTTATTTGAATGGAATTTTACTTTTTGAAAGCAGTTCTTGTGATTATGATCACACAGACCGATGTTTAGTATATGATTAGTACAACTGTGACCATAGAAAGATTGCTAAACCATATCAACATTATAGCTTTAAACAGGCAGAATGGATGATAAACCAACTACAGTACAAATATATTTTAATGAATTTTTCATTGGAAACTTAAATTGGAGCAGCAATTGTGATATTATATAAGATACTGTGATATATACATACATACACACACACACACACACACACACACACACACACACACATGTGTGCGCACGCACACATACACACACACACGTGCACGCACGCACACATACACACACCATATATATTATTTCTCGAGTCAACATTTCTATTTCTCAGCACATACTATTTGTATAGGCATAAATGAGATATCTTTAGAAAGATTTTTTTAACCGGCTTCTGACATTACAAAACGATTTTGCACTAAAACTTACTGTTTGTGGAAAATTTTAACATGAAAGACACTTTTAACTGTCACAGGTAAAATGGCATCACGGATATGTATGCGCAGCATCCCAAATCAGATCATATTTTTTATATTTTATGAATACAACTAACTGTTATTAATCATGAACAGACAATCCCATTATAAATACCACTTTTTTCATGAAATCCTTAGAACAATTTCAATATTTACTTAAAAATCATTAAACTTTTAGGTTATGTGACCCTAACTGACAGTTTCCTATCCATTTCCATCGTACAAGCCAGGACAAGTATTCTGAATACCAAACACATGTTTTGGATACTGTTTTTAGAACAAATATATTTGTGATTTCTAAATTCATCATACATTTATTTATTGTTAATCGATCACTTTTCGATGTATTTTTTAAACATATTTTCCCTTCCCCTTCCTTCCAACTACCACCCTCACCCCCAACGACTATTCTTATTCAAAAGGCTGAGTTTACTTAAAACTTTCATAGTGTGAAATTTTATATATATATGTTAAGCTAATTTATGCACAGATTTTAACGCTGAATATCTAAAATAAAAATAATTCCTGTTAGGTTTTGAAAGTTCGCTTTCATCACAATAGACAACAGCAAAAACCCATTAAAAATATAACAAATACCTTACGAAGGATGTTAGGAATGTGACCAGAATCAATGATCGGGCTACGTTGCTTTTAAAAGAAAAAAACTGTTCACTGCTTAATGACAGACTATTAGTAAATTTTTAAACTGTATAAATCATGAAAGTATATAACTTTGACAAGTAAACTAGTTATGTATAATTTTAGCAATCAAACTTGGTCAGGTGAAATGTTTATGCATTACGAAAATTTCTAACAAACAAAACATTTACCTGCAACAACCTCTACAACATTTCCAAAAGAATAACAAAAACATTTAAATAATTCAGCCAACCCGTTCAATAACCAAGGCTGTAATTTGCAATACATAATAGCATTCCAGAATTAAATACTTTGATAAAAAAGCCTGAATAATAAACATGTAGCAATTAAGCTTTTTTTAAAAATTTTACAATTTTTCCCTAATAAAAGTTTTTCTAGTTATGTTTTAAATATTTATTTTTTAAATTATTAAGTTTTCACTAAATTATTTGTAATAATAAGAGTGCCAAAGAGCAAAACAAGGTTTCTTGGAAGAAGGAACCTTACAAATACACTCTTTGCTATAAACAAATTATATAACAATTTTAACAAGGTCATTGAACATTATTTTAGAAAACACTAATTTTTAAAATTCTTGAATTTTTATTGAAAACAAGTAAGGAAGAACATTTCCTAAACCACACAATAGTAATAATAATAAAATTAAAAAAAAAAAACAAATATAGTTAAATATTTGTTACTTGTGTATATAAAGCAATACACATTTCAAGATTATGAATCAACTCTCATTCTAAATGCTTAACTTAAAACATAAAGGTTCAAAACTAGAACATACATTCTAAAAAAAAGTTGATTATTGTTCTTAATACATAAATAATAACAAATGTTAAAAAAATACTTGAATATCCATCAATTTTATCTTTTTTGAAAATTGTTTTTATAGTGCGTGTGTTTTTATTGTGTGTGTGTGTGTGTGTGTGTGTGTGTGTGTGTGTGTGTGTGTGTGTGTGTGTGTGTGTGTGTGTGTGTGTGTGTGTGTGTGTGTGTGTGTGTGTGTGTGTGTGTGTGTGTGTGTGTGTGTGTGTGTGTGTGTGTGTGTGTGTGTGTGTGTGTTGCACATAGGAAGTGTGAGGATTGTGCAAAGGGCAGTCTGGCAGTGTTGACATCTCGCCAAAGTATTTCTGTTGCTCTGCTTGCTGCTTACTTAATGTCAAAACAAACGCCAGTATGAAAATAGAATGGAATTTGACGAGATCCATTCTTTCTGCCTCGCAAAACCTAATAAATCTATATTATACAACTTTTCCAAGTAATTACCAAAATCAATTTTTGTGCTAAGTATGAATTAAAATTGTAAATTAAAATGAATTAAACAGGACACTAGAACTCACAGATACATTCATGTAAAAGTTTTAACAACATCTCAAAAAGTGTTTTACAAGTCAGGATCAGGTCAGGTCTTACCATGATTGCTGATGTAATAGTTCCAATGGAAATTTGCTGATTACAGTTTATAAGTATATTAAAAAATATCAAAGTCGGCTCAGAACAAGTTAATTTTCACATATTTAATGGCTTTTGGACATGTTAAAAGTTAATTCATACAAATCTGAACACTCATTACTGACGATGAAATACGATTAAAAATTTCTGCAGTCAAATATACACTGATGTACAAGCTGTGTGACAAATTCGCATGCATGCAAAATCTTTTTATGAGGTGTAATGGGAATATTAAATTTACTAGTATATCTAATTGAGCAAATATACCAGGTGTCGCAAACTTATTGGAAGAGCTGTATTATTTTCATCTTTCTAAGCAAACAGAGCTAAAACATACAGCCGATGCAATACTTTTGACAGACATATCTTGTAAATAAAAATAAAAGAGTTGTATTTGTACCAGTGACATCAATATATGCTAACTTATATTAATATTAACAATGACCTAGGCAATATAGTAAAACATTTGTAGGCCTCTTTTAAAAACATTTCAATTATCTCTTTTAATTTTGCTACTTGTTACACAGCTCTGTAACAAGTAATGGTCACAGACCAAAGGCAGTAATAATTGCAAATATAATGAGAACTGTTCTAGTTAAATCATGTGAATATAAAATATTTAGAAAAAAGTTTTGATATGTGTTCCGAGATATGAACTGTTTTATGTCTGTTAGCACCAGAGTTAGACCTAGATCCAAGAATATGACATGCACATTGATCCTGACATCTAGAATCTGTTCTAAAAAGGTTTGTGTGGGTTTATGTGTGTTTTGTACTTTCATGTTCACAATTTGGATTTTTTGAAATTTTTCACCAAAACTGACTTTCATAAGAGCTTGGGCAGGTCTTTGTTCTCCAAAAAAATCCATTTATCTGATTTAAATATTTGAGCCATTAAATTTTTTTTTTTAATTATAAAGTTATTACATTTGTTTGAAAATTTCATAATAGTCGGGGTACATTTTTAAATATTGTAAGAAAAGGAAATTTGTAATACACATGCTTATTGATGGTGAAACCAAATATTCAAAAAAATATAACTTAAGAAAATTATTTATTATACATTCTAGAGGTTATGGTTCATTTAATGGTTCCAATTCTGGGTCTTACCATGAGAAATTCATAAATTCTGGTCACTGTTTTTTTTTATTTAATTTATTATAAACTATATATTTTTAACTAATTTCCACTGGAAATAAAAAAAAATATTCTACTGGAAAGCTATTGGGTAAGCCATTACGATAAGGGATACTGAAACAAATGCCAGTGAAAAATGTAATACAGTTTGAGCACCATTTAAAACGAAAAACTAATTTCTTTTCATCAAAATACTTCACTTTGTTAATCACCTTTAGTGTAAGTGAAGCAGTAAAATGGTAAAATTCCTGACCTGAAAACAGTAGAAGAAATGTTCTTAATTTTTTTTTAACAGTTTTAAAATGGCAGCCATTTTAACTATTTAAAAATTAATAATTTTTTACCTTGACTTTTTTTTAAATCTGATTTTACCATCATAATCAGCACTAAAAACTGCATTAATTATTAGCATTTTAAATCTTTAAAATTTGTTGAATTTAAGACATTTTTTGACAGCGGTCTGGGTTCATTTTCATATTTTCAATGTAGTTTGAAAGTTTTAATGCTAATATATGCAAACTTTAATGCTAGTTATCATGGCGAAATTAGAATTTTAAAAACGGTAAGATAAAAATAATAGTTTTGGGAATTCGCTTCTATCATGGTAACAAAACAGCTGTCTCACGATTATTTTGAATTGAAGTTACTCTAATTTTAATTGATAAATATTGTCAAAAATTTTAAATTACGTAATGGACCTATCTGTTGTGCTTCATCATAGCACTCAAATAACAATGCTATCTATACTTTATTCATAGGTGTGTCATTTCAAGATAACACCAGTCATAACATAAATAATACTAGACTTTTTTTTTAACAACATAACATATTTTACAAACATCTTCTACACGAATTTCGATGACAAAATTTTATAAATAGTAGAATGGTTTAAATTTTTAGTAAATTCCCATTGGAAAATGATCTATTGATGTGGCCACCATGGTTTGGACCCAGCCAGATATGGAACCTTGAAATGAGCACCTCTAGATCACATTTTGAAGGGTCTTTAAAAAATTTACACTTGCATGTATGAACGCGGTGTGTGTGTGTTTTAGCATTCACATTCGCATTTTTGGTCCAATCTGATGGAAACCTGGCACACAAAATTGGACATGTTAGTTAACCAGCAAAATTCATTTCAGAATGGTGGCCATTTTAAATCTTTAAAAATTCATAACTTTTTTGTCTTAATTTGTATTCAAAAATCCGATTTGATTATAATCAGGATTACAAACTGCATAAATTAGCTTTTTGAATTTTCAAAATCCTTTGAAATTAAGAAATTGAATTTGAAAGCAATAAGGGATCATTTTTGTATTTTTGGTGTAATTAAAGAGTTTAAAATATGAAGATTTTAGTTCTCATTATGATGATTGAATCATAATTTCAAAAAAAGTGTAAGTTGATGAAATGAATTTTGGAAATTAGCTTCCATTATGAACTATAATGTAGTGTTAATTTAATTTTTCCGGCACCTAACAAACATTTGTTTTACTATAAATTATTGTAAATTTACTATTTGGTTTGTAGCATAGCTTTAATAATTTCAGCATCACCTTTATAAATTGTGAGCAATGTTATTGCATTACAAACTGATTGAGATCTTTTAATAAAAGAAACAGTAATAATAAATTTATTTTTTTTCTGTACTGGCTTAAATTATATAGCATTTTTGCATTTTAGTAATTATTCTACAACTAACGAAGGAATAACGAACCATTACTTAGAAAAATGGGTTTGCAACCAAAAACAAAAAACAAGTAAATTAGCACAATACATTAAAAAAGAAAGTACACATACAAATTAGGCTTCAAGAAAAATTAGGGCTTCTAAATGTTCCTTAATACAGGTTCCATAGTAATAAAATTTTAAAGGCAGAATTCTTTTATAATTATTATTCCGTATTAAAATAAAGTATAACTTTTGAATCAGATTTTTTGTGGAAATAATTATTTACTGAGAGCAAGGTTGTTTACCGTTTATTTACTTATTTACTGTTTGTATGTCCTGTATTGTGTGTGTGTGTGTGTGTGTGTGTGTGCATTGTTAGAGAATGAACTAATCAAATGATTGTGTTGAAATTACGCACGTTCCTAAACAAAATAGTGTTTATATGATCTATATAGTAGGTAAACCCAAAATAACTGAGAGCTGTGGAAAACCTTTCCAATGGTAAAACAATTCTCAAAAACAAGTGTAATAAATAAAGGATAAGAAATAAATCTTGACTCATGAACAGCTTATTTTTTCCCAATTTGCATTCAAATAGGCAATTAAAAAAAATTCTATTTGATATAATGAACTGAATTATATACTGAATGACCAAAATCTAATTACTGATTTTGAAAAACAGTTTTTAGGTAAATAGCTGAATAGGAGAAAGTATGTCGTAATTCTTTACCATTCACAATAGTTATGAATAAAACCAAACATAGTTCACCATAAACCACAACATATTACAGAACTGCATTATACTATACTTATTTAACATTTTTTCGTGAATTATACTTTTCATAATTGCTAATATTTTTAGTAAAAATAACAGACTATACCTTACCAAATTTAATTCAATTTTGTTTAAAATTTGGTATCACAAAATTTGCAGTATTCTGGAAGTGGCACATGTCGCTCTACTTTGGTGCCAATGTAGAGGTCAAGATCGATGTACATTTTACAGGCCCAAGTTACTGGTTTCTAATGTGAAGGTTGCTCCAATAATTCTTTTCCCAATGAATATTCGCTAATAAATTCTGAAGTTTTACAACGCACAATGAAGTTTTGTAACAATTGTTAATAACAATTTTGTTCTTTAACATTTTCATAAAATAACATTCAATGTTTATATGCCAGAGATAAGTTTATTTTAATCAAGGTAACACAGACCTATGAATGATCAGTGATCCTGGTCCAAGAAACACAAAAACATTACTGTTGGCAGCAGGCTCTTCATGTATGGCAGCTGTTTCTAGATCTTATTATGTCTAGCAGGTTATTGAGTATGGAATTTTCCTTCAATTGAAATGTGCCAGTCTACAACACATGTCTAAATAGATGTGTCCAGAGTGTACTTGACTAATCAACGATCCATCTATATATATAGGGTTTTAAATCTATCTATCTATCTATCTATATCTATCTATATATATATATATATATATATATATATATATATATATATATATATATATATATATATATAGAGAGAGAGAGAGAGAGAGAGAGAGAGAGAGAGACCAATTAATAATTGCCCTATTAATCTGTCTTGCAAGTGATATTAACATATTTCCAAAAAAATAACATCAAAAGCAAAAATTTTGATATTTAAAAATCAAATTAAGCACAAAACTTCATATTGGTAAAAGCTTAGACAAGTTTGTTACACATAAAAATTTATCTCCTTTGAAATTTGCCTTTTAAAATCATAAAAAACCTTCAACTTTACGCTCATTTGAAATTTGATTTAACAGTGTTAAAAATCTACATACAATAATATAATTTATCAAAATAACATTGAAAATACAAAAATGAACCCCACAATGGTCAAGGTTCACATATATACTTTTAATGAAATTTAAAATAATAATGAGATATTCAAAAAAAAAAGCATGCAATAATAACATTATGTTTTAAGATTATGAAACAAAGGAAAACATTTTGGATGGTACGACATTAATACCTAGTTTAAATCAAATATGACCAACATTGCGAGTTCTAGGCTAACTCTGTATACAAAAATTTTTAACAACTAAAAAAATTTCTAAATGTCAGAAATTGATGCATTTCATTGTCATAGGTTTTGACTATAAGTCCATTTCAATAGCTCATTTATTTCCCAGTAAAAATTTGCTGATAATGATATATCTAAAGTAAAGTTTATGTTTATGTTCCTAAACAAAGATAAATTGTCATGAAATAAAATGCAAGTCATAGTTAAAACTGTAAAAATAAATTATGTAAGACTAAGGCACAAACTTTGACACTGAAATTTGTGCTGATCTTAAATAAACAGATATATACATTGAACAAACTTTATTACATTCACTTGAACTATTTTTAATTAGGTGATTCCTGAATTATTTTCAAAAGCGGATAATTTAAGGCTCTTGAGCTAAAAACATTCTCTTTTCAATTTTTGGTTACACTGTAATGGGACAAGTTACTACTTGCTCTTCCAAAACAATTATTTTGATGCTTCTAAAAAAAACATACGGGTTTTTCCAAAACTTTTAATTTCCAAAAACTTTTAAACAGGTGACAAAATTGAAGGTGCAAAAACATTACACAAACTTTTCACAATAAATTATTTCTTCAAATATTCTGGTTTGGGAACTATTGACATTAAAAAACCCCAGAAACATAACTCAAGTGTATCAAATCTAATATATGTTCAGCAAAAATGGCTAAAAAAATTCAAACTTTAATCTTTGTTTTTCATTAATAAACAAATAAAATCTACACTAAATTAATTTTTACACAAACAGATGCGTTTACAGCCATTATTTCCTTTTTAAAGAAATTAAAGAAATAAAAGTTAATGGTACACGCCTAGGATAACTAGCCGACATCATTATTTTACTGTAGATGGTGTTCACAAAAATTAAAAAAAGGGAAAATGTTTACAGCAAGAATAGGTATTGACATTGCATTTTTTTAACAGCACTGATATTGAAGTCATAATAATAATTATCTAAATTAAATTATAAGGAATCTTTACACCTGTAACTATGAAGGAACTTTATGTAAGGAAAAGTAAGATATTTTGGTACTGAATATTTTACAAATGCACCCCTGGTTTAGTACTTAAACAAGAGTTTTTTTGGAGAGATACAATACACTTTGTTTACGTATTAAAGGACAATATTCAAACAAAATTTTATCAAAATCTTTCAGAGTATATTTTGAGAAAATCTTTGTTTGTATTAACTTCTAAGGGTTTTTTGAACAAAAAAAGACTTGAAGACTTGCACGTTTAAAAAAAACTTTAAAACTAAGCCCCAGATGTGGCTAAACTACACCCTCATAATAAAATTTATTGAAATTGTTCCAACAGTTTGGTCTCGACAAACATGCACATACATCCAAGTAAAAACAATTTTTTTACTCAAGTGACCTGAAAATGAAAAATCATTCATGAAAAATCAATTTTCTTTACCATCACCATAATTTTAAATATATTTCATTCAGTAAATTAATAAATAATCTGTGGATGATTAAGCAGTAGGAGGTCTACTGAAGAAAATAAGCACTATTCTATTATCCAATTTTTGACTTACTTGTCCAAAATTTGAAGTGGCTGTTTGGGAATATGTTGGCAAAGTGGCTTCTTGAAAAAATATACTCAATGCAGTCTGAAATTAAAAAACAAAACACTAGGTAGTCAAAAGATTTGATAGCAATATTATATTATATTTTGTTTACACTCAGCTAAAAATTACTAAGATATAGTAAATAAATATTTATCAGAGAAAGAATAACAATAAATCAAATAAAAAAAACACATGTAAAACTTACAATTTTGAAAATCACAATTAAAACTGTGCACAAACTAGTATTTTAAACTTTGAAATTACATTGAAAATGAACCCGTAATTTCATTGCATACATTTTCTTAATTTCAATGAATTTAAAATTTTATGCACAATTTTAATGCTGGTTATAATGGTGAAATCAGATATTCAAAAATTATAAAAGAGATGGTTTTAAAAAATTATGGTTTTATAAGATTTAAAATGGTCATAATTCCAAAGCTGTTGACGGATTTCGGTGGGTCCTTAAGATAACCTATTACCAAAAATATTGTTGTGCCAAGTTTGATCAAATAAGACTAAAATTTAATTTTAAGCAGTTATGGTTCACTTTAATATTTTTTAAAGTTTAGTGTGCTAATGCTGATTTGTTTCAAAATGGCACAACTGTGGTAATAACTAGCGCAAGTTCATTAGCCATTCAACAGTTAAAAAAATCTTCATTTAAAAAAAATCTATTTAAAGAAAATGAATGCAACAGCAGTCATTGTTCATTTTCATATTCTAAATGTAATTAATATAAACAAATTTTAATACTCATTATGATGTTTTCATCATAGTCATATTTCCAAACGAGTGTAAGATTTATAAAATTATTGTTGGAAATTCAATTTTATTACATCAGCGAAAAAAACTGTATGCTGTGATTATTTATATTAAATTCTCATTTTTAGTTTTGTATTATTCCATTAAGGTAGTGAAAGTTGGTCAGCAAACATTTCTTTTATCCAGTTTTTTAAAATAATTTCATGATAATAAATATTTAATTTACTGTTTTTATATTTCTTGATTGCAGCTACTTATTAATACTTACTTGTAAAAATTTTTCATTTATGTGTATAAACATAATTGTTGTGTAAAAACAATAATAAATTGTTTTTCAATTATATGTGTAGGCCTTATTATCACTTATCTGCTATCTCATGTTTATTTCTATTGTTCATTATAAAAACATCATCATTTTCAGTTTAATAATTATGAGTACTATTAAAATAAAATTTCACAAAAGTTAATGTTCATTATTATACCGTTTGGTGTATAAAATACAATTAATTTTTACAAATGCATATTTTAATACTCAGTTTCGAAAAAAATATAGCAGTGTTTTCTAGGATAAATGAGGCCTATCTAAAAAGTTAGCTGAGAAAATATATTATAAGTAATATATTTAAATATATATTATAAGTAATATATTAT
Source organism: Callitettix versicolor (assembly GCA_022606455.1). Taxonomy (NCBI): domain Eukaryota; kingdom Metazoa; phylum Arthropoda; class Insecta; order Hemiptera; family Cercopidae; genus Callitettix; species Callitettix versicolor. Next base: position 5,702,052 of record CM040187.1, read on the forward strand.
AAATAATATATAAGTATGACCAGATCGGGACCCTAATCCTCTTCAAAGTAGGCCCCTTGCACCTCCACACACTTAGCCTACTGATCTGTCCACTACTGATAAAGCATCTGAAAGTCTCCTTTTGAAATGGCATTCATCTTCACCATCACACTCAATTGTGATAACTACTTTTGTTTCCCAGTCGTACGCATACACCTATGACTCATCTCAAGTAGTGTTCAGAAACTCAGGATCCGTGTTTTTAGTATTCAGCAAGCCTGTGCAATGTTAATACAAGAGTTCTTTCTGTTCCACCAACAGCAGATTGGGCACAAATTTTGCAGCCCCTCTGTACATGTTCAAATCCTCACACAAAATTACATGTGCAGGATCTTTACTGATCCCAATCTATTTGGTAATCTCTCGTTTCGTCAAATAACGATCATCCAGTATCAGATATTCCACCCTCTCAACAACAGCTGCATTCCAAGCGATTTATGACCTCCCAGAACACTGTTCACTCTCCACTGATGTGCAGCCATTATGAAATGGTTGAACCACTCTTTAATTTGTGTTACACCCCATAGCATTGACACTAATTGAATCTTACAAATTGTTTCGAACTTTTGACAAAATTTGATGCAGTATCTTTTCTCAACTTGTTCAGTCACCTTGAGAGAAATCAGAAATTGAACAAACACTTATAACAACCATTGGCTACAATTTTTAAATAGTTGAATAGACGTTGATGGGGAATGAACTTGTCCAAGCTATTATTAAAATCAATTTTAGTGCCAAGTTTTGAAAGAAACTAGACAAACTTTGTGTGAGTGTGAGTGTGAGTGTGTGTGTGTGTAGGGGGAAATTTGTAGTCAATTGTATAGTCAGAATACATTTTTACGTATCTTGAATAAGTGGTTACATAAAGTCAAATACTGTGATGCAAATATATTTTCTACCAAATTCTGATTGTTTTATTTTACTTGATGATTTTGTAAGCCTAAATCTTTTATTACAAGTTTTATAAACCTACATCTGATAAAGAATGTTGAAATGCTTTAATCGGGTAGAAATTTCAAAACTATCTTCAAACCTCATTAATTTTTTTATTTATGTAAACATTAGAAGTGCTTAAAAAACTGCAGTTACTGACTCATTTCAAATTCTAAATCATTTATATATTACATTACATAATGTTTTATTACACATTTTCTAAAGATATAATAAGTCTTACAATTTCATATTTAGAAAATGAGCTGTTGGAGCAACCAATTCAGTATGACTCAGACGTTAATTAACCTAACAAGTAATATTCAGTTTTTAACAGAGTATTTGTTTATGTAACATTATTCAATACTGTTAATTTGTTGAAATTAACACAATCAAAACATGCAATGAATTTGATTCGTCACTGTAACAATATGAAATTTCAAATAATTATAATTGTATAAATAAACTACAATCATAATCACATACATCTACCTATTTCAACCAAAAGCCATTCATTTAAATTACCATCATCCATATCTTTGTAAATCCACGTAACATAGGTTATGTCAAAAAGCAGGAACTAAATTAAGAAAATTAAAACTGGAAAAAGCATTTGGCAAGAAAGAAAAGAAAAAGTATGTTAACAAGCTCCCTGGTTACAAAAACAGAAAAGGGGCATTGTTAAATTGGACTCCAATCTAAAAGGCAAGTAGATGCAAATAAACTGAGTTCCAAATGTCCTAAATTTCAACCATGCATCCAACAAATAACTACTGACAAAGGGGAATAACTCGTAACTAAATATTAGCTTCAATTCATATACTGTACTGTTCAAGGAATAAAAAATATATTTCATTAGAAGAAGTGACCGTAACAATGTTTCAACTTCAATATTTGGGTAAATTGAGTTATCGGCAAAACAATGTTTTTTCTAATAAAAAAAAATCCTGACAATATTTTATAAAGTATTTTAGCAGTTGAACATTGGTTATTCTGCTCTATTTTTGAAGATGGCAACTATATTCTGCTCTACATTATGCAAACTAGTGCAAAGATGGCCGATCGGTAATGTAATGCTTCACCTCGTTTATAACCTAAAACTAATGAACACTGAACTAATGAACTAAATAGATTCAAAAATTAAGACTAAATGTTTCTGAATGGAAATGTAATGTCAGGAAAAGAAAGAGGGACAGAGGTGAAGCATATATTTCATCTAGAAATAAACATGTATGCGCAATACTTTCACAAAGTGAGGCGAGTGTTAACAACGTTGTAACTTGCTAATCTAATAATAAAACAGTGTAAAGATCCAAACATTACTTTGTTGTTATAATAATATAAAACACATTTTAAAACATCTAGCCATACTTTTTATAGCACAAAATTTCTCTCCAACCTATTCTGATGAAGAGTTAACTGGAATATTTTTGTTTCTTTTTACTTCAATTAAAATATTAATAGCATGAAGTAGGTTAGATTGATGAAATATAGAGCTAAACATTCTTGGAAATTCCTAAGCCTACACTAATTACAACCACATATTTTTATAATCATTAAATTCATTGTTTCACTACTTTTAATTATTTGTTTTAGCAGTATAAAACATTTTGCAACCATGGGAACATTATCCACCCACAGCGCCTCAACCAGATCGCAATGATTAAAACAAATATAAAACATTTGCATCCAAAAACAATGAAAAACATCTTCAAAAACAATGAAGAAGAATAAATATAAAACAAAGATTGTAGCTTCAGTGCAGGTTCAGGCCTTTTTTTTTTGAAGTAGCCTATGTAATGTTGAGACCAACCTATGACTCACATACCAATAAAAAAACAAAGAAAATTCATCTGCTAGATGTATAATTCTTAGCCACCAGAAAAAAGATTGTTTCATGAAAACTTAATCACTAAAGATTAATGTGGTAATATTATATTACTTATCATTATTATTGTATTATTTTTGTTTTATTTAACTATGAATTTTTTACTGTAGGCTATGGAAAAATTAAATAACCAAAAGAAAATACCGCAGACAATACACCAAGATAAGAACAGTGCTCAGAAAAATTGTAATTTTTATCGTATATAAACTTTTTTTTTAATATACTGTTTTGTTTTGTTAACACACACATTAAATTTTTACATAAAGTATAAAAGTAAAAAAAAACAAGGCATCAATTTTAAAGATTTACATCAAGTGTAAGTTGTTATAAACACAGACATAACGATTTTGATTAAGTTTAAAGGCTTAAATATAACCCTTACGTGTCCATATAAAATATATGGATTACTATCACCTTCCCTATAACTGCCGCCTCAGTGGCCTAGTGGATAGCATACTAGGCTTTCACCCCGAGGACCCGGGTTCGATTCCCGGCGAAGGCTTGGCATTTTCATACGCTTTAAATCATCCCATCATCTGCATTAGCCTAAGTGTGCACAAAAGTCGGACGTTAAACACCAAACAAAAAAAAAACCCTATAACTGGAATTATGGTAAGGGAAAGATCTTGCATAAATATTTTGGGCCTTATACAAGGTACCTTAACAATAAATTTCAAAACAATCTGCCAATGTGTTTGACCAAAATTGCATATACTTGTCATTCTTAAATCAGAAGCCGCCATCTTGAAACAAAAGTAAATAGGAAAAAATGTTACACATACGTTATTTGAGCTTTATACACGATATCTTTGCATCAAATTTCAAAAACTGGTTAATGCATATAGCTATAGGCCAGCTGCTTAAAAAATGGCCTGCTAAGAACACCAGTGGGACAGAGAAAAAATGTGTGAATAAAAGGTCGAATCCCCACTCTCTCACCATAGCTCTCTATTATCGCTGAGTAGTAACAGTTTGTGGACTCAGATTGGCAGACTCTGTCAGTGGATTGTAGGAGGGAGCTGGAGGTGAATTTTCCTACATGTGCATGGATATCTCATGCAGGCAATTTACTAAGTGGCTAGACTAAAAAACTGTGTACACTCATGGCAAATCAAGAGGCTGCCATCTTGAAACGGAAGTACATGGGAAACATGTTATATATACATCAAAAAACAGTCAAAAAACATGTTATATATACTGCATACATTCGTTACTGTAAATCAGAAACCACTATCTCGAAACAGAATTAAATGGGGAAAATCTTATGCATAATTTATTTGGGCTTTATACAAGGTACCTTTGTATCAAATTGTAAAACAATCTGTCAAGCATTTGGCCAAAACTGTGCAACAAACAAACGAAACCAAATGCTGAACAATTGAGTTGAAACAGAGACCAGATGTCTTAGAAATTTGTAAAAACGAATATTCTATATTGTTTAGGATAGTTCCTCATTTAGTCTAGGAATAACTGTGCTAACATTCAGACATCTACTTTTATGGTAGATGAATATATGCGAAGTTTTTATATTTATTTACAGAGTGAGGCAAAACATACTATGCAGTTTGAGAAGTTTCTGCTCAAGCAAATAATGTACACAAAACGAGCTAAGAGGACACATGGGCAGATACAGGAGCATTTTCCAGAACTATGGAAAATGTGCAACAGGTAAGAGTAATACCCATGGAATGCAGTCCAGATTTAAGCATTCAAGATTTTGTTTCCTTTGGGTTACTTAAGCATTGTTCACTATGAAGAACTGAGCGAGTGGATTATTGAAGAAATGTACATGATACTCTTCGATAAGTGTCAAAGAAGCTGCAGAAAACTTTAGTGTATGTTGCCACTAACGACTGTCATCTTAATATCATTTTCAAAACATATGTATATCAAATGATATAAATTTGTTTGGCGATTGAATTAGTATTTTAGTTCAAAATATAATAAAATTTTTCTAGTTTTTCTTTCATTTTGCTTTCTGAATAGCCTCGTAATTTTTGAATTTAAAAATAAAACTAGTTTTCACTGATTAAAAAAACAGTTTTGCTTCACCTGTATAAAAATAAATAGCTTAATCGTGGTTAAATAATTAAAATATAAATTTTTTTGTCTTATCATGATGGTAGCTTTAACAGCTTAGTTTTAAATAGAAATTCGCTAAAAACTAAGAGAAACAGGTTATCCAATAACTGGAATATTTTCTGTTTACCGTTTGTAATGTGTACATTCATTTCACAACACTACCTTGAACTAGGCTAAATGATTAGCATGACAAGTTCAATTTAGGCAAACCTGTTTGTCCTTTCTAAACAAAACAATCAATGTAAATAACCAAAAGGAGCCCTATCTACCACAATTAATGGCTTAATCTTACATTCGTTTTTTCCGAATTCTGACTCAACATAGGTTTGGATTTTCCTTTCTCATTTCCCTAAGTGGTCTTACAAATTTTTAGAAACAATATGATTTAAGTCCTTTAGGTATACAATATATACTAACTAGTTCATGTAGCCTATTAATTAAGGTCATTTGAAGTAGTAAATAAATTACAGTATATTATTATATATCTTATGAACAAGTCTTGTTAATGTGATAGAAGCAAATTTACAAAAACTTTAACAACAAAATTTCAAAACATCATATAAACAAAAACTTTTACATACGAATATTGTACTAGAAAAATAAACTGTGACCGCTATTCATATCTCTTAATCTTATACTTTTTTGAAAATCTCATTTCACTGTCGTAATCAGTGTTATGCATTAATCTCAGCCCATATTGCAGGATTATAAAATTATAATTAAGGAAAACAATTATAATTGAAGCCTCTTTAGATAAATAAAAACTGATAAAAATTGAAATTTCTCAAAATCAGCTAAACAAATTTGACGTCATTTTGTTCAATCTATCTAGTCCATAAATATTCACATAAAACACATGGTTCGCTATTGCCTAAAAAAACCTGGACAAAATTAAAATTTCAAAAGCATTTCTGGAAATTGGTTTAATCAGAATTTGGTCAAACATATGAAGATGCATAACTCAAGTCAGTGTAGTGAATTTGAAATAAAAAAAAAAATAGATTTGGGAATATATTGTATTTCAAATCTGTTACACTGACTTCAGTTGAATAATCATACCCGACCAACATTTCAGCAAAATCAGATTAAACTGATTTTGAGATATAATGTTGTCCTCAGTGTTTTCAGTAGCCTCAGAACAAGATTGTTTTTAGAAATAATTACATGTGATAATAATGTTTTCACACCATTTATTTATTCCAGTGTCAGCATGTCTGAGCTGATTATGATTAGAACAAATTAACCTATCTAACCATTTATGTAACAGACAGAACTAAATAATCTGAAGGCCAAACAAGTTGTCATAAATTTACGGTTATTGCTTAATCATACAATCTAGTATTAAAATAATAATTCATTTCATTTATTAATGAATTCCCACTGAATGAGCTATTTAAGTAGCCATCATGGCAAGACTGACCAAGGACTACGACATGAGCACATTGAATAGGTTTTTTTTTATTGTAGCCTAGACATAAAATTGATTTTGGTAATAGCTTAGACAAGTTCAATTGTTTAGTACCTAGCAAAATCATTCATCCATTTAAAGTGACACTTATTTTTCTGGCAATTTTTTTCAAAATCTGATACCACCGTAATAAGTGTTAAAATCTGTATACTGTAGCATTTTACTTTTTTAATGCCTTTTAAATAAAACAATTTCATTTTAAAATTTGGTTAAAAATACAAAAATAAAGCATTTTTTGTCCAACTTCTAGCTTAAACAAACTCTGTCACAAGTTTGATACTGATGTACTGATAAATAAGTCATCTCTTTATACACCTCAGTACCAACGTATGTTTTTTTGTTAACACCCTGTAATTTCTCTAGCTGTCCATCAGACACCACCGCCGGCTGTGCAGTCCAGTATATTTGCCTTTGGAGGAAGGGACACAAGTGCTAAGACCAAAATGCATATCCCATTTTTGCTTACGGTGAAGTAAAACTCTCCAGGCACTCCTCAATAAAAAATTATAGTCATTTTAAAAATCCGTTTAAGGTATTTGCTATTGTTAGTCCATAGTGTACATTACAAAATTAAAAATAATATCTAGTGCATATAATAATAACTTAAAATCAATCTATTAATTACTTTGAGAGTAAATAAAATATTAGTATTATATTTGGTATCTGTTATTTATAAAGCCCCTGATTTTTTATTTCCTTTAATCTGTACACTGCAACAAATTAATATAAAACTGATTAATAATAATTATTATTTCAAGAGTAAATAACATATTATTTAACAAAGCTTACATAAGTTACATTCATCAAGCACAGCAATACAAAACTGTTTTAATATCATATATATATACAAAAAAAAAAATGACTGCAGGCAACTATTTTCACAGAGTGAGGAATGGCCAGGAAAAACTTTTATTTCACATACCAATTCATCCACATTATAGACCATATAGAGCAATGACAATAATTTAGCACTGATTTATTTTAAAAAAATCTTTAATAATACAAGGAAACACAATTTAAAATACTTTATATTAGTATAAATGTACTCTGTTTTCCACAGTAACATTATGAATGTTATTAACTCTATACATAATGCTATCACCAAAAAAAGTACATAATGCTAATAAAAAAATGGAAAATTTTGTAACAAACAAACTGAAAATAATCAGATTTTGGATAGTTCACAGTTAGCACACAATTTGTAATTTAAAAATTTTAAATTCTAATTTGTGCAAATTTTACTACTAATTACTACTGTGAAATCAGATTTTCAAAAAGGTGTAAAGTTAAAAAATAATGAACTTTTAATGATTTGAACCAAAATTGCAACCATGAGTGCTTAACACATGTATATAGCCTATACATTAAAGACCACTCAAAAAGTGATCTAAAAGTCAGGATCACGACATACTTATAGGTTCCAAATCTAGGTCTTACCATGACAGTTCATTTTCTAATGGAAATTAATAAAGAATAAAATAAGTATTAGGCTACAACTTTTCAAAATTCCATCCTTTATAACTTATTTTACAGTAGTCTGTTACAGAAGCAGTATGATGCATTTATTTCAGATAGCAAATACCTTTGAAGTGATGTGAACATATGACACAGGCTTTCATATGAAATATTTATTACATCCTGCATGTGCTATCTCCCCAATGGAGACAAATAACTAACAATACCAAAAGTTAAATGGCCCTTAGCTGTACAACTGATGTGATAGAAGGGAATTTCCAAATGTAATTTTTCCTGTTACCCTTTTTTTTCAAATTACGATTTCAGAACATATTAATTAAGCATAACAACTTGTCTATATTAGCATTTAAAAATTTTAATTTACACTGAAAATTCAAAACGCTAATTCATTCAGTTTTTACGTTGATTATGATAGTGAAATCATTTTTTTGAAGATCTGAAATGGTGACATAGTACTGGGCAACAAACTTGTCCAAGATGCTCGTATTACCAAAACAAATTTTTGTGCCAGGTTTGAATCAAATCAGACCAAAATTCTATGTACACATGCAGACACATATATAAATTCCAAGACACATATAGACTATATACATTTACATACAATTAAAATATTTAACGACCCCTGAAAAAGTAATCCCCAAGTCAGGAGATCCAAGTCATTTCAAGGTCCTAGTCTTGGTCTTACCCTGATAGCCTCTCCAAAAGCTCATTTTTAAACAGATATTCATTAATATTTTTATGTTAGTAGCCTAAGCCTAAACTGTGCTGTTTTTAACTGGACTTAGTGTGCCTTGTATACAACTGCTATCTAGATCAACAAAAAGGTAGACTTTATAATAGAGAGAGTATATTATAAGAATAAACCTGAACAAGGTCAAGACCATGTACAGATTAAAGATTATAATGCTTCTGTTGCTGTTTGCGTGCACACACACACACACACACACACACACACACACACACACACACACACACACACACACACACACACACACACACACACACACACACACACACACACACACACACACACACACACACACACACACACACACATTTCTATTAAAATACTTCTCAATACCTAATATAACCATAGAGCTGTCTTGTTGACATGATGGAAGCAAAAAAAAAAAAATAATGTTACAAAAACTGTTTAATTACACTATTTTTAAGATCTGATTTCACCATCATAATCAACGTTTGTGTATTTTCAAATTGCAATAAAAATTCAAAAATGTGAAATATATAAAAATGTTAAAATAATTCATATTTTCTATAGAATAAAATTTTTTAAATTATAACTGAATACAGATATTAATGTTGATTAAATGGTGAAATCAAATTTTTAAAAAAGTAAAATTAAATAGTTGATTTTTTCAAGATTTGGAACTGCTGCCATTTTGAAATTGTTTGAATGGATTTATCTAGGTAAAATTTTTTTTTTTCAAACTATTACTTCAATTGATTTTTGTGCCAAGTTTAATTAAAACTGGATAAAAAGTATGAATGTCAAGCGCATTTACGTCCCGGATCTGGGTTACACAAAGAAAGATGTTTCAATAACTCATTTCTCAACAGAAATGAGCTAAGTATCTCATTACCAAATTGCAAACATATGTAGACCTATAAAAAAAATAATTATTGTAGCTAATAAACTTAGACAATCGTCAAAAACTGAACATCCTCTAACATAACTTTTTCATTATGATTGGAGATCAGTGGTGAGACATTCAATTTTTATATACAGTAGACTGGATCGGCCAAATGTCAGAATTTCTTCTAAAATTGAAAAGAGAAAAGTTCAGTATGTACCATAAAATGAATTACTACAGTTCAAAATTTACACATACTGCCTTCAATCTGAAAATATTTATAATTCTCAAAAGTGTATCAGTATATTACTAGTCAGAGCTGAGTGCCACGGCACATTAACAGAGTGCATATTTTAGCTGTTTTAATGGAGGCATGGCATTTAAGACACATAAAACACTGGTCATTTAAAAAACCTATAAAAATAAATCTGCTCTTATTTTATGTAATAGCAATATAAACTATTGCTATGTAATAACTGTCTTATATAAACTTATAAAATAATCATCTGTCTACTTTTTACAAAACAGTTGTTTTGGACATTTCCAAACATTTAGCAGGTTTTTCCTATGACTTAATTAATTTCTAGATTCTTGGAAATGGTTGAATAAGTAGTTATAATATAATTATCGTTAGTCAGAATTGGAAATAACGAGCTAATTACTTTGTATTTTTGTTATGAGTAAACAAATTCTCATATCCATAAATTCATACTACAATACAAAATACAACTTATAAGCAAATTTCCATTGAAAAATGAGCTATTGGGAGCGGCTGTTATACTAAAACCCAGAACTGGGGTCTTGAAATGAGTACAAAATTGTTTTAATATACAAGGTGTGGCTATTAAATAACGAGAATAATGTTATAAGATACTTATTTCAAATTTATATATTTATTTAATTATTCCCTGCTCCATCCCTATATCACTCCATTCAAAACAGTGCTGGAAGTCTTCTTCTGTGAGCTCTTTCATGACACATGTCACTTTTTCTTTCACAGTTTTGACAATCTTGTTCTTTTTACTGCAGATATGACCTTGGTGAACATATAAAAGTCGCATAGTGCAGGTCAGGTAAATAAGACAGATGGTTTAACACTGGGATGTTATACTTGACTAGAAACATCTTGACAGACAATGCAGTATGAGCCAGTGCGTTATCCTGATAAAGAACCCATGATTTCAACTTCCACAATTCTAGTCTTTTTTTTATTTTTTCAGAGCTGAGAAAGGACTTAAAGGTATTAATGTTCATTAATAGTTTGACCTTCAAGAACCCCATGAAGATACCTTCATTCCATGAAGAACAATTCCATGAATATCGAAAAAAACAATCATCATCGCTCTGAATTTTGATTTGCTCATTCGAGCTTTTGGAGCTCTCAGTGAAGTTATGACCTTCCAATGCATGTATGATGCTTAGATTTTGGAATGTAAGTGAAAAAACTAGGATTTATCATATTTTATAACAAAAGTTTGGGTCATTTTCAATGACATTCAAAGTGTTAGAACAAACATTTTCTCAAACGTCTTTTTGTTTGATTGTGATAATTCTAGGCACCATTTTCATATACAATTGTTCTGTGAAATTTGCCTTACACATTCATTGTCAATTCCTACAGTTTCAACAATTGCATGAATAGTTGACCAAGGATCAGATTATCAATTTTTCAATAATTTTATGTTTCTGATGTGTATATAATTCTCAACCATCTTGGAAACTATTAAAGCACCCAAAAACCTGGCACCTGATGAACAGTCATTAACATTAGCTTTTTTTAAATAAAAGAAAAGTTTCAGTAGTGGTTTTTTCTACGTTTCAAACGAAATTTTTGACAATTCTTTGCTTTAATAAAAACTTACTATTTTTTCAGCAAATCAAAAAAAAAAAACAAAAACAACAACAGATGTTATCCAAACAAAAGCTATACAGCCAGGTTACAAAATTAAAATAATCAAATGAGAAGGCTTCAAGCTACACAGCTGTTGGTTGTACAAATTTGGTGTGTGTGCAGTTCTTCTATTGCAGCATTAGTCTAGTTATTTAATAGTGACACCTCATTAGTACAGTAAAAAAAATTGGAAACTAGACATTTAATAATTCAACACTTTTTTAAATTTGACCTGTTCTGTGTATATTTAGAATATATTTATTTAACAATTACATTTATTAAAGAAGTTTTAACATTTTTATACTTCGATGCAATATGTAATAAAAATGTATTATTACTATAGTTATTCAGTAACAACATACTTATGAACTACGAACTAAATATAATAAGTTCTTGTTATTATTACTTTTTATTGGACATTTGCCATTAATTTGTATATTTTATTATAATTTAATATAATATACAGGACATAATTTACCGTGTATATTTTTATTATGTTCACTTTTGTAAGGCATTCATTCTGTAAAAAAATGTAAAAATGTAAAATTACTATTATTTTTGTTACAATCACTATTTATACACATTACTTATACTAAGAAAGTAAAAAGTGACAAAAACTCTCTAAATCAATTTGTTTATTGTTTTTTTAACAAACTCTTTCAAGCGTAGTTTACAAAATGTAACAATTGTTTGCTTGAACCACACTTAGACATTCAGTGTTAATTAAATTAGAAAATTATCACAAACATTATAAGTCTGTGTACTATGAAAGTTAATGAAAGAAAACAAACGTTTCGAGTTGTTTTCATGTTTACAGGGATAAAAACATCTTTCTACAACCAAAACTGATGTTTTAAAATTAACTTTACTGAAAGTATGGAAGTTCAATTAGCATAGCGAGTGACTGATATAATGACTTAAAATCTGAAAATAATCACAGAATGCAATTGTCTCGCATATGCGAATTTCCAAAAAAGTAACAAAATTTAATAAAATTAAATAAACATTTTACTATAAAAACTTATATCTGACAAAAAAAATGTACATGACTGACATAATATTGAAAACTTGTTTATCTTACACCTCTTTCAAAAACAATACAGGCTAATTTAAAATACTAATTTATGCACATTTTAAAGCTGATTATAATAGTAAAATCATGTCATTATTATTTTTTATTTGAACATTTGTTATTATTTTTATTACTTATAAAAAGAAAACATTTCATGAAAGTCAAATGATAGCAAATGTCCAAATTTCTCTTGTCAGTTGTTGGAAAACTGAGATACTTTTATTAATAATATATTAAAAACCTATAATTGAAAAAAGAACTAACTAATTCCATATTATCAATTCCGATTTAGAAGCAAACATTCAACACTTGATCAGGTGAACAGAATTATTCAGATAATAGAAAATAGTTTTAAGAGAAGGAAAGTTTGTTTTTGAAAGGCATTTTCTTGTTGTCTCCCAGGCATTTGATAAGGTGTAGCATAAGGGCTTGATGTACAAATTGGAAACAGAATGTTCCACGTTTGTTCCAGTGCTAGAGTGCCACAAGGGAACCTACTGGGACCATTACTGTATATAGGGGACTGCTAGCTACTTAAAGGGATGAAGAAACCATAGTAACTACATTTGCGAACCAATACTTCTATACTAACTTACAATACTTCTAATTAACAATACTTCAATAATGTTAAAGAAGCAACAGAGAAACTTCAGAAAACCATCCTGAAAGTTAATGTGTGGACCAAAACGTGGCGTATAAAACTTAATGAGTCTAAGTCCACCCATGTTAATTTTACTTATAAAAAAGAGAAAAAAATATCAGTACTAATAAATAGTAAAATTATTCCATATAAAAATGTAGTTAAATATTTGGGAATGAATTTGGATTCAAACCTGAACTGAAAGTCACATATTATGAAGAAAAGAAAGGAGCTTGAGATTCAACAATATGCACTGGCTATTTAGATATAATTCAGGGTTAAGTAGAAGTACTAAATTACTCTTATACAATGAAGATCTTAAGCCAGTGTGGAACTATGAACTGCAAATCTGGGTGTGCCATGAGAAGTAATATTAAAAAAATTCTGATCACTCAAAACCAAATTCTTCTGATAATAGTAAATGCACCATGGCACATACACAATGAAAATTTTCATAGAGACCTTAGAGTGAATACAACTGATGAAGAAAACAAGGCAGTAGCAACAAAAGCATGAAAAACGGCTCCAAACCCATACTAATGCATCCTTATTCAATGGATGCTAGCACACAGAAATTCAGAACAAAGACTGCATAGAACTAAACCCTTCAACTTGGTGCAGTGATAGTATATCAAGCTAAGAGGCTGTAGCTGACAATCAAAACCATTCAGTGAAATGTTATCTAACACAAAGTGAACTATTTAAGTTATAACTACTAGATAAGTTTTTATTTAGTTGTAGTTCTCAATAAAAATTAAAAAATGGCAAAATAAACAATAACAATGACATGAATAGTCCCTCCCAATTAAGTAAACAATTTTAAAAAAGAAAAGGGTAAAATTACCATTTAAATTTTCAAAACAGTATACTTTATGATTTCTTAAGATTTGGAATGGCCATAATTGAAACACGAATGGTTAACAAACTCGTCAAAATGAATTTTTGTGCCGAATCTGAATGAAATGAGAATACTAGAGCCTATCCTCACCTCAACAACACTTTTTTTAACTATACAATTTCTCTACATTATACGGTCATTAAAACGCATTTATATTCATAGGAATGTTAAAAATTTAATAGCTTTAAACTCAAGAAAATTTTTAATTCATATTGTATGAAGAGAACACTGAAACAGCAGAACTTTCAAAGTGTGACACAAAGAAACGGAAAAGATTCAACAGAAGGTACTGCACAAGTTGAAAATTTTTATTTAATTTTATGTATTTTATGCTTGCTAGTGAAGCAAGTTCCACAACTCACAAAGTATATAGTTTGGAAGTTGGAAGTGGAAAGTTTATGACATGTACAAAAAGCATGGATAAGGTACCTACGGGGTAAATATTTGCACTAGCAGAAATACATAGATATTAACATCTTTAAAATGTATTAAATATCAAACAATATAACACTGATATTTTTTTGTGTGAAACATTAATGTTTTAGAAAAAATAAAGGCATTTTGTTGACAGGAAAGAGAGCGAAGGACAAGTCAAAAGTCAACAATGATGATTTGTAAAAGAAAAAGGGAAAACTATAATAGATATACACTTAGCCTAATTTTACTAGTTGGTTAGTGCTACATTACTGTGTTCCCCACTTGATGTTACTAGAATGATACATCTTTGCCTAAATATAAAAAAAAATATTATTATAAAACACATAGGAACTCCGCCATTGCCGGTCCCAAGCCCGGTGCTTCATCTCGCAAGGGATGAAGAAGGAGGAGGGGGAGGAGTAACACCTCACTAAAAAACCAGGGTCCATCTGGCTCCGGATGGTAGCACCCTGTAAGGGCCCTGCCTTGGGTTACAAGGTGAAACTTGGTCAACGGTCCTGACAGCAGAAGAACCTGGTGGTTTCTCCACCAACCACAATTCCAAATCCAAAGGCGTTTGTTCCCAGATTGGGTGGCCTTTGGTCAGCGTCTGTTCTCCAGGTTAGGGGCGGCTGAGAATAACCTCCAGGGCTCACAACCTTGGTTGTAAATTCGTGGCTCTAGAAGTCACCCCCACGAAATTATCAATCATGGAAGAGTGTGAAGCAACGGTTCCAAGGCAAAGTCAAATCCAAGCGAACGATCCAAATCTCTGATGAAGAAAGAAAAGCAAGATCACAACGTATGAAGCAATACTGGGCTATGAGGAAGGCACAGAACATTGAGAAGTGATTGATTTGGTGTACCCCAAAGCTGGGTGAAACAAATAAAGAGAGAAAACACATAGGCTTACAATTTATATAAAAGAAATACTGTTGAAGAAATTCTAAAAATACCAGTGCACTAAGCTATATAAAACTCCCCCTGATGTATAAAAACAGTCCCTGATGTATACAAAACATCAACTGCCTATTATTGATGAGGAAAACTATCAAAGGTCATTCTTACTAGGGTGGGGGGGATTGATCCTTACTCTTTTTAAATTTATAAAATAAAAATAACAAAAAAATTAACCACTTAGATTTCTAGATGACATCAATGCTAACATACTGATGACATAATATTCATTATTATATTTAATAACACTGATAACACATAACTAACATAATAAGGTTGCAGGTCTAGACCTTACCATGATGGCTGTGCCAATAGTTTATTTTCCAACGAAAATTTGCTTAATAAAATGTGTACAACAATGCTACAATTAATCTGTTATTATACAGAATACATTATTAACTAAAAGCAGGAAGCTCAATTAGTATAACAAGGTGTAGTTCATTGCACTCGAGGATGTGATGAGCACAAGTTTGCAGGAACAAGTCCCAAATACAACTTCTTTATTTATATATATATATATATATATATATATATATATATATATATATATATATATATATCTAACGAAGATTCCACATGCCTATGAAGTAATTTTATTTTCATACTATACAAAGTATAGAAAAGTTTTATGATCATGATAAAAATTATGATTTATCTATTTTCAGGTTCCCTGGTCAAAAAGTGGTTTTTACTAAAATGTCTGGGTGTAATGTACGTCACTGCACATGAGAGTGGCATTACATGTTAACTTCATTGTCAATGTTAGGGTCAGTATCTGTGTGCTAACTCCCAATTGATATCAGTTCTTCTAATTTGTTTAACTTTAGTGAATCTAGAGTTGACAAGGTTGGATAGCCTGTTTCAAAATTGTTTGTTAACCTTTTTACAAATGAGCGAGAGTAATAAGAGCTAGAGAGATCGCTAAACCCAACAGCCCTCAGCTGCTCACCACCAAAATATTAAACATCAATATTAACGTCAATTTCATAAATGTTCAAAGTCATAAATTCATAAATGGGCTGTGACACTATAAATTTGTTTTTAGTTTTTGTGCAACAGACATGTTAATAAATTTCCATTGTAAAATGAACTATTACGATGGCTATCACTATAAGACACATCCCATGAAACTAATGCCGATTGCAAAAAAATTTTTTTTTTAATTGTAAAAATTTCTCTTGCATAAAAAATAAAAATGTTACTCATTGTGGTCCTAATTCCTCAGTCACCATATACTGAATATAAATGGTTACTTTATTTGTGTATTTTTGTATTGACCGCTACACATTCAAACTTAAAAGTTCGGCTAAACAGTCAAAACAACAAATAACTATCTACAAAATAAAATAAAAAGCTAGAAAATGAATGTTACGTTATTAGAGACATTCTATATTTATAAATTTTCTAACAGTCTTGCCAAAATTCTTAAAAAAGAAACTCAAATTTAAATAGCATTCAAAACAAAGCAACAAGAAACAAAACATTCAAAAGAACAAACACTCGTGCAAAAACCTATGGGATCTTCGTATAGGCTAGATCTAAATACTATGCTTTGAACAGATTGGAACTTAGTTTCATAAAGCTATACATGTTTGTTTCAATCAGTACTCTGTTCTTGCAAGAATGAATCTTACACTGTTATCACTACTGATAAAGTAGGAAGAACTACCAAATGTTACAGTTAGCCTAGACTCCTGCCCCAAGTTCAAAAGAGATAACAGAGATGTTTACTTTTAAATGAATGCAATAAGATTAAACAAACTTTCTCTTTACTTGCTCAATGACTTATTTTGTTGAAAGCTTCTGTCGAAAAATGGAAAATCTGCCTAATTTCTCAAAAGTAGTTCTCAGAAAGCACTGTACAACTTAACATATTCTCCTCTAGAGTGAATCGAAGAAAATAATGAAACAGTCAAGCTTCATTTTTTTTTAAATTTATTTCTTGCTCATAAATTTCTTTTGTTTCAAATCTGGTAGGCTAAAGGAATTGAGATATGTAGACTTTATATTCATATATTATCAAATTAAATTATTACATAAGTACTTCTAAACAAGATTTTTTGAATTCAGCAATCAATACTTTTTATTTGAATAATTGTAGACTAAATTTAAGCAACATTTTATCAAAATCATGAAAGCCAATTATGATATAAAGTCAGACTTAGATTTTTATGATGAAAAAACTGAAAAATTAAAAAAATGGTTCCAAGATATCGATCAAGACATTTTTCTCAAATGTAGCCTAGTCCACAAGTAAAAAAATTTCATTCTATTAACTATTGCATGTTGAATTTGAAATAATATAAACCTGCAAAACATTTATTAAATTGCAAGTTTAGATTAACTATTTTGTGATGTCTTGTTTTATTATTTACACTGCATGAAGCATGGAAGATTTACTATATATAGCATCGCTCCACAAAGTAGTCTGTAATCAATATGCTTTCATAACTTATCCAATGGACTAGTGGAGCTATAAAAAGGTCAACAAGTTTTATACAAAAACTTTGTTAGTTAGGATTTTCTTTGTCTTTCAATAATTTCCACAATATGATACTTTAGAATAATATTTAAATACATTAGTGTTTTGGGGTGGATGGTATCTATTAATTACTCATTTACCAATGAATATTTATAAGAATTGGAACTGAATTAGTATAGCAAATTTGAAATGAAAAATACTGTTCAGAAATAAATAGAGAAAAATTAAAAATTAATCTACTTGGTTTTTTTATGAACCATAATTTTACTTTTTTTTCAAATTTGGTTACTATCTGTCAATGAGTGATTTCCATTTAGACTGAGATTAGAAAATTTTTTTCTTGGTTTAGAACAATTGTTATAGACCAGTAGCTTAGAACACAGCCTGCTTAGAACATCAGTGAGACAAAGAGGAAAATGTGTATTGAAAGGTTGAGTCCGCACTTTCTTACCATATCTCTTTTCTCCACTGTCATTGAGCATTAACAGTGTTGTATAATGAATTCAGTGTCATTGGACTGTTGGAGGGAGCTGAAGGGCAATTCTCCTACATGAGTGAGAAATTCTCATGCAGGTTATTTACTAAGTGGCTGAACTATAATACTGTGAAGGGAATACTCACAAATCATAAAGCAAATTTGAAAGGGATGCTAAATGATCATAAAGACTTAAAAAACAAACCAGTTCATTATTATCATTGTAGCACTGCTTAAATAATGAGTATTGCTGAACCTAAAAATGCCTGAAGAGAAATAAATGTTTTCTTATCACCAGACATGAACATAACCCAGTATACTAATGGCTGTATTATAAATCTATGCTTATGTCTGACTTTAAACAAGATCAGAACCTTGTTGTAGGTCTATGTAATATATTGTTGAGACATCAAATGTATAAAGTAATTCCTTATAATATTGCACTAAATTATACATTTGCAAAATCACCATTAAACAGGAAATAGATCTAAATAATAATATAGAGTAAAATTAATAAGTAATTTGTTTAGACATTAGCCTAATGCATTCATTTATATAACAATCTATGTTATGAATAGCCTAAAATTTTAAATACACTTTGACTTTAGGAAAACATTCATTATCATTATCTTCTGGAGTGATAAAATTGTATTTTCATGCATGCGCATGCTTGCCCCTACACACACACACACACACACACACACACACACACACACACACACACACACACACACACACACACAAATAAAATTGTAGAAATTAATAAAGTTTGCATTATACCAAATCAACCTTACAGCCTTCATTTAAAAATAATTCAAAAAATATTATTTTGTTCAGTGTTATGTTAAAAAAGTAACATTTTTTTTATAACTTCATTTAAGGCATATCTAATGTTTTAAATAAGCTACAGAAAAAACATATGAAAAAGTTATTACTGACTTTTTGAAGTTGCTTTATAACAAAATAATGAATTCACTTATTTATTTAAAGTATTTATATATTATTACAAATATTCTAAAATAAAATTAAATATTTACTTTAGATTAATGCGAATTACACACAAATTAACATAATAAAGTGCAAACCCGGTCTGTTAGTGTTTTGAACATTAACCCACATGACCTTCAAAAAGTACGAGTAATGGGACTACGGGAGTGGTATTTACTTGATAATCTTAGGCCTAACTACCAGCCATTTTCACACTAGAGTTTGTTTACAAATTTTACTCACTTCGAACTGCCAATGAGCTGCCTGAAGCAATTGCTTAGCTTGTTCTCTTGCACATCCGGCAGCTAGCACAAACTGATTAATCATAACTTGTTCACGTAAAGAGTCCATTTTAAATACTTTATTAAATTTTTAGCACTAGAAAATGAAAGCACACACTGAATTCTGATACGACTTGTTTTCAAACCCTACTCATCCCTATTAATGAATGACGTCAAGTTGTAGACTATGATTGGACAGACTTTAACTGCTGTTCCAATGATCACAATTCCCCCCTTTAAATTTTCATATACTTTGTTTTCGCTGTTCTAACATTAAAACATTACCCCTAAGAAATAAACAAGGTCGTGACACATCTGTAAACATCAATTCTACCAACATTGACAAATATAAATACAATTACGTTATCGGGCACCCTACCAAGATTGTTGGTACAATTTTAGCAAAGGAAACATATATATCATGATGCGTAATTAATTAACATTTTATAAATAAGATTATTATTTTTCGCACAAGAAAAAGTAATATAGTTTTAAATGAAATAGTGTTTAAATTATTTCTTCCTTTGTGAAGCAGTGTCTCTAAAACCACGATAGATGTCGCATCAGGCAACTGTTTCGTTGAATATAGTTCTGTAATTTAATGATTTTACTATACGAAGCACAAATAGTAAGTTTCATGATTATGAAAAAAAACCATCTTCAGCTAATTACAATGGATCTTTCCGTTTTCAGATTCTTTTAGTTAAAAAAAAGTGGATTGTACTTGGATGTCTGTGCACATTGCTGGAGACTAAATTAATAATAATAAGATTTTTGTGAAATTTTGCGTTTACCATTTTCATGAACCATTGTTTTTAACTTAATAAAGTTTTTTGAAAAACCTTCTAATAAATAAAACCTGCTAAAAATACAAATTTTTCAAAATTTAATGATTTTGCTCAAATCAGTTCATAATTGTACTCAAATAAAATCCATTAAATAATTTTAAGAAAATAATTTCATATTTAGGACTTAAAATATTTAATAATTTACCTACAAATGTTAAGAAGGCACAAATTTTCAAGTTGTTTCAAACTAAAACTAAATAATGGCTTTGGAACAACAATTATTTGACTATTTATTAAAAAAATAGTTGAATAATCTTATATTAAAACTTTTTAACTGTTCTTGTGATTAATTCTTGTCTTTACTGGGTTTATAAAGTCTTTTTTTTTATTACTTGCATCACTGTTATTTTTTTTTTAGTATAAACCAGTTATAAGAAAAATAGTGATAGGGATTTAAGAGGAAGACATATTTTGGTTACAATTTATGTTAAAAAAAAGTAATAATAGTAATAGTGTACATTTTTTTACTTAGTTTATACTGAGCCACATTTAGGTACTTGGCAAGAGTAGACATTTTTTTTGTCAGTGCCTCCTCCTATACCTACATAATTTGTCTCTTCATTTTCAAGAATATTAAAACATTAGCATTATTTACTAATACTCAATACAAGTACTCCATACAACTTTTTAAAGACAGATAAATTGACAACACAATGTGAAACAAAAATCATAGAGAAAATATGTGGACCTGAAATAAGGTACTCATATAATAGCTAATTTTTTTAATTTGTACGCTTCTATTCCAAGTGAAACAATAATACTTATCATCTCCTGTGTGCTTGGTATTGTTATAAAAATTGAATTACTTATTTTGAAATTTACCTTTCAATTTTTGTGTGTGCTCATTTACGGTTTTTTTTCTATTAGCACCTCTGAAAATTTTCTGCTCTAGGCATAAGCCTAGTTGGTCTAATGGGAAATACTGCCCTGAGTTTATATGGGGAAAGATGGTGTAATAATTACATTATTAAGTTAATTATAGATTGTTTTGTTATTTGTACAACTGTGCTAGCAGCCACTACTTTTGTTTAGATAGCTAGAAATTTTAAGCAGACACCTTGTTTAAATTTGTATGTAATTGATGAAATAAATACCTTATTCTATAGCCTTAAAAAATTGGGTTTGAAAGCAATAAAAAATTGATCTAATCTCAAAATTGTGCTTACATTTTGGTTGTACATAAAGATTCTAATAAGTGTAGGAAATTTTAAAGTAAATAAATTTACAGTACAGAAGAAAAAAGAAATAAAAATATTTCTTTAATGCCATAGGATTTGTTTTGTTTTTTCAATTTACTTGATTAGTTCTACAGCTTTCTTCAAATAAAATTCCAATTTTTGGAGCAATGGTCAGTGCAGTGTTTTCATCACAGAACTCTAGTATAAGTTTCCCTGATCTGGTATCTTAGTGGAGTTGTCACATCAAACCTACTTTACTTTACTGTAATACTTATACATATTAATACATATGAGCGCAGTGAATCCAAAAAAAAATTTCTGAATTGGTAGAGTTGTACTATGCCAAAGTTTACAGTTTCAGTACATAACAATGCTGCAACATTCAATTTTTCAGTACCCAGGAAATGGATATGAGGAACACACATATGTATAGTTTGTCCACACATATTTTGAAAAAATTCAAACATTTTTATTTAAATTTCTGTTTTAGTTCTTAGACAGATGAAATTTTAAAATAATCAGACAAATTTCTAAAATATTGTCATTACCCAAAGAAAAGTGTGGATTATTGCTTTAGAAAAATCTAGTTTAGGCACTTTCATAAATCAAGTGGCAGGTATTTAGTTATCATATTTTCTTCAAATGTAAATATGTAACTTAAGTCTATGAACAAAGTTTGAAACAAGAAATTTAAGGCTAGAAGTAAATTGAAAATAAACCCTAAGTACAGTTGGGATTTGTTATATTTTTTTGCTTTAGAACCATAACTTTCAAATTTAGCAACCGATTTCAGTCATGAATCTTCAAATGATCAAAATCTGATGAATTAATTTAAAAAAATTACATTTTCCTTTTTTAATAGCTTTTAATCAAAGTTTTTGGGGAGACTGCAACCTATGAATTTGTTTAGGGTTTCAATTAAACCACTTTTAAATATTAATAATGTAAGTACAATGTCCATTTCAGACTTGTACCTTATCCTAGAAAGCTATCAGGTACAGGAAAAAATATAATGTAAACAACTATATTCTCATAATATATTAGTAATTAAATTAATTAACACATATGACTCACAAAGACATACTTATAACATGAATGTCCTATGCAGACACTAATTAATTATCACTAACAGCTGATTTTGTGATATAGTTTACATTAGAGATAACTGTACAAGAAGAATGAGGGGAGCTTGGTAAAATCAAGCTCCAATTTAGAATAGACAAGCCACGTGAAAAAAATGTATTTGGTGTTTACGGACCACTTGATTTTCCAAAGGGAATCAGTTTTAACCTCAACTTGTAGCGTACGAGTAAAACTACCTCTTCATAAATTTTGAGTAAAGTTCAAATTTTTCTGCTGAGCTGATAATATTCACATCTCTTTAACTTTCAAGGTCACCCACATTCAGTATTAGTCTGGATCTTATTTAATGTTATGTATTTTGGTTATTCAGTCCCATATAATATGAATTATGTATCAAAAGTTGATTTTGTGTGTTTATTTAAAGATAAATCTTCATTTTAAGTTAATACATTTTATTTCTTTAATTATTTTTCAAAAACTTGTACATGTACTTTTAAAAGGCATGTTTACAGTATTTTTATAACAGTTAAAATCAACATAATTTCTAATGAAAATGTTGTTTTCAATATTTTTTTACTGCACACACATACACACACTTGAACAGCACTTGGTGAAACAAATTTTTTTATAAGTACACACATTCAAATTAAACATTCATTCTAGATAAATGTTTGTCTTGGAATAATGAATTCTTACTGATTTTTAAAAATATGATGTAATGATGAAAAATTAAATTTCTTTAACTTTTCTACTACCAATTGTTACTTTGGTATTATTTTATGGATCTACATATAATACAGAAATGTGACAGTAGATCTGCAAAAGCTGAAGTATAATTGTAACCATTTAAACTTTATTCATTCATTAGACACGAAACCTTTATATCAAATTTAATAAAAGTAATCAAATGGTTAAAATTGGTTGCCAGTAATGCATGTGCACACACATACACTAATATTTTTGCTTTGTTTTGTTATTTTAAGGCAAAAAGCACATTGAGGCTATTATTGCCTTCCTAAATGTAAATGTGAATGTAAAGTGTTAAAGTTGTAAGTGTAAGTATGTGTTAGACTTGGGTACCGTAAGGGATGTCTAAATTCTCTCAATAGGTGCAGCTAGTCTATTGCGAGACTTACTGACACATATGTGTTTACTAACAGAAAATTTGTTTGGAATCACACTAGAGGGGATGGAATGGCTTAAAGGAGTCGTAGTGCATTTTTCAATGAAAAATATCACAAAATATTTGAGTATAAGCAGGCCATATTGGCTGAGGCAATTCTGAACATTTGATGGTTTCCATTAAAATTAGAAGCGTGCTGGAGTGAAAGATTTTTCAAAAGTTGCAGCAGCAGGGACTGCCAGGTCTTGAGGGCTTGCTCTGATTAATGACTAAACTTAATTAAAAGTAAATTCACTGCAGTTGTAAAAATTACAAATCTGAGCTTTAACTTTGACAGCTTTATTTTGTCGTTGCAAGTTCAACATTGTGTAGAAAGTGAATAAATCATTGCAATTATTTCATCCCTTGTTTTATTGTTGCCCATGTACAAGGCAGGGTAAAATAAATTAAAACATACCAACTTAAATAAATGTCAAATTAAATTTTTTTTTATTTTAAGGCAAAAAGCAAATTGAGGCTATTATTGCCTCCCTAAATGTAAGTGTGAGTGTAAAGTGTTAAAGTCGTAAGTGTAAGTGAGTGTTAGACTCGGATACCGCGAGGGACGTCTAAATCCTCTCAATAGGTGCAGCTAATTTGCAGCCCCTGCAGGGATATTGAATTGTAAAATTTTAAGTTGTGTCTTATGATACAGATAACAAAATTACGTGATAAAGTTTTTAACGGCTTGTGCTAAAAGTGATGGAAGCAAAATCTTCAAAATACCATCAAATTACTGAACTACAACAAATCTAACCACACTATGGAAAATTTTACAATATTAATGAATTTACATAAACATTTAGCTTTAAAATTTATTTTATTCATATCTTGGTTTCAAAACTGTTGTCAATAAACTTTTTATCTAATTATGAGCGAACTCTCATTGAAAAAGTAGCTCCTGGGGCCTCTTATCATGATAAGACTCAGAACATGGGAAATTAAAAGTAATTTTTTGAGGGGTCATGCGTTTGTATGTTTGCATTGTAGCGTTCACAATTTTGGTCTGATTTCACTAAAACTTAGCGAAAAAGATGTAATAAAGGGACAAAACGTTTGGTAAAGGGTGCGGCATGGGAAGCAAATACTTTTGATTGTAAAATAACAAAATTTTAAATATTTTTATTTACTTACAATTATTAAAATTATAATAATTATTAATAATAATATAAAAAACAAACAATAACAAAGGACAACAAATGATAACACTAAACAAAGACTAAAATTTAATTAAACCAATTTTTTAACATTTCATTAATTACTTACATCTACTTATGACACAAAACATTTAATACTGCAAGGCTAATATTGAATCTTTCACTCTACTACTTAATTCAAGGCCTAATTAAAATTAAAATGTTTAATCGATTAATGTTCATTTAATTTACTTTGAAAGAAATTGAAATACTCAGTTTGAATTAATGAAAAGAGATTCACAATCCCTAAACTACTAAGATAAAATTAAAAAAATATATATATAAATATATTAACCACTATCTTAAACTATCCTTAAAATAATATTATAGTCCTTCTTGTAACTAAATAATGTTCAAGTTTTCACAGGCCATTTATGTCTAACACACAATGAATATTTTGAGTCTTTATAATATCTCTTAATATATTTCTAATCTCGGGAAAATTAATATTCAACTCTATTATAATAGTTAATCTGTTCTCAAAATTGTTTATTTAATTATTTTTGGGAAGGGGGATTAAAAGGAGCTGGCCTCATTCAAAAAAATGAAAATGTACAATATTAATTAAATTGCTTATTTCAAACAAAATAATACATAATTATTTTGATATGATTATATTAATATGCTTTCAATGTTATTTAAAGCAAACAAATTATCATTAGAAACCGTTACAAATAAAATGGTTGAATCTCACTCATATTTTCACGAAAGAATAAATTAAATTATATTTCTCTTGATGCACTAACTATATTAATAAATATATATCTAGATATTTCACTGTTAATTAATCACTGACTTCACTATCACTATGATCTTAACAAGCTGCTAGAACACTGTATATAGAAAGGGTGGTTACAGTTAATAACAATAAGAGCACGTATATTACACATGAAGTGTTGGAACGATGTTTCTAGAAACAGTTGTGATGAATGGAGTTACACTAGTTTTCAATGTACTTAAAATTTTTAATCTGTGAAGGCCAAATTATAACACTCAATATATTATTATTATCTGCGTATAGACCCTGTTGGATCACACAAAGCACTCCGACTCATGTCTTGCTCCTTCTAATCCTCCACACCTCCCTCATCCTGTCCCCATGGATCCTCTTCCGCTCCTCCGTCCATTTTACCCCTGCTCTCTTTGGGATTTCATTCTCTGGGACCTTCCAACCGAGCATCTTTCTCCTGTATGCATTCCTGTCTTCGTCTGTTGAGTCTATTTCTGCGTCATGTAGGTCTATTCTGACTTGTGCGATCCACGACATTGTTGATTTGACACCTTGTATATACTTAAGGATTCTGTTGGCAAGTCTACTGTGTCCATAGAACCGAAGCCTCCTTCTTCTGATATCTCCTGCCAGGTTCGATATCTTCTCTGTGGTCTTCCGGGAGTGCAACCTGTATCCATCTTCTGTTAATCTCGGGCCAAGGATCTAACACTCAATATATTATTATTATTATCTGCGCATAGACCCTGTTGGATCACGCATAGCACTCCGACTCATGTCTTGTTCCTTCTAATCCTCCACACCTCCCTCATCCTGTCCCCATGGATCCTCTTCCGGTCCTCCGTCCATTTTACCACTGCTCTCTTTGGGATTTCATTTTCTGGGACCTTCCAACTGAGCATCTTTCTCCTGTATGCATTCCTGTCTTCAACGTCTGTTGAGTCTATTTCTGCGTCATGTAGGTCTATTCTGACTTGTGCGATCCACGACATTGTTGATTTGACACCTTGTATATACTTAAGGATTCTGTTGGCAAGTCTCGTTGTTGGGAGTCTACTGATGTGTCCATAGAACCGAAGCCTCCTTCTTCTGATATCTGCTGCCAGGTTCGATATCTTCTCTGTGGTCTTCCGGGAGTGCAACCTGTATCCATCTTCTGTTAATCTCAGGCCAAGGATCTTCCTCAAGATTTTGTGTTCTTCCTTCAAAATACCCTCCATGGTAGCTTTTGTGTGGAGTGCTAGCGTCTCGCTTGCATATAATACCTCCGGTTTTATGACTGTGTTGTAGTGTCTGATTTTTGTGTGCGTCAACATACATCTCTTATTGTAGATATCACGCGTTATACCAAGAGCCCTCTTCATTCTCAGTAGCCGAACCTTTTGCGCAGCCTTTTCGCCACCTGTGGGTTCAAGAATTTCTCCCATTTTATATATATATATATATATAAATCTCCCATTTATATATATATATATATATATATATATATATATATATATATAAATCTCCCATTTATATATATATATAAAATCAAGATAAGATTTACATTATATCTATATTCTTCTTTTCATCTTAAAACATTCTCCATCTTCCGATCCTAGCTTCCATTTTCTCTTTCATTCCATAGGTCTTGATCCAATCCGCTCTTTCACTTCCTTATCAAAAATCAAACCCTGGTCCACCAAGTCGGGGGTTGAGGCATTGGGTCAACTCCCCCAATACTCACAAAAATTTTATTTTTAAAAAAACCAAGTAACCAGCCTCAGAGGGAATGGATTAAACAAATAACATATTTATTTATTATTTCCATATTAGTTGAAACAACATGTTACATTATTCTGTTCTAATCCAGTTATTGGGTATTTACTCATTTTCCTTTTAATCTTTTAGGTTTCATATATTATAAAAATATTTATGAACAGATGCCATATCACTTTATACAAAAATAAAGATAGGTTTTCAGTACTGTATGAACAGAAGGTTAGAACACACTGGTAAGTTTCACTAATTCAAACTTCTATACTTCACAATTGCCTAATTCAAATTTTTTTCTAGATCTCTAGCATTTCGATTCTACATAATGTTAAAAAATTGCAGTTAATTTGAACTTTTGATGTCTATGATACAACACAGAGGAACCCAAGACTCGAATATAATGTACACCCACCTGAAGGAAGTGAGCGTTTTTGTGATAAAAAAAATAGGTTAGAAAATTAACACTGTATATATGGAAAATTAGTTTTTATTTTTTTTAAAAGTCCACAGAAACGGTTAAATACAACACTTTAAAAATACAATCTTAAAATAAACTTAAAGAAAAAAATCACTAAACAAACTTAAGAATAGAGTTATTACACAATATTACATTATGTATAAAAAATGGCACATTACAAAATTACAATATTCAATTTTATCTAGGAACATTAACAATAAAATACTTATTACAGATACTTATTACTAACTTTGAACAATTATATTTCACTGTAAGGTAACGAAGTTAAAAGAATGGAATAAATTTATGACTCATTTGAATATTTATTAATAAGAAAACCAGTAACTACAATTGAACGACTTGGCACTGTATCCCAACCAGGCCACGTATTATCTGATGTAGGTGATGTACTCTTTGTAGTCTCATAATCTAGACTTTTCAAGAAATTGTCAAACTTATCCCGGAAAACTTTACTCTTTTTAATATCAAAATCAGTGAAGCCTGAGAACTTGTCTGAATCAACATTCCAACCTGAAAAATTAGCATCAGATACTGGCAATTTCAACAGTTTCACATAACAATTTCGAATTGGTAGTTTTGAGCTGTAACAGCTGGAATCATGTATAATTTTACCGTTACTATCGTATACTGTTTTGATAGGAGATTTTATATTGGATTTTTTTTGTGTATGACAAGCAGAATCTTTTTGTTTTTGACCAAATACTGTTTTCATTGGAGATTTTATTTTAGGTTTTTCAGGTGTCTCAGAAACAGGATCCTTCTTTTGTTTTTTAATATTTGTAGCAAGCAGGGATGTATTTTCCCTTTTTTTTGATTGCAATTGTATTTCTGGTGACACGTTATTGTTACCAGTTTTCTTGCTTAAATTATCAATCATATCTTTATCTATTAAGTCAAATCTGTTTGAATTATTATTCATATATAGTGAAGGGCGTCTATTACTTCTTAACGATTTTGTAATCACTTCTTTATTGTTTGACATTTTTTTTGTGGGAGAAACTGTATTGTCATCTTCACTTTTTGCTTGAACAACTTTTTTATCCATAGTTGAACTGTCTGCACTGAGTCGACTGAAATATCTGGAGATTTTTGTTTGACCAGGGAGCACAATGAATGGTTTACACTGAAAGGAACTAGTATCTGTGACACTGTTCAGATCTTCATTCTCTGTCATATGAGGCATAACTTTCATCATACAATGCTCACAGCAACCCTCAGAGTTACTTGGAACCTCTTTGAAAAATTCTGGTTTATTATTCATGATTTTTTCGTTGGTATCTGTTTTGGAAAGAATTTGAAGTTCATCAGGACTAAGTACTATTTTTTCTGGTACTTCTTCATTTTCTTTTGAATTTTTACAATTTCTTTGTAAAGTATTACCATTCACAGAGGAAGAATTTTCTGGAAAGTGGTTAATTTTATGTTCTTTCTTTTGTTGTTGACTTTCATTTGCTTGATGTTTGCTGCCACTTTCTCTAAGAAAACTATCAGCTTTCTTAACTGAAGACTTTATGGGAGAAATCTTTTGTTCCATTCGAGTTGTTTTAGGTGATTTATTACCAATCAAACCAGTTCCTTTTTCTTGATGACTGGTGTCATTATTAGAAAGAAAATTGTCAACTTTGTTAGTTAAAGAAAGTCTTGGAGAAAGGTTTTTTCCAACATAATTTGTTTTATGTACTTCATTATCTTGACCAAAATCAATTTCTTGAAGAGAATTATCCAATTTATTCGCTAGAGACTTTCTAGTTGAACCATTTTGTTCAAAGTCAGTTTTGAGAGATTTTTTTGAAATTTCATTGGCTTTCAGATTAATACCATTTTCATTAGTTTGTTTCAACATAAAACCTTTTGGTGAAAGGTTTTGTTCCAATTCAAAAGATTTTGAAAACACTTTTGATGGTTCATTATCAGAAAGACCTTTCTTTGGGGAATTACACTTCAATTTTTTCTCAGATATTTCAACATTTGATAAATTTGGTTGATCTGCATAATCACTGGAATTTGAAGTTTCATTGACACTTTCCTTTTCTTGTGAACTTTCTGCTGAGAGTTGTTCTGCTGCCCATGGAGGTGGATCTTGATCTTTCAAACGTATTAACGCAAATTTAATTACCTTGAAGCCTGATAATCCAGTGGCAACCCAATATTTTTGAACTGTGTATAGACCTGCAGAAAAATATGGAATAATTTTGATTACCAATAAGCATTTTAAAAACTGAAATTGAAAAACATTTTCAAATTATTAACAAAAATGTGTATTTAAAAACATATGGGATTTTTGTAATTAATTATATTTCTGTTAGAAATTATATGTTTAGAACAGTGTTTTCTAAACTTTTGAGACTTCTGGCTCTTTTATATTCTGAATCAAAGTTGCAGCTCTCTTAGGCTTACATATATACTGTACAATACGTACAAACATATTTATTCTATGCTAAAAGCATAGAATAAAATTCTCATATACAATGGCTGTTCATAAAGTAAGTTCCGTTTAAGGTTAGACAAATTCTCAATACATTTCCTGACTTTATTATATACATCTGATGCAGCATACCTAAAACTATTTTTTAACATAATTACCACCTACATTTAATCATTTATCACACCAATGAACAAGGTTTTCAATACCCAATGAATAAAATTCTGCTGCCTGTGAACGTAACCTCTTGTTGACACTGTCCTTCAATTTTTTGTTTGTTTGTTATTTTAAGGCAAAAAGCACATTAAGGCTATTATCGCCTCCCTAAATGTAAGTGTGAGTGTAAAATGTTAAAGTTGTAATTGTAGTTTTGTAAGTGTAAGTGTGTGTTAGACTCGGCTACTGCGAGGGATGTCTAAATCTTCTCAATAGGTGCAGCTAGTCTGCACCCCCCCTGCGGAGGTCTGGCCTTCAATTTATCGTCAAGCGCAAAGTGTCATGATCCAAGCCATTTTTTCCTATTGGTGAACAAATGAAAATAATTTAGGGCTAAATCAGGGCAGTAGGGTGGGTCAAAAATACCCTAACCAAAACTGTCCAGAAACTTACAAGTTTGTGCTGAATAGTAAGGATATTTGTTGTCGTGAATCAAAAGAATGCCAGAGGTTAACATTCCCCGCCTTTGTTTTTGAATTTCTCTCCTTAGTTTCTTCAAAGTTTCTATGTATACTGTAGCATTAACTGTTGTGCTCCATTTCATGAATTCAGACACAACTAATATCTGTGTGCCTGACTTTTCCATTTTAACATGAACAATTTTTCTCCTTGGTAGATAAAGTTATGCTTAGGGCATACAGGTTTTATTTTAATCCTGACATAATGAGCCCTTATTTACTGAGACTAACAATTTATACAAAATACTTTCCATCAATCATCAACGCAGTCAACAAATGCTTAAGAGACGATGACTATCAATTACAGTCCAGTACAGGAGCTAGAAGACTGAGAGGGTGATTTATATGTTTAGTGGAAAACAGTATCTACCACTACTGAGTACAGTTAGCTACAATAACTCGTCATTGAGACACATTAATTTAAAAATTGATGTTGGACTAATTGACATGCCAAGTGGCAAATGTCTGAACTAACAAGATTATCCTGCACTTTATTATAAATAGTAAAAAATCACGTGTCATAATTTTAATAACTATAAAATATTAATTAGCCTAATCTATGTTAAGCTGTGTATACATTTGCGCTCCATGGTATGTGCATGCAATGTTCGTTGGAATAATTTTTTTACTGAACCTCTGGAAGTAATTTTACAGTACAGTTGTAATCATGTTTCGATTGTACAAGGTGAAAATTAGTATTGCTTTGTTGATAACAAGTTTGTACAAAAAAAGAATAAAACAATGCCAATGGCACAATGTCCTGTTTTTTTTTTTTTTTTTAAGAATGGTACAGAGCTTATGACGGTCTTGATATAAGTGGTCAGTATGAGAATTTCATGTGCCACTTTCTGATGGAGAATCTGCTACAGGAGATTGAATACTACACTTCTAAAGAGGATACTTACTTTTATTGAGGATGACCATAATGATCATTATGTTGAAGTTGAGGATTCGACAGAACAGATTTGTTACAATAAATATCGATAGGTTTTATCACATTTTCTTCTGACCACTTCATAACTAACTACAATATTAAAAAAATACACTGGGGTAAACAAGTATTAAAATAATAAAGCAAAAAATATGTCAAAAGGCACAAAACAGTAATCACATGCGCATGAAAAACAACGAACCTCTCATGCTCCCATCCTAATCTGAACTGCAAACACACAAAGTGTTCGTGAAAAAAATGTTGGGAGATGGATCGTGATGTGCTGTTCACGAGCCGCTCCAAAACACCATTCCAATCTAGAGAACTTGCTGCGTAATGGAATGCACATATAAATGAGCGTTTACATATAATAAACACAGTAAACAAATATTATTTTTTAGTATCCATCTAGTATTAAAGCAAATGTTGGTAAGTATAATTTATATGAAGCGATTTTATTTATTTTTAAATTACTTACATTACTAAAGAAATCAGTATCATTGTTTCAAATACTAAGCGTTCAAAAAATACTTTACAATACAAAAAAGAGACCATACTTAAAAAGAGGCTAAGGGAGAACTAGTTTTATCTTGACATGTTCTTTATAAGTCGCATATTTAATTTGGAAATGTAATCTCGTAGTTCTTTTTCAATATTAAGGATTGCCTTTTATTTGAATTTATTACAACCATTGATAAAAACCCGCTTAACCCAAGTTTTAAACAATTTTTTTTTTTATATTTTGTGAAAAATTTAATTCCTAACAAACTATGTAGTGCATCGTTTTTGGTAAATTCTGGAGATGTACCACAGTTTAGGAACCAATAGTTGAGACCTGTACGAGTACATCTTGCTGCTAATCATTATGAAGATACAATACTATGTCTGGCTCATAATAAATGTAGCAGGAATTTCAGTCATTGATATTAGTATAGCCTACAGTGTAGTGACATGCTAGACGAAAACCAATCCACTATGACAAAAAAGTTAGGTAGTATGTATCTAAGAAAGGAACTTATTAGCATAAATTCTCTCAAAGAAAAAAATTTAAATCATATTAAATATGTATTAAATTAAACATCTCAAAAATGTTATGTTCTGTTTGCCTAATTCTACATTAACAAACGGAGAAGTGTGGCTATAAGGATAATCCAAAATAGCATCTTCAAAATGAATGGAATTGTTATAAAGGAAGATCTGTATAAACAACAATTTTATTGAAAACTACTTCAAAATTCCACCATACTGTAATAAAAATAAATGTTCCACAAGTCTTAAACCAGCATAAATTAGAAAATACAATAAAACTTTTAACAATTACCATCGTATCTATATCCTTCCTCAGGAGCATATATGCTTGGACATTTGTATCCACGAATGACTCTGATAGGAAGTTTCGATTCAACACTTGCTGCAAGACAAGCATTTACACCATCCAACGTCTGATCCTTGGATTGTGAAGCTGTACGGAGATTCTTTGGTTTAGCTGATGTGCCTTTAAGGTCCCTACCACCAGATCCTGTACAAATAAATAAACAGTTAATATGATAATATAACGATCAGCTGGAGGTACAGTAAAATTTTCCATGTCTGAAATGCCAAAAATTAGGAATATGTTTGATTCTATTTTCATGCCCCTATTGTTCTATTGTACTTTATCACATACCCGAAAAACTCTGTAGTCTTTGTAATTTTACTTCGGATCAAAAACTAGCTTCTTGGAATCATTAATGAAAAAAAGGAAGATGAAATTGAAGATTTTGATATTAAATGTATTAAGCATTACACACATTTCAAAGTTGAAATATGCTGCAATTATTTCATGTGATGTAAAAAGAAACTTCTTACAATATAAAACTTTGTTTATAAATAATTAAAGGTTTACTTTCGATCATTAAAAAAAAAGTTCCAAAAATTATTTATATGCAGTCTCAACAAATGACTTTTAATATAAACTTAGTTTTTTTTATAAACTGTATTATTTTGTAGGATTATGTGTACAAAAAACTTAAAAAATTTATTGTTCTTTAGTTTTTACCTTTTTTGTTAAATTTTATATATTTAGATATTTGCCATTTTTAAATAGAGCCAGGTCCTAGTCCTATGATATGGCCTACCACTCTCAAACAGAATAAAATAACTGCCTTCATTATTTTTCCAATAAACAGAAAATTATTTAAATTTTATTTCATAAATAATTATTTTTATTTTTGGCCAGAAAAAAAACTGTAATAAGTACTAGAACTGAAACATTTGAGTTTTTGAGAAAACTCGTATAAAAAAACAAAAGTTTGGTTTTGACTGGTGAAAACTGGGTTAAAACAAAACTTTTTGGCCTACACCATGTTATTTTTCAAATTAACAGGTAACATTTTGAAATAAACTTGTAGAAAATTTGATTCTTTACAAAACGGAGTAAATAAAGTATACAGGAAGTAAATAAATGTTCAACTAATTGAAGTTTTATTTAGAATAATGCAAAGCAAAATTTAAATGAAAAATATTGAACTAAAATCTAGCGAATAACATTTGCACTAAATGTTCAAAAATCTGTCCATCAACTTCAATGCATTTTTCTGTATGTTACTAGCTGCCAACTGTGCGAAAGCATCAATAATATGACTAACCCTTCACAGGAATTTATGTTTATCTTGTAAACATTTTCGTTCAACCAACTCCATATGCAAAAGCATACAAACAGAACAATATGCACATAGCTTAATTATAAGCTATAAAACTTAATTACAAGCTTCCACAATAATTATTGTACAAAATGTGTATTGGACAGCTGTCATGATTGTATTATCAACTTAAGAAATAAAAATTTCTTCCAAAAAATTCTTCTTCTTTTAATAGTACTGAGAGAAACAATTTTTAAAAGTATTTACATATAAGTAAGGAATTAATTTTAAATACCAACCTATACACGGGCATTTCTACCTCTTGTAGGTCCTTCATATTTTGTATTATATTGTATAATTTTTTAAAGAATTTTGGTTATAAATATAAATAAATAAATAATTCAAACTAAACCAAAGATTACAGTATGTTAACAGAACATAAATACACTGTTTGGATAATACATTACTATATTAAATATGAGGTGCTGGACCGATGCTGCTACCAGTGCTGCAGCAGGTTTGACCATGTTGATGCTTCCCCCAGAGCTTGATAAGCATGGTTGTACATCACTTACTCACTGTAGCAATTACCCTTTCAATTCCCTGTGCTAGTGCCTTGTTGAAAAAATGCAGTGTTCTGACGGAGCAACGAGTTAACCTCAGTTTCTTGTAAAAGTGGAAAAACTGCTACAGCTCATGCCATGTTAAATTAATTGTACAGAGGTGAACGTTTATTATGCACAGGTTTTTGAGCAGTTTAAAATCATTTCCTCCTTAAACAAGAACGATCATCTAGAAACGACCAAAGATGATCTGCACTCTAGACGACTCTCAACATCAAAAACAGAAGACAACATCCAGAAAATTGGTAAATTTTCCTCAAAAATCAAATTTTGAGTAGCCGAACTTTTGCTGAAATCTCAAGGAATTAACAAAAAAAAAAGTCCATCAGATTTTGCATGATGGTGCAAGTTAACACAAAGATTGCACTCAAACAACTTTGTTGTACACAGACATCGTTAGGGTCTGTGGGGCCCCAAATTTTATGGGTCGGGTCGGGCCAAAGAAATATTAACTTTTATTTTTAGGCAATAATGTATACAATATGTATATTTTTTATTACCAAAATACATAATATACATACATATATATATATATATATTTATTTTATGGCAAAAAGCACATTATCGCCATAAATGTAAGTGTGAGTGTAAAGTGTTAAAAGTCGCCAAGTGTGTTAAACAAAGAATAATTTAATTACCATCAAAGGTCAAGTGTCTAACCACATAAAATCATTCTGTCTGTATTACTCAACAAAGTAAGTTGTTGTTGACCTGTCAGTGAGCGCAATATTATCGGTCAGTCGTTTTATTTATTGTGATGCTAGGATGAGAAGGAACCAAGTGGACTGTGCATGTTTACAAAGTTTCTTTATCTGGTCGGGTCAACACATTGCCTTGCCAAGTAATTATGTGAATGTGATTCACAACAGTACACAATCAGTTCAGAGAATCTGCAGATATCCTTTTTTCAGAATGTATCGTTTCATGATTGTCACTAAAATAAAAAATATGTAATTTTTCAAACATAAAAATCAATGAAAATACTTGATACTATTATAAATGAGAAATTCGATTTTACCACAATTATTTTATTTGGATACTATTTTGATGCACTGGAGACTATTTATTTATCCACATTTACAGGCGTGGTATTGATTAACCAGTAACACACAGACGTTTTTGAGTCTAACAAAATAAGTCAACCAACAAAACTACTCATACTCCCTCCTGAAAGTCTTACACTATTAATCCTAACTATAACCTTAAAACTCTGATAACTTTAAATAAAAACCCTGATAAACCTTAAAACGTCTGATAAGTAAAACTAAGATTTTAATTAAATTTTTAAATTCCATACGCTCAACCAAATGCGGAAAAATCGCTCGAAATTATATTAAAAGTAAAATATTATTTTGTGTTCAGTTTTACATTTTGACCGTGCATATATGGATGGTTAAACCTGTTTGTTTTGAAAACTATTATAGCGCAGTGTTGTCGGTTGCTACCAGTAAGGGAAATTTCCGTAAATCGTTATCTAAAAATTTTGAAAGGAATTTAAGAATTCCTGTTAAAGAAAACTATAAAAAATATGCATTGTTAAAACTATAAAAACCCAATACGGTAGTTTCGTGTTTAGATTTTCGTACAGTAATTTCAGATGAAATATATTATTTTAGTTATAGTCTTGTACGGTATTCATTCTGAAATTTTTGTTTTTATAAATAGTTCAAGTTTAAAACTCTATGAGCATATTTTTTTTTTGTATTTAATCTTTAAATACAACTTTTAACAATTATGTGAGCAATAAATCCTGAAAATTTCATTAAGAAATACTAATATTTGACAGATAAATAAATTTATTTTCTAAACAACGGAAAAACTGTGTTTTTAAGAATAAGTGGTTTCAAGAGATATAATAAATTTTTTTATAAATAAATATAATTTGTCGTATAATATGGTATTTTGTGTTATCTAATGAAAAAAAGAAAAAATTTTGCTGTCTATTAATTTATTTGTTGATACTTTAGCAAAAGTAAATGATTTTGCATTATCTTAAAGTAACGCCGGCTCGATGTGTTTATAATACGATATCTCATCCTAAGCTAACAGGGACTTTATACACATGATCTGGTATGTCTCAGTGTAAACTTAGCTTTCAGTGTTATCAAGAAAGACTGAAAGTGTAAATCAGACCAAATTAACACCAATAAAAGCTGCCCGTATTATATCGGTCCGTGGTGATATTCATGTAACTTTTGCGCGCCGATATAATCGGCCTATAGCGGTATACAGTCAGACCAGAGCCCGTATTACAACGGCTTGTGGCGGTATTCATGAAACTTTTGCGCACTGATATAATCGGTCCATGGCGATATTCATGTAACTTTTGCACTCCGATATAATCAACCTGTGGCAGTATTCAGTCAGACCAACAGAACCCACATATATCGGATCATTGTATTCATACAACTTCTGAGTGCTGATATAATTGGCCCGTGGCGGCAATCAAACAGCGTTAAAAAGCTGATTATATCGACTAGTACGCAGTCAAAGGATTAAAATTGAAATGAAGAAAATTTTAATTCTATTTTTTTTTTAACTCAAGCCTAGAGCTAAAACTGTGATAGATTCCCAAATAATTCGGGCCATTTGGCTCAACCCTACCCAAAAAGCCCGAGCACAAAAAAACTCTAAAAATGCAGCCCACAGACCCCTAGACATCGTACTGCACAGATTGTGCACAACATTGTATGTTGTGATATTTACTATAATATTTGTTTTTATCTACCACACTCATCACTAAATACAGTTTACAGATACAAATGTATTATTCTGTTCTTGGGGTAGGGAGATAAAGCTGGCCTCATCCAAGTTAATGCTAAGTAAATTTGTTTTTAAATATGAAACATTAATAGTTGGATGTTAGATATTTGCTAAATGAAACAAAAAACTGTATTGTTAACATAAAGTCAAAATTTTGCTGTAGGCTTAACCAGGTCACTCATATTTTATCTTATCTGAATTTAGTAAATTTTAGTTTATGATGAATTAAAAATTTGAGGTTCAAATCGTGGAATTCACTTTTGAATATATAAATGCAATTACATCTCACCAAATATTCTAGTTATTTCTAATAATCTCAAGTTGAACACAATAACACTCTGTACTATTCCCACATAACTAAAATGATTCAATTTCTGAACTTATTTCGTTTTAATTATGTATCTCAAGATCACTCCAAACAAGTTTAAATGGAGCAGTTACAGACATGTGTTTACACTGCTTGATGTCGATAACGTGACTGACAGCCTCCTTTCTCAAGATGCTGTGTCCCTCAAACTGTTCAATTATCACTGCCACTTAGGTTGTGGATATCAAAATGTAGCTTGAACAGATGGTATGGGTTCTGAATTTTACTGAATTAAATTTATAATTTATATGTAGATGATTATTTTGTCGAAACTGATTATTCTAATTATATTATGATTTTTGAAAAAATAATTTCCAGTTTATTTGTCTTCTCAAGTTTGTTTTTAGAGTACTTTACTCTATCTCTCTCTTGCACTTTGTTGAAGGGATGAGTATGCATTGTGCGCATGCTCAGCCTGTTTTTTCCAAGTTCCAAGTTGTGATGTAGGATTCAAGATGGCCAATTTTGTTATTCATTTTTATCATATCTCTTTCCCAATTTTATATTGGGTTGATTCTCGATGTATGTATAAATGTTGTTTTCGTTCCTGAAATATTTATTTTGTAAGTTAATTTAGTTCCCTGCTGATTAAATCATTATGAAAAAAATAGACATGTTTAAATTAGGCTACATATCATGATGTCAGCGTTTGGTAATGCTGTTAGTCACACCGTCTGCATTAGCCCAAGTGTGCACAATAGTCGGACGTTAAAAAAAAAAAAAAAAAATGCTGTTAGTCATTACCTTGGTTTGACTACACATCATTACACATTGTTTGTATTGCTGCTATCTACAAACTAGCCTATCTTCCTAATTATGAATTGTTACCTATACAAACATTTATGTTTTTTTATATACCCAATGTACAATTTTTAAGGTTGTGCGATCAAAAAAACAATTATGGATATTTTGGCTTAAAATAACTCACACATGTTTGGAGACATGTTATTTTCACATATAAATTAAAAAAAATTTTTTTTAGCGTTTTAGGGGGGTTTTAAATGGTATTTTTTGTGTTTTAGTCAATCCACACCCACGTGTAAACGGAAGAAGCAATTTAAACCAAATTTTGGAGTTATATGCTACTAAACATGACCAATACCTTAATTACCCTCATTTTGCCATATCGGACATTTTTAAAAAAACTGTTTTTTAAAAAAAAATATATTTTTTATCGAATCAAAATTTAAACTTTATAGCGAGGTGAAGATAGGTTTGAAGGTTATTTTCCAAAAAAATATTTGTTCTAGATGGAATCGTTTAGCCGTGGGGGTATTTTAAAAAAATTGGCCTACTCCTGCAAATGAAAAGATGCAACCCGCAATCTTCTTTCTCTTTCTAACAGTCGCGCTCTCTCTTGCTCCCTCTCCTCCACCGGCTTATCAATTCCCCCACTTGGTCACTCGCTACATTCGTCAACCAGTTGTTTTCCTAGAACCTTCTACTGTAACTGTCCGATTGCCTCTTTTGCACTACAATTGGATTTTTCTCCATTATAAACTACTCATTTTTGATTCATTGTTAAGTAAACGAACAATAATGTAATAAATTTAGTTACACCATTGCCTTTATTGGTTTTTCCTGAACAATTACACATTTAATTCTTAAAAAAAAATTATATACAATTTGTTTAAGAATAATGTCACAAAACAGAATTTTCATAGTCTTTTGTTTTGACTAAAAGCAGATCAAGAGTTCTTGAGATAAAATCTCTTTTGCAGTGATTGTTATCCGTGATGTCCTGAATATAACTGAGATTTTTCAAATCTTTATTTTGATTCTACACACAGTTATTAAATTTTTCCCGATATACTGTTCATTCCGCTTGTAATAATACTGTATTAATAAAATGATATGTATAATAGGCATGATACCATTAGTTGGAAAGATATACAATACATTTCACAAAAGAAAATGTTAAATATTTATTTAAATTATTATTGAATAATTATTTATAATTGATAATTATATAAGATTCGCGGTAAAGGTACAATCTATAAAGGTATTTATTGAGAATCGATTTTTGTTTTGAAATTCAAATAAAATAAATGCTATGTTTGAAATAATAAACATTAAGATCGAGGAGAATGAGAGGGAAGGAATGTTGAATGAATTCGACTGCATTAATCGGAATCGTAATGCATCTGGGGAAAATAACTCATTTCGGAGAATCGTGTAGTGTACAATGATCGAGTATTCCATTCAAATCAAAGAATCGAGTACTCGATTCTTACTAGACTATCCTATCACTACGAGAGTGGAAATGAAAAGGGGAGGGTGAAAATGATTTTCACATCGCTTGTATTACCGTAAATGGCATCCATATAATATAATAGGTTTTTATCATTTTTAAGAATCTGCAATAATTAAAATAATTATTTATCTGACTTTGGGAGAATAATGTGAAAACATGAGAGGAAGCAGGAAGTATATATAAGAGGTGTGTTCAGAAAGTAACAAGAATTTTTAAATTTCGTGGGCTTGGAGAGTCCGATTGTCACACATTTTTTTTATTATGTTGGTATACATGCCCTTAAAGTATGATAAAACTTTCAGCTGTTTTCATTGTTGATTTTGTCTGCGACAGCCACTAAGGTTAGACATGTTTTTATGAGCTCGGCGATTTTCGTTTGTTAAAAAAAATAGATCAAAGAATTTGTATCACATTTTGTGTAAAAAATGGAATAAAGTGTAACAAAGTGTGTGAAATGTTAACAATGGCCTATGGTGAGTTTGCTATGAGTAAAAGAAGAGTTTACGAGTGGTATAAGCGTTTCCAAGAAGGCCGTGAAGAAGTTGAAGATGACCAACGCCCTGAACGCCCCAGCACATCAACAACCGATGAAAACGTGGAAAAAGTGAAAGAAATGGTTATGAACAATCGCTGAATCACAATTAGAAAGATCGCTGATGACGTTGGCATATCGATTGGATCATATCATGACATTGTTTCCAATACTGCGTATTGCGAATACGCGTGGCAGCAAAATTCGTTCCAAAATTGTTGTATTTACATACAGCGGCGAATGGAAGTTGCTCAGGAGTCACTGAATAAAGT
Source organism: Callitettix versicolor (assembly GCA_022606455.1). Lineage (NCBI taxonomy): Eukaryota > Metazoa > Arthropoda > Insecta > Hemiptera > Cercopidae > Callitettix > Callitettix versicolor. The sequence goes on from CM040187.1 coordinate 5,743,516, forward strand.
TAACGACGATGCAGAATTACTGAAACGTATTATAACAGGTGACGAAACATGGGTTTACGGATATGACGTCGAAACTAAGGCTCAATCATACCTATTCATTCAATACCTACATTCATTACAATATTTACATCCGATACATAGCTTACGATATCTATGTACGCTTTACTTTACGGTATTTACATACAATACCTACACTCTTTACAATATTGACATCCGATACATAACTTACGATATCTATGTACGCTTTACTTTACGATATTTACATACAATACCTACATTGTTTACAATATTTACATCCGATACATAGCTTACGATATCTATGTACACTTTACTTTACGGTATTTACATACAGTACCTACATTCTTTACAATATTTACATCCGATACATAGCTTACGATATCTATGTACGCTTTACTTTACGGTATTTACATACAGTACCTACATTCTTTACAATATTTACATCCGATACATAGCTTACGATATCTATGTACGCTTTACTTTACATACAATACCTACATTCTTTACAATATTTACATCCGATATATAGCTTACAATATCTATGTACGCTTTACTTTACGGTATTTACATACAATACCTACATTCTCTACAATATTGACATCCGATACATAGCTTACGATATCTATGTACGCTTTTCTTTACGGTATTTACATACAATACCTACATTCTTTACAATATTGACATCTGATACATAGCTTATGATATCTATGTACGCTTTAATTTATGATATTTACATACAATACCTACATTGTTTACAATATTTACATCCGATACATAGCTTACGATATCTATGTACGCTTTACTTTACGGTATTTACATACAATACCTACATTCTTTACAATATTTACATCCGATACATAGCTTACGATATCTATGTACGCTTTACTTTACGGTATTTACATACAATACCTACATTCTCTACAATATTGACATCCGATACATAGCTTACGATATCTATGTACGCTTTACTTTATGGTATTTACATACAATACCTACATTCTCTACAATATTGACATCCGATACATAGCTTACGATATCTATGTATGCTTTACTTTACGGTATTTACATACAATACCTACATTCTTTACAATATTGACATCCGATACATAGCTTATGATATCTATTACGCTTTACTTTACGATATTTACATACAATACCTACACTCTTTACAATATTGACATCCGATACATAGCTTACGATATCTGTGTACGCTTTACTTTACGGTATTTACATACAATACCTACATTCTTTATAATATTGACATCCGATACATAGCTTACGATATCTATGTACGCTTTACTTTACGATATTTACATACAATACCTACATTGTTTACAATATTTACATCTGATACATAGCTTACGATAACTATGTACGCTTTACTTTACGGTATTTACAGACAGTACCTACATTCTTTACAATATTTACATCCGATACATAGCTTATGATATCTATGTACGCTTTACTTTACGGTATTTACATACAATACCTACACTCTTTACAATATTGACATCGGATACATTGCTTACGATATCTATGTACACTTTACTTTACGGTATTTACATACAATACCTACATTCTCTACAATATTGACATCCGATACATAGCTTATGATATCTATGTACTCTTTACTTTACGGTATTTACATACAATACCTACATTCTTTATAATATTGACATCCGATACATAGCTTATGATATCTATTACGCTTTACTTTACGATATTTACATACAATACCTACATTCTTTACAATATTGACATTTGATACATAGCTTACGATGTCTATGTACACTTTACTTTACGGTATTTACATACAATACCTACATTCTCTACAATATTGACATCCGATACATAGCTTACGATATCTATGTACACTTTACGGTATTTACATACAATACCTACATTCTTTACAATATTGACACCCGATACATAGCTTATGATATCTACGTATGCTTTACTTTACGGTATTTACATACAATACCTACACTCTTTACAATATTTACATCCGATACATAGCTTACGATATCTATGTACGCTTTACTTTACGGTATTTACATACAATACATACATTCTTTACAATATTTACATAAGATATGTAGCTTATCTTAATATATAAAAGAAGAAGTCCTGACTGACTGACTGATTGATTCATAATCAATGCAGAGCCAAAACTATTTTAGCTGGCGACTTGAAATTTTGAGTGTACATTTATGCTACCATATAGGCGTGCACTAAGAAAGGATTTTGCAAAAATTTGATTTTAACGCCATTAAACTTCTTACCCATTCTAACTTTAATAATCAACGTACAGCCATGACTATTATAGCTAGAGACTTGAAATTTTTAAGGGTAACTTCTTACAAAATCTCAAGTGTACTAAGAAAGGATTTTTAATTTTTTTGTTTTAACGCGATTAAAATACTTATCCAATCTAACTTTATTAATCAACGTACAACCGAGACTATTATAGCTGGACTTGAAATTTTCAGGGTACCTTCTTACAAAATGTCGAGGTGCACTAAGAAAGGATTTTGAAAAAAAATTGATTGTAATGCCATTAAACTACTTACCCAGTCCAACTTTAATAATAAATGTAGCCTACAGCCGAAGCTATTATAGTTAGAGAATTGAAATTTTCAGGGTTATACCACATGTAGGGGTGCACTGAAAAACGATTTTCCAGTATTCAACCCCTAAAGAGGTAAAAAAGAAGTACAACAATTTTTATTGGAAAAAATATGTTTTTCATATGACCTTCTTAAAAAAGTAACATAGTCAATCTTAAATATAAGTAATGAAATATATTTCGCCATTTCCCAAAACTTATTCCCTAAAGAGATTGAAAAGGGTAGAAAATATAAAATAGGGTATACAATTTTTCATTAAACATTTTTTTTTCCTGATCGTATATTCCAGAAATATGTTTTGAAACACAAATAATGAAACACATATTTCAACATTTTTCCAAATTAATTCCCTAAAAGAATAATAATGTAAAAAAGAGGTGTCATTGGAGAAAAAAGAGTGTTTGCATTGGAGAAAAACATTTTTTTTTATTGGATTTTCTTAAAAGTAAACAAAATATTCTAAAACACAAATTATGATGCACGTAATTCAGCATTTTCCCCGAATTCATCCCCTAAAAGTATAAACATATAAAAGAGGTATAGGCTAAATATTTGCATTGGAGAAAAATATTTTTTATCAGATTTTCCTAAATTCGAATGGAACACTTTTGAAGACAACAAAACAACATATTCAGGTTATAATATTTTTTCATATTCACTGTAAAATAATTATGAGTTTAGATTATCACGCTTTTATTAATACATTTTTTTAATGTTTCTAAATTATTACGTTACTGAAACAGTTTAAGCTTCGTGGGCGAAGCCGCGATGGGTAATGCTAGTAATATCTATATAAGCTTTACTTTAAGATATTTACATAAGACTAGGTGGCCATCAAATACGGAGCGGAGTTTCGCTGAACGAAGCGGACTACGCATACAAAAATGAATTTACTTATTTTTTATGTAGGTACGGCCACTGAAAACATAACAGAGCTAAGCAGAGTCGAGTTGCATCGCTGGGCTCCGTTCCACGTAGCTTCGACTCTGTCTACATTCGATTTTGATGTTGACTCTGCTTCCCCCCACTACGCTAACCCACGCTTTTAAACTTATTTCTCGCTGCCTAGATTATGGTTTTTAATATATTAGTTTCCGAGATTCCGTTACAGCAGACCTAAATATTTAGATTTAAAAGATACAAATGCGGTCTTTAAGCTGACTGAATTCCACATTTTTGGTGACCGCCTGACCTAATATTTACATACGACAATTTGTTTACTATATGACAATTTGTTGTTAAATGCTTTCGGGATGCATTAAAAGGCAATTTCAACAAACTTTTTAACTGTAGACTTGGGGAAGAGCTTTTCACCACTTGGTGGTTTTTATTTAGATTTTTACTAGCCTAGGTACTGCAATTGTTAAATGGGAAACAAGTAATTTTAGATTGGAGATTAAAGAAAAGCCTGTATTGTTAAACTTTTTAAATGTTTTTCCTTCAGCCTAATCATACACAATATAATTATTTCGTCGTGCTGATTAATTTGGTTTATATCATCAAATTGCCTTTTTACCTATACAAACAGTGATCGTTCTGATCAACATACTCGGCAGGTTCTTAAATTTTAGAAGCTTTTATTACATCATCAATGTTCAAGGTTTATTACTCCAATCATATTTATCTGTACATACAAATGCACACAAATCCTGATGTCGCGTCATTTGCAAATCCCTGAATGCAAATTCATTTTTGCAATTTTATTTTCATTTAATACAATTTTAATGTTTTAAATGCTAATTTATACAGTTTTTAACACTGATTACGATAGCGAATTTTTTTTTTCTTTTTTCGGCGAAAAACCGTTAAGGTTATCATCGCCGTCATGCTAAATGAAAATATATATTAAAAAAAAGGAATTAACAAAATTTACTTATATATATAAATAAAACTACAACAAACTATATTTGTAAAAATAAATTTAACAAAATTTAAGTAGCAGGTATAACTATATTATTAATAAATACTTAAGAACTAAATAACAATTAATAATGAATAAGATTTAATAACAATTCGTAAAGGTATATAAAAACATAACAGAAATAAATTTATATAGATAAAATAAATAAATAATATAACACAAGAAATAACAACTATATAAATTAAATTTTATTTAGAACATTTAGACGATGAAGGAATTCAAGAACCCGGTCAACGGCCGAGGCACTATCTCCCAACATCGTCTGCAAACAGTTGCTCAGACCACACATAACACGCACATTTTGAAAACCATCACAATCGAGCAGTATATGTTTAATTGTGATGGTTTCCCTACAGAATTCGCATTCAGGTGGGTCCCCGCGTTCCATCAGAAATCCATGCGTTAACATGGAGTGACCAATGCGAAGGCAGGTGATCACCACCTCTTCTCTGCGACTTGCACGTATTGACGACCCCCAAGGACGAACTGTACTTTTGATTACCCTCAATTTATTACTGCTTGTAGCTGCCCATTCATTTTCCCACTGTAGATGAATTAAATGTTTTACGTGACAAAGAAAGTCAGACACAATTACACGTTGAGTGCATGGCGGAAGAAAAGTTGCTTCCTTTGCCGCATTATCCGCTACAGTGTTTCCAAATATTCCACAGTGACCAGGAATCCAGATAAATGATACTCTTGCACCTCGTAGTTCAAGTCTATGGACAGAGCACAGAATATCTTGAACCAGAGGGTTTACCGAATACATATCCCAGATTATCTGGAGGGCACTTTTTGAATCAGAACAAACTACGTAATGCAAACTATCGAATTCAATAGTGTTCAAAGCCTTTAAGATGGCAAAGAGTTCGGCCGTAAAGACACTACAAATTGAGGGTAATCCATACTTATACGTTTCGTCCAGTGAATAAAACGCACACCCAACATTATCGTTCATCTTAGAACCATCTGTGAAAATAAGATTAGCAGATGGATATGAATTAGTCAGACGAGAAAACTCACGTTGATACACAATGTTAGGAGTGTTGTCTTTCAGGTATGTACACAAGGAGAAATCAAAGGTCGGCATATTGATTATCCATGGAGGGACAAGACAAAAGGACCTTTCAAACATTTGGGGTAGTTCAATACGCAAGTCTTCAAAAACACGGGTTGTTCTAATGCCAACAGGGGCTGTAGCGCGCGGTCGGGATTCATATTGCTGGAATAACTGATTGTGGAAAATTGTACTGTAAGCAGGATGCCATGGTTTACATATGTTACATACGTAACTTAATTGTAAATGCTGTCTCCGACGAGAGAGTGATGGTTCGCCAGTATCGGCGAGAATACTCACGATGGGACTTGAACGGAAAGCACCAGAAACAAGACGGATTGCTGAGTTATGGACGGGATCTAGTTTCTTTAAAATTGATGGTCTAGCAGATGAATACACAATGCTGCCATAATCAATTCGTGAATGAATTACGGCACGGTAAAACATGAGCATACAAGTCCTATCAGCGCCCCATCGAGATCCACTAAGAACCCTCAACATATCGAGGATTTTATTACATCTTAATTTTAAATCACGCACGTGAGGGCCCCACAAGAGCCTTTCGTCGAGTGTTAGACCCAAGAATCGAACGGATGGAGAAGTCCGAAGCTGTATACCATCAAGATATAACGACGGAGCCTGGATCTGTCGACGGCGACTGAAAGCAATACACTGAGTTTTAGCAGCGGAGAATTTAAAGCCAGTAGTTCTCGTCCAGGTCTGCAACCTATTTATTACCAGCTGAAGGGTCCTTTCAGCTGTTGCCATGTTCCTGGTGCTTACGTAAATAGCAAAATCGTCTACAAAGAGAGAACATCTGACAGGGGACCGTACATTAGCCGTTATGCTATTAATTGCAATTGCAAAGAGAGTAACACTAAGTACACTCACCTGTGGAACACCATTCTCTAAGTAGAAGCGATCTGATAGCGTACTACCAAGGCGCACCCTGAAATACCTATTACTGAGGAAGTTTTGGATAAAATACAGAATCCTGCCTTGTATACCCCATGATTTTAATGTGTTTAGTATTCCTCGTCTCTAAGCTATATCGTATGCCTTCTCTAGGTCGAAAAAAACAGCAACTAGAGTCTGACGCAAGAGGAAGGCATTCTGTATTGCAGACTCTAGCATTACCAACTGATCAATAGATCGTCCTTGCCTGAAACCACACTGTTCTTTGGAAAGCAAGTTGTTTGTTTCTATGTGCCAGACCAGACGACGATTTACCATTTTTTATAATAGCTTGCAAAGGACGCTGGTAAGAGATATCGGACGATAACTACTTGGATCAGTTTTATCTTTACCTGGCTTAAGAATAGGAATTACTACTGCTTCCAACCAAGCGTCAGGGAACATATGCTCCTCATATATACGGTTGTATATCTCGAGGAGAGAAAGTCTACCTGACGGAAGATTTTTAATCATGGAGTAAACAAGGTTGTCAGGACCGGGAGCTGAATCTCTAGTAGACGATAGTGCAGATTCTAGCTCATGCAAAGTAAACAAACTATTCAAAGGAGATTCACCAGATTTGCCGACGGTGAACGGGACTGCTTCAATTCTATTTTTGTACCGACAAAAGGCAGTGCTGTAGGCGATAGAAGAAGAAAAGCTTGCAAGAGATGACCCTAAAATATTTACAATATCTGAACAATCAGTTAATATTTCTCCGTTTGTCTGTTTAAGTCTCATCAATAAATTGGATGCACTAGAACCAGAAACAGAACGAAGTTTCTTCCAAACAATAGATGGAGGCGTTGTCCTAGATATTGTTGAGATATATTGGGTCCAAGAATCTTTCCTACTCTGCCTGAAAATTCTACGTGCTTTGGCTCGTAGAACTTTATACCTTTCGAGATTTTCACTCGTCGGACTTTTGTTGAATCTACTAAGAGCTCTCCTACGTTGGCGTATGGCCTCCTTACATTCATCGTTCCACCAAGGGACTGGTGGACGTGGTGGGTGTGGTGAGGTTTTGGAGATAGTTTCCTCTGCTGCACATACAATTTGTTTTGTGAAATTGTCTACTACTGCATTGATACACGTATGATATCCAATTTCTGGTGATACGAATCTCTTTGAAAATTCTTCCCAGTTCGCTTTTTTAATAATCCAACGCGGCAAACGTTGATTCATAACAGGGAGGTTACGAAAGGTAATATTAATAGGAGTATGATCGCTGCCATATAGATCAGGTAATACCGACCATTCAAACTTTGTCGCCAAAACTGGACTACAGAATGACAAATCAACAGCTGTCCATTCGCCGGTGGATGCTGCCAGATGCGTGGGTGAACCGTCATTAAGATGACACAGATCTAAAGTAGACCGTATTCTCTCGATACATATTCCCTTTGAGTTGCAGGATAACGAACCCCAGGATGTATGATGGGCGTTAAAATCGCCTACTAGTAGGACCGGATGTGGCAACTGGGATATCAAATCATATATTTCATAATTTTGAAACTTATAGCTCGGCGGCAGGTACAGGCTACAGATAGTAAGTCTGAATGGAACGGTAGTCTGAACGGCAACAGCTTGTAGTTGAGTCACTATGTTTACAGGAACCGATGCGATTGAGTCATGAGTCAGGATGGTGACACCACGCCTGGCTCTTTCTTCAGCGTAGAAATCCGTCCTGAAAACAGAATAACCCCTAAAGTTGAAAATGTGAGATTCGTGAAGGTGCGTTTCTTGAAGGCATATTATTAAAGGATACGAATCTCTCACAAGAACTTTTAGGTCTTCAATATGGCTTCTTACTCCATTAATATCCCATTGTATGATATTATTTTTCATTCAAATTTCAAGCATTGAATTATACATAAATGATTAATTTATTATAGGATTCGATTTACTTTCTTCAGGTAATAAGTTTGATGTATTATATTCTACAGACATCGAATCACTACTGTGACAGATGTCCGAGTCCGATGATTTTTTGGATTTGATTTGTGGAGGTTTAGCAGTGGGACCTCCTTTAAGACTTTTTCCAATTTTTTTAACAGGTTTGTTTCCTGCAATGTTAGAAATTTTATTTTTTTCCCCAACTGACGGAGGAGCAGTATTCGCTTTCTTTTTTAAAAAATACTCAAGGCCAGGAGGGATCTTCTTGTCAACAGGCTTAAGTACCTGTGACTTTGACAGAAGAGGTTTTTTTTTGTACAGCCTTTTTTGTAGTCTGACTTTTATCGATTAAAGTTTTTACTGTATCAGGACTATGTAAAACTGAAGAAACAGTCTTCTCTGGTGCAGGAGCAGGAGCAGAACCAGAGGAAAACAGGGCTAGCAGTTTAGCTATCTGATCAGTCAATGCTTTAACCGTTTTTGAGAGCTCGTTACAATTAGCACAGGATGACTGCTTAGAGCTTGATGAAGCAGTAGCAGCAGCAAATGATTTGCCTTCCACTGGAAATTGGGAAACCTTAAAAACCTTTTTCGCATCTGAAAAGGATAGTTTATCCTTTGCCATTATTGTGAGGATAGCTTTTTCTTCCTTAAATTTAGGGCAGTTGAACGATCTAGCTGGGTGATCGCCCCCCGCAATTCGAGCACTTGGTGTCATTTGTGCATCCATCACTGCTATGACCTTTACTTCCACACTGGCCACATACCTCCGGCTTTGTACAAGAAGAACTCATATGTCCGAAGCACTGACATTTGAAGCAACGCCGAGGGTTCGGAACATATGGTCGCACTGAAAGCCGTTGGTATCCGGCATAAATAAATTCAGGTAGTGTAGGTTTCCCAAAGGTTAGTATCAACGAGGTAGTTGATACCTTCTGCCCATTTATGCTGCGCATTATGCGTGTCACGTCAATCACGGACTCCGAAGCTAGTTCCGTTTTTATCTCCTCGAGACTTACATGTAATAACCCCCTTCGCTGAGTTCAAAGACCTGTGGGGTACCACAGATACCTTGACCAGGTCGAAGAAGGAGGTCATTTCCATCAACGAGCGGCTCTGTTTCTCATTTTTAGTTTCCACTAATAATGTTCCATTCTGTAACTTCTTAATAGAAGCTACAGAACCTGCTCTACCCGAAATCGCCTTATGTATAAGGAAGGGCGACGTCTTTGACAGATCTGCCCCTTCCTCCTGGTTGCTAAACACTAAAAATTTTGGAGTTGGTAGTTCTGAAATTGAAGCTACCAACGATTCTACATCATGATTAACTGAACTGGTAGACTCATCAGAAACAGTTGAACGATGTCTCTTCAACGAAATTTTGGTGTTTTTTGTTATTTCATCCATAGTTTGTTTTACCGAGCGATTCATGAACGAAGATGTTTCGAACAACTGGCACAGGGTGCACCCAGACGACCACCAGCAGCCCAGGATACTCAAACTAAAGCGAGAATCCCCCCCAAAAAAAAAAAAAAAAAAAAAAAAAAAAAAAAAAAAAAATGGGGGGACCTCCAGATATTCTGGAGCCGAAATACATGGTCTGTCAGCACTCCAGAATATTTTAGGAATGGGTTCCGGTACACAGTTACGGTTCCTCAAACCCAAGTACCACTGGCAGCCGCCCTCTATGAACTCACAGAATGCAACCACTTGTTTCGATAGACTCAGCTATGGGCTCCGACACCCATAACTCAACATTCATTTGCTTGCCAGATGCCTATAGGCTGCTCGGTCCCAGAACTTATCCCATCAGAGGTCCTCGGCAGTGCTAGGCACAAATCAGGTTCCACATACTTGGCCCCGCCAAAGGAAACCAAACAGTATCGCCACTCCCAGACGTAACGGAACAAGTACAGCAAATCCCTAAATGTATGTGTGTGTGTAAGGTGTTTAAATCATAAGTGTAGTGCTGTAAGTGTAAGTGTATGTTAGACTCGGGTGTCGCGAGGTTCGTCTAGGTCCTCTCAGTAGGTGCAGCTAATCTGCACCCCCCTGCGGGTGTGTATGTGTTTGTGTGAGAGTGTTTGTGGATGTTGTGTGTTGTGTGTATGTGGAGTCAATGAGTGAGAGTAGAATGAGCTAGAGGTATGGTGGGGTCGCTAAGCCCATCAGCTGCTCACTTCAGCTGCCTCCGCCGGCTTAAGATAGCGAAATCAAATTTTTATAGAAAGTATTGCGTTTTTATTATTTATTAGTTTTTATTATAAAAAGTATCAAATTTTTTATAGAAATACAAAATTCACGGCTTTTCATTTTTGTATTTTTATTGTAGAACAAAAATTTAATAAATTTAAAATGTTATTTTAAACAAAAACAGCATATTTAAGAAATTTGCTTCCATCAGGTCAGCGAGTAGCGTGCTATAATTACAAATACAAGTTGGAATAGGCAAACTACAATATAAGTCAAAAAGTGACATTCTGTAAAAACAGACAAATATAACGCATGAATGTGAAGTTCTGTTTCGTAAATCGCATGGAAAGAAGTCATAGCATATAGCCAGCCTTGAAAAAAATGCTCAAATAAGCATAAGGTCTGATAAGCCCACAGTTACCGAAGGAACCAAGAAAAGTGTGGAGTATGGAGGGGGAACTACGAAACACAAAGCGGCTGGAGGGGAAATGTTCGACTGGCAAAAACTGCGCCTAGAGCGAGTGGTCGGCGATCTAGCGGACAAAGTTTGCCAGCGGACATGATCGCACAACCTTAACAACCCTTTTAAAGTGAGGGCATGATCAGCATTCATAGATGCATATTTGTTCAGCCACTTTCCTATGACAAACCAACAGAAAATCTTCACAGAGATTTATTCTAGATATTTTTCTAACTAACCAGTGTAAGTAAATCCTTCACCACAGTCTACATCGTCTTCATAACCTCCTGATAAAGCAATTGAGTATGCACCGTCCTTTCCACCATGGATACCCGCAACAGTTGGTCTATGGACACCGTCAGATGAACAGTCCATACGTGTGCTCCATGTTGTGCCTACTGGGATTCCTGTGAACAGAAAGAAATATGAATTACATTTACAACAGACTACTTTACAAGCTACATTCACTGCACAGTCCATTATTTATCCAAAAATCCTATTCAGAAACTGTTCATTAAATTTTTCTCAACGTTATAAATATGAAGATATAATAAACATGCATGAAATAAAGCAACATAGAATGTAAACAATATGAAATAAAGAAAAAATATAAACCAACTCAATGTTGTTAAAAAAAATATTTATTTCAATTAAAATTTGCTATACAACAGTTTTGAGTTGTTATATAATAGACGATGGAAATATGATGAACTGATTTTGAAAACTATGCAGATTTTTTAGTTTTTTTATGGTCGTTAGCTTCAAAACCAGACTGTCCAGAAAGATGGCAACCGATTTATTTTGTTCCAGTTCTTGAAGACTACATCTGAGCAAAATTTATTCAAAATCATTAAAACCAGTTCTGGAAAAAATGTTTGTTAATTTTTAAGTTTTATTATATCTACGTGTCAAAATTCAATTTATTAGGTTTCCAGCTATGTTCATAGCCACAGTACGATCAAAAACCATTTTTGGATTTATTAAAACCTGAAGATTTGGAGGGAGAGTGTCCCTATATAAACATATGAGCATTCTCACTACAGTAGAACACTTCTTAACCGAAAGAAAGGAGGCGGAGACTTCTCAAATAACAAAATTTTTGGATAATCGATGTAAGCTATATTTCCATGTAAATAGGTGTGAAAAACACAAAATGTCCATGAAAAAATGCATCTAATTGAAACAATATATAGTACAGATTAAATACATATATTGATTTATTATCCATTAAAAACATTTTGATGATAACTGTACATACTGTACTGTAGTACGAATTTTTCAAGAGTAGTTCATTGTATTTATCGTTGTAGTATTTACCTCTTTATATATAAAGCACAATGATTAATCAATGAACCACCTTCTTGCGCCTTTGTATCAGATTCTGGGGCTCTACTCTTCATATAAAGTTGAGACAATGAACAAATCTGCTATCTGTATATTCGTTATCAGCAACTTGAATACACAGTTTACATGTAGACTTCAGATATCGTCCAGTGTTGATTGTGTAATTGTAGTGGATAAGCTTTGCACATACAGATTACAGCTGAAGTTGGTACATACATATTACATTTGTACTGCACATACTTGCTATACATTTTATAGCCTGTTAAATGTTATTATATTTATTTTACTTCAATGCAATGTCCTCTATGTACTAAAAGTGCAGTAGACGTTTTGTAAATCAGTCTTCATTAATTTACACTTATACACCATATGGCTGTTTACGACTGCCTTTTAATTACATAAATGCGCTTTTTTATACTGCAGTTAACAGTATTATACTGTACTGACAAAATAAAAAAGTGAGGAAATGAGCCACTCTGCCTGTGACGTCCTTGCCAACTGTTGTATATAAACAAGTTACTTCATCTGGTCACTGACACTCACGTGACAACATTAGGTCTATGTGTTTGTATTTACTGTCAACGTTTTTCGAAACTTAGGCTTATACCAGTGTTGCCCTATAGTCTTGGAAGTACTTACACGAAGTAAGTCATACATTTGCCATTTTATGAGTAATTAAGACTTACAAATGATATAGGATTACTATAATGATATATTTTTGGTCCTACACAAAACAAGTCATATATTTAAAACACTTTTATTTATATTTAATCATAGCTGATAATAGTTATAAAAAAATACAAATAAGAAAAAAAATTGTAATTTGCCATTCTGTAACTGATTTGGTCCGGATAGCTCAAATTGTCCAGGCTTTAATGGAACTTGGTATGTTTTCAACTTACCATCAATAGCACCATACGTGTTTGGACGAAATATTTTATTCTGCTTAGGAATAAAAGTACTGCTTTCATCCTCAGATAAATCACAGTTAGATACACTGTCACTTTCAAATTCAACATCTTCCAACGACTAGAATCAAGGAATAAATTTGTTATAAAATATTATAATATACGAGGGTTGATCAAATATAAACGAGACTGATTTTTTAAAAAAATTATTGCTTACTTACAAATTATTCTTGATACAACTTATTTTTCTACATAGTCTCCCGCACGAGTAGCACATTTTTCCCACCGGATTGGAAGTTTTTTAATTCCATCTTCGTAAAAAGTTCTCGGGCGTTCATTGAGCCATTGGAGCACGAAAGTCTCCACCGCAAAATCGTCTTCGAAACGCTGGCCTCCAAGCGCCTCTTTGAGTGGTCCAAACAGGTGATAGTCGCAGGGTGATAAGTCTGGACTGTATGGGGGATGTTCCATTTGTTCCCAGCCAATTTGATCGAGTTTAAGCCTCGTAGCGTTACGCCGAATGTGGTCGGGCATTATCGTGAAGAAGAATGACGTTTCGCCGGTTTAGATTTCCTTTTCCTCTGAAAAGACTGTTTTGCGGCCTCTAAAACATCGCAATAATATTGTGCATTTATTATTGTGCGTCGTTGATGGAGGAAATCGACGACAAAGGCGCCTTGATTGTCGAAAAATACAGTGGCCATTACCTTCCCGGCCGACGATCGTGATTTGGCCTTCAGGTTTTCTACTGCTTCCGTCCTTCGGCGAATTCCTTGTGCCAAGCAAAAACGCGAGCTCTTGACAGGGTCCTGTCCCCGTATTGAGCCGTCAATCTACGGAAGATTTCAGTCGGATTGACCCCCTCCTTGGCCAAAAACTTAATAATAATTCTCTGCTCCATGGAAACGTGCACTTCACTCTCACTCATTGTATTGTTTTATACTGAAGGGTCCGAACGGAAATGTTGCCCGTCTACGCCTGTCCCAAACCTCCCAGGCTACCTGAAACCCCACCCTTTAGAGTTCAATGTCCAACGGAAAAGTTTTTAGAAAGTCAGTCTCGTTTATATTTGATCAACCCTCGTACATGAGTTACACACTAAAATACATGACCAAATTGTTTCAATCCCCAGAAATAAGATTTAAGGACGACAAAACTTTCATGTTCCAATATATCATTTAAAAAACATCAATGGTGTTGAAATATCAGGTAAAAACATTTCTATATTTTCTAGGTTTCTGAAATAAAACTGTTAAGCATAATAATTAAAATCATCACAAACCATAAAAATTAGTTACTAACTGGTGGAGGCAGCTGATGGGTTTAGAGACCTCACCATACCTCAAATTCACATTACTCTCATTCATCTACTCAAGACACACATTTACTAAGATAACCTTGTACACTGTAAAATGAGCAAGAACTCAAAGCAAAAAGCTGGCCAAATGGAGCAACCTTCATGATAAGAGTAAGGGGGGAGAAATTGAAAGGCAATTTAGCAGAACAAGAAACTGCATGCAAGTACTCAATAACAAACTGGGAAGGAATTACCCAACTTGAATCGTCTCCAAATCCTAGAATTTATGAAGAGACTAGGACTGGAGGTGCTATACTGAGCAACTCAGGAAAATAGAAAGGGAGTACAACAGATCCTCAAGGTTGGAGTGCAATAGTAACTTAAGGAAGTCATTCATTCATTCACCATAGTTAGGCCATTCTCTCATATCATAGTTTTAAAATAAAAATATTATTTTCTAAAACTGGCAGGAGAATTACAGAAATTAAAAATTAAATAATTATAACATACTCTCACTATTTGGTAAAGAGAACTTTATAAAAATAAAAACATTTTTAAGATTAACATTTGTTAATAAGACACGTAAAAGATAAATACTACATAGTAAATAGCAGAAGAATACCCCAATTATACTACAAATGTTTTTTTTCTTAAATAAGAATAATGATGAATTAAGTTAATAATAAAATGTATATTTAAAAAAAAGAAATAAAATAAAAATAAATAAATTTATAAACGTAATCAAACAGTACTACACACAACTCAGCACGCTTATATTAAAAAGAAATCCTGCATTCTGTTTCTTCAGTAGTTAATTCAGCAATATTAATAATGGTGCTCAACACAATAAGGACATTAAGTACTCAATGTGTTTTTGGATATCAAGGGAGCTTTTAACGACGCCACTAAATGTTCAATCATCAAAGCAGCCTCATGCTACGATATTGTTGAAACCATTAACAAGTAAATGCTACAAGCAGTCCTCCAACTTGGACATCTGCAGGGAGAGGATCTGCCCTACTGTTTAGGAACCTTATAGTAAGCAATTTTTTTTTAAATACCTTAATTCAATGATACTAGTACTTATGAACAGTTATGCTGATGATTAATTTCTACTTGATGGCATGTTCACAATGACGGTTACAGTCGGGCAAGCTAGCATTCAGGCCTGGCAACATGCAGCAGAAGGGCTGGGTTTTAGTTATTTTAATATAATTAAGAAAGCAGTAATCCTACAGTATTCATTATGAGGAACTTGTGGACAGATTTGGGCTTCTAAACCTTCAGATAAGTTTTAGATAAGACTGAAATCACATCTGAAACATTACTGGACATGAGGTTCTCTCATATGAAGAGGTGAAAAATCTGCTTATTTATGAATGTTTGGTTAAGCAACCACTAAACATAGGCTTAGAGATACTTAGTATACTTAGGCTTTAGAGATTTAATATCAGGAAAGCTATGTGATCAATTTAAGAAACTTTGTTTTACATAAGCACAGAATGACTATTTTTAATGAACTACTTTTGTGAGAAAGTACAGACTACAGAGTATCTGCTCATGAGGTATAAAACTGGAGCAGGAAAACAAATCCTTGGGGAAATGACAAAAATAATAATTAAAACAAAGGAAAACTTCATAGACAAGATCCTGGAATTTGTAAGATTTTGACAGTCTTATAAGGCCATTGCAACATTATCACGAACATAATAAGCCTGAAGAGCAATTGAAGATAGATCTCTCCATATGAAGAAGTGCAGACTATATGAACTAACCAAAATATTTCATGCTAGCCTACAATATTTTTTAGAATACATTAAAATAGATGGTATAAAAATTATTTATAGCTGTGTGCATGTCCTTGCTTGTATAATGTGATTACTGAACTAAACTCACAAAGGCACTTAAAAAAAACAAAAACTGACTTGTTGTCTCACAGGATGCTGGCAAATGACATCACTTTCGATAAACATCAAAGTTTACCTATATTATGGCACTGACATACCACTGTTTTTTGTGCAAGGATAGTATCAAATAGCAGCTGGAAAATGTTATGAACTCCGATACATACTGTTTAATATACAGAAAACGTATACATTTTTTGTAAAAAAATTATTGATTATTTTTGGTAAGCTATAACAAATAGTTTAACTAATTGAAATATTTTATAATTTTTTTTATAATAAACATTATACTTCTTTTTTCTTTTTACTTTTAATATAACTAGTCAATTTTTTATTGTTGCTTCACCTACTTGCGAACTGTGTTATCTATGCCACCTATCCTGCAGACAATCAGGGATCTCTGTATTTACTATCAATACAAAATTTTTATTATACTACTTCAGAAATCAAAAAAATTCAGTACCATCAATAAAAAAACTTACTAATAACTTTATGTTTTTCCTATTTCTTATTGAACGTCTTGGTTTATTGGTCTCTTCCTTTTTCACAGTAGATCCCCCATTAATGACTAAATTTGGCCTATTCTTTGGTTTTACAGGTTTCTGTTCAGGCTTTCTAATAGCTGGTGGTTCATCCTGTAACAAATCAATGATTTACCTTAATAACATAACCTATGTTGATTCAAATTATACATTCAAGGATTGGTAAGCTACACAATCTCTCTCTCTTACACATACATACACACACGCACACACACACTTCAATCTGACAAGCCGCTCAGTTCCCCACCACCATTACCATTGTGTCACTGACCTTTCCACTCCTTTGCACCATTCTGATACTAACAGCGAGCCATACAGTAGTTTACTGTTTATATGTGCGAATTTAAAATATGTGGCAAAATTAATGATCCCACCAAGAGAGAAGTTTGTAGTGTAATATGCTTTTTGAATGCAAAAAAAAAGTCTAGCCTATCGAAATTTACAGACATATAATTGAGGTTTATGTTAACATGATGAATTGTTTCAAAATTGTGTATCATATTTAATAGTGGCAGTACGAATATTCATGATGAATACTCAATTGTGATGATGAAATCAAATCCAGGATTGCGGAAAAATTTCAACATGATAGTCATTTCAGTATAGATGGACTGAGTTTATTCTTTTCAGAAATTTCAAAAACAGATCTTTATGAAAATATTACTGGTTATTTGTACTAAATAAAAGTGTAGTGTGTGCTAGATGAGTTTTGACAGATGAACACAAAGAAAAAGGATGGAGAGCTGAACAGAATTTTTTCAGTTGGTATGACAAAGATGCAAGGAATTTTTGAACTACAGTACGAGGGTTGATCAAATATAAACGAGACTGATTTTTTAAAAAATTTATTGCTTACTTACAAATTATTCTTGATACAACTTATTTTTCTACATAGTCTCCCGCACGAGTAACATATTTTTCCCACGGATTGGAAGTTTTTAATTCCATCTTCGTAAAAGTTCTCGGGCGTTCATTGAGCCATTGGAGCACGAAGGTCTCCACCGCAGAATCGTCTTCAAACGCTGGCCTCCAAGCGCCTCTTTGAGTGGCCCAAACAGGTGATAGTCGCAGGGTGATAAGTCTGGACTGTATGGGGGATGTTCCATTGGTTCCCAGCCAATTTGATCGAGTTTAAGCCTCGTAGCGTTCGCCGAATGTGGTCGGGCATTATCGTAAAGAAGAATGACGTTTCTCGCCGGTTTAGATTTCCTTTTCCTCTGAAAAGACTGTTTCGCGCCTCTAAAACATCGCAATAATATTGTGCATTTATTGTGCGTCGTTGATGGAGGAAATCGACGTGAAAGGCGCCTTGATTGTCGAAAAATACAGTGGCCATTACCTTCCCGGCCGACGATCGTGATTTGGCCTTCAGGTTTTCTACTGCTTCCCGTCCTTCGGCGAATTCCTTGTGTCAAGCAAAAACGCGAGCTCTTGACAGGGTCCTGTCCCCGTATTGAGCCGTCAATCTACGAAAGATTTCAGTCGGATTGACCCCCCTCCTTGGCCAAAAACTTAATAATAATTCTCTGCTCCACGGAAACGTGCACTTCACTCTCACTCATTGTATAGTTTTATACTGAAGGGTCCGAACGGAAATGTTGCCCGTCTACGCCCGTCCCAAACCTCCCAGGCTACCTGAAACCCCACCCCTTAGAGTTCAATGTCCAACGGAAAAGTTTTTAGAAAGTCAGTCTCGTTTATATTTGATCAACCCTCGTATTACTGGTGATGAAACCTGGATTTCATGTAAAACTGCAGAAACAAATCGCCAATCAATGAATCACATTATTACCAAGAGATTAGAATTTCCCTCCAAATTTAAGGATTTTTGGGAAGAAACTAACTACTATGAAGTAACAGCAAACTGAAAGAGAGCTCTCTGCTGAATTTAAGAGAGGTTGTGGTTTAACAACCTGGCGGCAACTGATTACCCAGAAGACATAGAAAAGCTGGTGAAATGTGTGACAAATGCATCTCTGAACTCATGCACTTCAGGGTCATAGGTTCAAGACTGTATTTACTATTTAAATTTGACCTTTTCTATTAATAATGATCCTTGTTTCATTAGTGTAACTGGTATAAACCACCTACAGAAATTTTAAATTCATTTCAAAAACATTTATTTTACACTCACAAAAGTTTCAAGTATGCAATCTTTAACCACACAAATTTTGATTTTCCGATAACTGTTATTTCCAGTTCTTGAAAGTGCCAAACAATTTTTTAATCACATATATATATATATATATATATATATATATATAGTTCCATCAGGAAAAATTGACAATTGACAAAAAGTTACTTTATTGGTATATTATAGAACCGGGTATTAAAAATTTTTATCTCCAAAAAGAAAAACCATGTTAGGTTAGTTTTGCAAGTTAAAAAAAGTTACAAAAAAGTAATGGAAATTCAAAAGTAAACATGATGAGTTTTATTTTTTTCATTCTACAGAAAACCAGAAACATAGATGTTCTCTAGAAGCCCTATTTGTGTTATAATATTTAAATGAGACGGTATTGTTATAAGAGTGTTTGGGTTATTTTCTTGGTGATGTAACTGTGTACAATAGCATGACTTTTTTTTTACTGAAAATGTTTTCTTGCAATTAATTGTGAACAAATCTCTTGACAATCTGAAACATTTCTGCTCCAGCAATATTTTGGAAATCAATCTTTCAGCATTATTAGATAGGCAGAAAGAAACTGTTTTGTATGACAATTTAAAAAAAAATTATTATCTAAATTTCACTACACTATTATCTTTTAACAAGGGTACTTGTGCAATTAAAGGGATGTCACATAATTACACTATATTTTTGTTGTATTACATAGTGTGTATGATAAAGTAGGCTACCGTTTGTCAGAAATTATTAGAAGACCGGGAAAAACCCAAAAAGGTTTTATGTTGAAATTATTTACCTTATATTCACCAATGGTAGAAGTATGGCAATGGCTCTTGTAAAATTGGTGAATCTGTTGTGAATTGATAATTTGGCTAAATAATAATTCCACTTCTGTTGTGAAGTGGAATTCGGCAGATATTTAGCCGAATATATATAAATTAAATATTTATATATATAGTTATATTAAGTACTTCATTATTTACGAAATATTAACTGTGAAAGATCAAATTTCTTATGATAAGTTACAATTTTATGCAATTTTCAACAGAACTATTTCATGAAGCCACTGTCGTCTACATAACATAGAGCATTAAGCCGTTGAGCCTGCACAATTCCATATGCCAACAGCAGCTGCTTTATATCCGTTGTAACTGTAATTACAAAATTAGTACTTCCATACAATAGTACTGGTTACAATATTAAGGTAATTTTTTAACTGTTTGAGTACTAATAATGTTTAAATTACTTATATGCATTAAACAAAGCGATTTCACAAGGAAAGAATGGTAAAATTGTACTTTCAGGTGATTTGTCAATTTTAATAACTTTTGTGCCAAAGCACTTTATTATATGCCCAATATTAATACAGCCGACCTTGGTTATAACACCCTCGGTTACAACGCTATTCTCATAATGTCCCCAATATTCTATATTAAGTGTATGTGTATTTTAGGCTCGGTAACAATGCTTTGTGAACTCGGATACCATGCTGTCACGCTTCTGTTATAGTCCAGCCACTTAGTAAACAGCTTGCGTGAGAATTTCTCGTGCATGTAGGAGAATTCCCCGTTCAGCTCCCTCCAACAGTTCAGTGATACTGAAGGAAAAGGGAGGAGCTATGGTGACATCACCTCTCATGACACACAGTATACCTTAGTGGGGGAGAAAACTTCAATCTCACAAACCCTCGCAACAGTGCACACTGTGTTGCATATATACATACTAGACTGTACAGTATTAATTTTCTATTAGTTTTAACTAAAATATATTTCAAAATATGTAATAAATTGTAATAAAATAGCCATTAACTATGTATACAGTACAAAGTACGCTTTTCTTTTACTACATACAGTATTTCCACTGTTTATAAACTCGTTTACTGTAAACTTGGTTACAACGCTATCTCATTTATAGCGCTCATATATGTTTCTTCCCTTCAACCACGTTATATCCGAGGTCGACTGTAATTAGAAATACAAAAGTGTAGTAAGTATAGTATGTTAGTACAAATTGGCAGACATCACAATATAGTTCCTATAAAAAATTGCGTAAAATTGTAACTTATCATAAGAATTTGTAATCTTCTGCGAATGCACGTCTTTAATGCGACAATAAAATATGTAATAAAAACAAATTGTAAAAATCATTACTTTAGTAAAAAAATATTAGTAACTTGCACTTTTTTTTTTTTTTTTTTTTTTTTTTTAATGTTCGACTATTGTGCACACTTGGGCTAATGCAGACGATGGGATGATTTATAGCTTATGAAAATATGCCAAGTCCTGGCCGGGAATCGAACCCGGGTCCTCGGGGTGAAAGCCCAATACGCTATCAACTAGGCCACCGAGGCGGCTGAGTAATTTGTAAGTTTATGCATTGAAAATTTTTCAATAATAGTACTTAATCGTTCTATACAAGCTGTATAATTCGAGCCGCGGTTTATGCTAATGTTTAATTTATACATAAAACAGTTTATATTGCAAACAAGGCGTCTTCAACCACTAGTACCTTAAACATGTGTTTTTTTTTTGCATGTGTAACTTTTGTGCAATGGTTATGGTTATATTATAGATGTAGGATAGTTTTTTTTTTATTTTCCTGTATTTTCCTCACTTTTTGCGATCTTCCAATACTTTTCTCACTTTTATATATTGTATTATTACAAACTAGCATGAAATAAACGTTTTAGCAGTAAATACCAAAAAATATTTTGCTACTAAAACTTTGTAATACATAAGTCTGGCTAATGGATATTTACTTAAATATTATACAACCTTTTTTTATTATTGTACTTTATAATTGTACTTTTTGAAGGCAATAGTAGACAATTAACAAATTTCAATAAATTTCTCAACACAATACATCTGAACCTTCATTTCACACTGGAAGAAGAGACCGATAATACATTAAATTTTCTTGACCTATCCATTTCAAAAGTAAACAATAGTTTCAAATAGTGTTTATACGAAACCTACCACAACCAGTCAAACAATACATTCTTCATCCCACCATCTATACAATATAAAAATGGCAGCTTATAATAGTTTGGTACACAGGTTAATTTCACTCCCTATGGACAAAGGAAGCTATGGAAATGAAATGAACATAATTAAGTACATAGCTGTTTCTAATGGATATAAAAGCTCAATTGTTGATAGGCTTATTGCCAAACACAAAAACAAAAATAAAAAAATCATTCCTTATAAAAAAAACATACATTTCCATGGAATATAGTTTAACTTTAAGCCACATCCTAAAAAAAGAATTAGCCAAAGAAAATATAAATGTCTCTTTCAGAATAAGTAATAAGTTGTCAACATTATTAAAGAAGCCCGTTGCAAATAAAAGTGGAGATAACTTTGAAAAAATTGGCATATACAAAATGAAATGTAGTGATTGCCTAAGCTTCTATATCGGTCGGACATCTCTCTCTTTTAAGAAAAGATTTAAAGAGCACATACCCAGAAGTGCACTATCGACAAACTTGGCTTTCGCAGAACATCTTATGGACAAAAACCATAAATTTGAAGACATCCATACCAACATGAAAATATTACATTTATGTCATAAAAGTAGTTATATGGATGCGATTGAAGAGTTTGAGACTTACAAGAGCAAAAAATCAGACCCTCAGAACATCCTCAATGAAAAACTTTCATTTAAATCAAATTTAATATATGATATGGCTCTAAGGATAAGTGATTTGAGTAACAAACCAATAGACGCAACGTAACTGATAACGACGACAGGAGCGCTACTAATGATGGAGACTTCGCAGTCCGGAATGTAATGACGTACGACTCGTATGTGTAGCTTGGCCAAGCCAAATTTTATGATGAATATTTTAAATGTGTAATTATGCTAAGTGTTTGTGATGTAAGTTTTAATGTTTTGTTTGACTTTGTGACGACCTCAACAGAGGGATTTAACATTTTGTATGGCCTGAAGATGAAACTATAGTTTCGCAACTGCGGTAGCCTTTATGAGGTGAGTTGATAGACCACTGACGGGAAGAATAGGTATATAATCCTAATCATTTGAATATGTGGTCCGGTGGCTTTGTTACAATAATGAAACCTTTTTTTATTTTGAATTGTATTACAATTGCTTTTCGTTGGCCCTCTTGTTTTGTGATTTACCATTTCACAAAACTATTTCGTATTTGAACCACTAGGCCTGCATTTATAAACAAAAAAAAAACAAGATCTTAATTTTCCAATTAAAAAAAAAAGGCCAAATAAACCTGATATGGTACTTATGATATTTCAAACCTCTTATAAAATTAATGATATTTTTTTTTTTATTAACATACCATATTAGGCAATTTAATTCATCCACAGAAGATTATAAACTTCTTATGATAAGTTATGATTTTAAGTAATTTTCAATGGAAGTACACTGTGATATCATTGCTTTTAACACAACATGGAACATGCTACATTTACTACATTAAAGTCACCTTCGTATGAATACCGAGATAGTATTCATTCAAATTATCGTAAGTATTCATTCATTTTGGTTCTGGTTGAATTATGAATTTGTACTCTGTTCCACATTATTGAACAAAAGATTCTACCAGTAACAACAGTTTTTAGTGATACTTGGAATGCCTTTCTGATCACAGCTTTACCTATTTCAAAGTTAAACACCAGGTTACTTTCATCGATTATAGGACTGGTGCATATATGAATACAGTCGAAAGGTACTGGCGTGGAGTTCATTACAATTCCATAATCTGGTTTTACAAGAAAAACGATTTTATGGTACAGGCCTATTTAGCCAATTTCAATTTAAATATGGCCACTAAAAACAGAGAATTCACCATTTTTTTAAAGCAGCGGCTATTTTATGTCCGTTGCAATAGTCACTCGCTACAAGGTCAGTAACTGTTACAAAATTGTAGTTTTATACAAAATCAATGTTAGTTGGGATATTACAGTAATTTTTTTTAAAAATTGTATATTGTTTTTATTATTAATTATACGCAGTGTATGTTGTTCTTTTCAAATAGTAATTTTTGAATATTTGTTTGGTTTATTTTATACCTTGTTATCTAATTAACACATTCACCCGCGGAAAATATTTTTTTGAAAGATTACTTACGATTTTAGGATGTTTTTTATGGAACAATATTATGGTGTCATTGCTGTTTACGATGTATGGCATAGCAGTTTTTGCCATATTTGTATAAAACTGCACAGTAATAGAGTGTAGGGAAAAATTCACCTCCACAAAATTTTCATTACTCACAGTCATTACTAAATGTTAAGGTTAATTTCTTTTTTTGTTGGTTCATTCTCATAATGAAAACATTGTTAAAATGGCGTCTGTTATTTATGAACTTTGCGATATCCACCTAACAACCATCAATTGTTATTAAGCATTAAAAAAAAAAAGTTTTTTAATCGTTTTAGTGATCAAAAACACACACCTACAAGATAACCATCAGTTCAATTAAATAGCTTTTTTACCCAATGCCGTGTCAGTTGGATTATCGAGTATTATTAAATAAAAGTGGTTTTTATTACACTAATAACTATGCTGCTCTACACAATACCCCTTTTAGAACCATGGAATAACCATGGTTTATCTCTAGCAGGCTTAAAATTTGTTACTCTTCTCTATTAACCACTGTTAGTTATCCTTTGTACTTAAAATTAATCTAACTACAATACTAATCAAAACAAGGTTAAAATTTACAACAAAAATCAATTTTAAACATACGTGTGACTAGTAACTATAAACAATAAAGTTAACTAACACTAGCCTACAGCTTCGAGAAGCCTACTTACATTTCCTAATAATCCCAGTTCTTTTAAAACCTTCCGATTTTCTTCTACCCTTTTTAATCTTAATAATTCGTATGGACTAAGGTCACTAGGGTCTTCCATTTCTTCTGGTAGATAAATACAGAAGAGCCGAACTCAATTCTAACTTAAAACATTATTTGTAGACCTACTAAGGTACTGGTACAGTATGTTTTAATTATAAAACTTAAGCCCTGACAACATTAAAAAAAAATAAGGCAACAGCATTTAATTTTAAAAACCATAAATAATAAAAATTTAAATAATAATATAAAATCTAATATTTTGAAATACAGTTACTAAGCGTAATCAACTTCAATGTCGGCTTATTTTTTTCATATGAACAAGGGATAACGGATACTGGCTATGTTTAGTAATAATAATAAAACGCCAAAAACAGGTTGTTCCTTTATTAACTGCGCGGGAATAAGGGAACCAAAAACACTTGCAGCGCAACCTCAGTGCACAGATACATCAACATGAGAAGGAGAATATTATAAATTTAATATTATAATAACAAATTGAACTCAGTATATGTGTGCAATATTATTTTTTTATATTTATAAATATTTAATGTTATAAACATTATTTTAATATTATACACATTATATTATATCATGTTACTATTATAAAGTTTTGAAAAACTTATGCGAACAATTGAATAGGATGAAATAATGAATAATGAATAGGATGAAATAATTAATCTTCGTATATGATCATTTTTTTATGATCAAATAATGATGAGTTGATTTTATTATAACATAGTTTAATTAGAGAATAATGAAAAACTAATATACTGTATTGTCTTACATTGTTAGAATTCACGGGAAAATATAAATTGTAGTAAAAAAACCAGCTTGAGATTATCATTGAGAAAATATAACTGTTATTAGATTTGTACTGATAAATAAAGTAAAAAAGTTTACTTAAAAATACTTTTCCTTAAATATTTTTAATGTTTTGTAGTCAAAACCACGACAAATAGATTACACGATATGAGCCACGCGCATGTCCTTCCCACTACTTGCCGGCTATGGCGCGTAATCGGGGCAAACTCAGACGTAGTGTTTAGTAGAAAACAGTTTATAATGTTAGTTTTAGTAACTGTATTATAGTAATTACAATAATAATTCCTTTTGTATAACATTATTAACGATATTAATTACTTTACTTACTGAATTCGCTCATTGTCAAAACGAAAACTTTTTATTTTATACAATATTGCATAATATTTAAGTAAATTATAGGTTCATAGCTTGAAAAATTCAAGAGTTATTTTTTATTTGAAAATTAAAAGCACATCACATTATGAATTACGTATCTGAGGATGTTTCTTGACAATTATTTGGTTGACTGTGAAAACATACTAGCAATAAATTAAATTACAAAGGACCATTTAAATAGAGAATAATGAAAAACTAATATACTGTATTGTCTTACATTGTTAGAATTCACGGGAAAATATAAATTATAGTAAAAAAACCAGCTTGAGATTATCATTGAAAAAATATAACTGTTATTATACAATGTACGGTCTTTTATGCCCTCCTCTTTTGTATATATTTTTATATATAATAGGAATTTGGTAGTAAATAAATAAATATTACATAGACGTATTATGCAAACAGTAAAATAAACACACGTATTTCTAAGAATTTATGTTTCAAAACTTGCCATCTCTCTCTCTTATTACACACACAATAATATATATATATAATTATTATTATTCATATATAGACAAAATATTTTTGATACATAGTACAAGTTATTGTAGTTTACTGAGTTTGTTACTTTTCTTCCTTCCGGCATCAGTGGTTTTATTTCCGTAACTTTTTTTTCATCCTCATAAATGTATGGGTACGGACGTAACAGGATATTTTAAATTCACCTACTGAAGAATAATTATTATTTAGTTTGTCTGTCAGATTTTTCATCACACCTTTTTCTTTATTTAGCCCATTTTCACCGTGATATTTCAAAAAGTCCCTTTCCATTTTTACTAAGACGTAAACCATTCTTCAGTAGGATACATAAGGTAGCCTTTTGACAAAGTTGACAGCCAATCCCTTTGATATTATGGCACTCGTTTGTTGGATGGCCCTATACAAAGGTTGATATTTTTTTCCTTGACTCTATACGCTATATAGCCAGCCATCATCTTCTGTAGATCAGAGTTCTCCTGTAGATCACACTTCACATCATCTTCACTAGCTTGCAAGTCATTTAAAGCTCCTCCTCTTAATCAGATTATCAGAAAAAAATTCTTCTTCTTGTAATACAAGTTGAATTTGTTCCTTCAAAAGTAAATTTTGATTTTTTAAACATTTCATTTCTTCTACAGAGGCATTATTTACAACGATATTTGTATTAAAATTACTTACTATGGAAAGTGGGTTTCATTCACAGAATTACACGTTACAATTGCACCAACGTCATTTCAGTTTACAGGTGATTTTTCTGGTAGATTTCCATCGGACTCGTCAATAAGTTTTTTTAATGTTTCTTGGTTTTCACATTTTTTAATCCTTGTAGCTCATTCAGAATTAACACATTTATTTTCAATGGTTGGAATGTTAAAATGTAGAATGGCAAAGGATTTCAGCTGTTTTATAGGTTTCGTATTTAGTAATTCGGATTTAAAATCCCTTTCAAAATAATCATCATTAAAATGAAGTGAACAGACTTTAACATTATCAAAATTAAAATGATCTGCTCGTTTACACTCATGAACCCACGCTTTTCTCAGGCCTTGATTTTTTGGAATTCCATGAAATGTAATTCCTTTCCTTTTATAATTCTTATCATTATTATAGCAATTGGCAATAGCGCAACCAGGCATTGTTATGCACACACAATTATACAATACTAAACAAAATACATTATGTATTTTTTAGGATTCAAAACATACGTAAATCTTTTCTTATACTTATTAAACCTCGAACACAAAACACAATTATCGTTCAGTATTGTTGTTGACACCTTTTATTTAAAACACAACAACCACAGATTAAATAAACACACCAAATCCCAACTACATTTACAGAACATTGCATTGTTTAACGGGAAACTACATACAGTAGTAGTGAACCTACGGTGTATTCTATTTACCGTGGTCAAAACTGATAGCAATTCCAGACACCTTATGGGACCTGATTGGACAGTCATTTGTTCACATTTCTAAAACAGTCAGCTCAAATTTTTCTAGCACATAACCTTGTTGCATAGTTGACATGGGTATTTTGTCTTCCCTTTAAGACTCTATGGACAAAATGTCTTCCTCTTCTATATGTCAAGGAGGACAAACATCTTCATATTGGAGGATTCTTTTGATATTGATCTTTAAGTCTTGAGAAATGTTACCTCTTTTTTTGTGTTTAACGTCGGACTATTGTGCACACTTGGGCTAATGCAGACGATGTGATGATTTATAGCATATGAAAATGCCAAGCCCTGGCCGGGAATCGAACCCTGGACCTTGGGGGTGAAAGCCCAGTATTCTATCAACTAGGCCACCGAGGCGGCCCTTGAGAAATGTTACCAACAGCAAGTCTATGTTGCATTAGAGGAGATACCACGGACTTGGTTAAGGTTTCATAAAGTTAATTCTAGTGGTATTGAGGGTTTTCATTAAGGCTTTATACAATACAAATCAATAAATGTACTCCTGCCGTTACATTTACTATTGGTCCCTGCAGGGAGGATTAGACGTCCCTCGCAGTACCCGAGTGTAATACATACAACTTTAACACTTTACACTCAAACTTACATTTAAGGATGCGATAATAGCCTAAATGTGCTTTTTGCCTTAAAATACCAAAAAAGTCATCTTTTTGTGCGACACACTGAACTGTAGCTGGTACACATTTGATCAACTGTCAACCACAGCTTTTGTGTGATTGTAATCAACTATCATATCTGGTTTTCCTGCAACTTCCTCCATTCTGTTTTTTTGATGCATGGATGATAGAAGTAATACAGCCTTAGATTTTTTTTGCCACATATGGTAGTACACTTAAATTTTCAGTGAAAGCAAACAATGATCGTTTATCTTCCCTCTCTTTGGTAAAAAAGCATGAGATATTTCAATTTTATTTTTTTTCAAAGTTCATTAGAACTTCAACTGAGGAATACTTGTCTGCTGTAACATTCCTCCTTGAATCAAGCAAAGGTCGGACAAACCTCAATACTGCTTCAGTTGCAACTTTAAGCTTCTTTTCTTCATCAGTTAAGCCTTTTTAATCACTATTTTTACCCATCAAATATAGGCGTTAAAAATATGACATTTTGAAATAGTCAAACACTGAATTTTTAGGCCATTTTTTGCCAGTTTTTTAGATATCTATTAACACTTCTTATGTAGTAATATGACAGAAATCAGTATAATTTTAGGAGTAAAAACATTTACATTACTAATGTGGAAGGTCTGTGAGACCACTTCCACTGCAGTTGGTCTGGCCGACCTCCCAAATTAGAACATTAACAATGCACACCATCAGAGAGACCTCTGCATTATCTTTGTTTATTGCACAAACACCTAACAGGACATCAACACTCTTGTACAAGGTTTCTGCCTACTGGCAGTAAGGCAGCTGATCTAAGGATACTGTGATGGGGGAAGCAAAGGTTTGCACTACATGGGAATTATGGGGAAAATAATTTCCCATGCAGTCTGTGATTCCCCTGTGCAGTAATAGAGTGTTAAGATACAATTTCAGAAGTTCTTCTTCATTTTGTTTAGTGTTACTGGAAATGGATTTATTGTTTTGATTGCCTAATACAAACACCTTGAAAACATAAAATAAAATAAACATTAATTTAAAAAAATGTCAAAAGAATTTATACATTTTTTTAAAGCTGGGAACTGTTTACTGATAAAACTAACTTTTATTTATGAATGAGTGAGTTAACAGTCATAGTTGTAGAATTGGGATCCAAACTAACTAGTGTCCTATTTTTGATGACATGAATTAATTACATTGAAATTAATAAAAATAATATAACATTCTGTAATTAAAAAATTATGCAATATTCAAATTACCTTTAAACTTTCACAATAAATGTTCAAAATGACTTCCTCCATTTGCAATGCAAGTTTGGACTCCTTTCATAACATTTGCAGCTACTTTTCGAAGTGTTTGCTCAGCATTGTTCGAAATCTCACATTCAATGTTATCCTTCAATTCATCAAGTGTAGGAGGATTGTTTTCAAAAAACCTTACTTTTTTAAATACCCCCAAAGGAAAAAGGCTACAGGAATCAATCTGGGAATCTTGCAGACCACAATTCTTTTGATACAAGATGACCAAAAAATTCCCGCAACATATCCCGTGTTTCATTAGAAGTATGACATGTTATGTTATCCTGCTGGAACCAGCAATATCATTCATATAAATCTAACAAGGTAATAAATTGTTTAATTAAATTGTGATAAGCCACATCATCTACAGATTTGTCAAAAAATTAAGGCATATAAGCTAGAAGCTACAAGCACATTTCTGGGAAAATTATTCTGACTTAGGTAAAGATCCTGGATCCACAGAGGTTGTTACCAAACCCTGTTAGATTGACACAAAAAAATTAATTATAGGCAAATTGGAAAGTTGCTTAACTTCCTCACTTAATCATAAAAAAATAATTATTATGTTTTTAGATATTTGATAGTAAATTTGAATAATCACAGTAAGCAGCTGTCTCACTGAGGTGATAACTTCCAATTTTTTTTTTTTTTTATTGTATACTATATGAAAACCTTATTTAACCTTTTTAATAACACTAAAACCTACTATACTAAACACTGGCTTGTATGCAACAGTTTAAAATGCTAATATATGCAAAGCTGGAAATATGGACCTTGTGCCAGAGAAGTTATATATAAAAGTGAGTGTGTATATCAATCTGCCTAAGCAGCCGCCTCGGTGGTCTAGTGGATAGCGTACTAGGCTTTCACCCCGAGGATCCGGGTTCGATTCTCGGCGAGGGCTTGGCATTTTCATACGCTATAAACCATCCCACCGTCTGCATTAGCCCAAGTGTGCACAATAGTCGGACGTTAAACAAAAAAAAAAAAAAAATCTGCCTAAGCTCCCAAGTTAAGGTATAACTTGTTACTACCTTGCTACAAGAAAGATACTAGATAATATTACTTGCTAATTAATATTACTTGCTTGATCTTATATGAATTCGTTGGCTCATCTTCACGAGAGATACTGACCTTCAAAAACCCATTCCTGACAGCTCGAAACTGTGGGGCCTTTATAGTTATGACAGGT
Source organism: Callitettix versicolor (assembly GCA_022606455.1). Taxonomy (NCBI): domain Eukaryota; kingdom Metazoa; phylum Arthropoda; class Insecta; order Hemiptera; family Cercopidae; genus Callitettix; species Callitettix versicolor. The sequence continues at coordinate 5,774,838 of CM040187.1, forward strand.
TACACCAGTTGAACAGCTATACTTTCATATCAAAAAGGTATTAATAACTTTACTAGGCAACTGCTCGGTGTGAGCAGTCAATTCACCTGAATATATGGTTATTGAAAACAAAAATTAATGTACAGTAGAGTCTCGCTAATCCAACCTCAATGGGGCGCAGTCATGTTGAATTAGCAGGAGTCAGATTACATGGAAAACCATAAAAAAGTGTTGAATTCAATTTATTACATTGAAAAACTTTGAATTACATGTATTATTACTAAATGTATTGTACTAAAACATAAAACAGCACACAAAATCTTCTCACTACCGTAATAAAGAGCAGCACGTCAAATCATCAAACTTAATAAAAAAAGTTTGTAATTGTTTTTGTTTACCAACTGTTTGATGTTTTTTTTGCTACTACATCTGGCAATCTCATGAGAAGTATCTTTTACCTTTTAGAAAACAGCGACAAAAAAAAAAAACGTGAAATGTTATAAAATGCATATAAGCACAATATACTCTAAACATTAACTCTTCAATGAATCTGAAATGATACTAAAAGTTGGAAATGAATGAACAGAGCAGGTATAAGGGTGGTCGACCCACTCTTTCTTTTGAAGAGAATGTAGGTTATTGGCTGAGTGCGTTGACACGCAGGCATAAACGCCTGACACAAAAGTGACTTGCAGACATTGTACATTCGGTTTTGCTACAAATCTTTTAAACTGCTTGAAATATTGTTCTTTGAGGCTAGGTCAGATTAAACAGAAGGTCAGATAAAAGCAGGACTCTACTGTATATTCAAAATTGTAATTACAATGAATATATTTCAAATTTAACATAAATGTTGCTTATAATCTGTTAAAGAATACGTATGACTTATATTTGAATTACAGAGATCTCAAGAAGTTATGAACACTTGGAATATTGTTTACAATAACAAAATGCTTACGACTAAACCACTATAGGTTGGCCAACCAATTATGGTTCGTCTTCTTTTCTCTTTTTTAAATTTTTTTCTGCTCAAAGAGAGAAAATGAACAAAAATAGATGATTTAAATTTTGCAAATGTTCCTGGGGGACAGACAGCCAAAAAACAGATACTACTCATCCCTTCATTTTAATTACTTTTACAGCTAAACTTCACTAACTATCTGGTCACTTAGACATTCAGCATGAGTTCAAAATTATGCACTTTATTTATAGCTCATAGTATTTTTCGACACTGTTAAAACTTTGCTCCTAAGACCTGTCCCTGGTTTTACAGTGATATAAGATGGTCAGTGTTACATAGTCACTGGTCTTTGACCAATTAACATGGGTTTGAAGTTTAATTAACCTGGAATTCCTTCTTTCCAGTTGACTTTATACTTATTATGGCATTTTGATTAGATAGTACATGAAGTACGCTTAAACACCTCCTATAGTGTTTAATTCTAGCAAATTTTTTAATAATTCTTTAAAAGACAAGCATATTTTGATTACTGACATCTCGTAAATCAAAACATCTCTCAATCGTGGAATAATATGTCATGAAATTATTCACTGATCCCTGCCCATCCACATTATTTCATATTTAAATATAGACTATTGTTTTTTTGTTGATTTGTAAACATAGTCTATTACAAAGATTTTAAAAAAAACATTCACTTTAAAAGATATCATCAGACATGCTGATGGAAATGCCTTGTATATGACTTTTCCGCCTGAACATGAATTTAGCAAGATGGCTGGCCAAATAATGTTTTTTGTATCCCAATCTAATCTTTCATGTAATAGTATCGTTTTGGTTAGGTTTTTATAATTTAGATTATTACTTGTAGGGGTGAATATGCAGTGTAGGTTGTTTTTGATCTTTTTGGTAATTTTTTTGCATGCCCAAAAGACCAATAATCCAAAATATAAGTGCAGAAAATTCAATGAAAATCTAAAGTACAAATCACATAACTTCGAAATTGCTACCACACTATAGTAGGTAATGTGTTTTTGATTGCTAAAAAGATAAAAAATCCTTTTTTTTAAAATTAAGTTAAGATTAAGATTATATACTAGAGGAAGAGATAATTCAACCCCGGGCACAGTGATCGATTGACCTATTGTGCAACTTAACCTTTTAAAATACCTAGTTCAGCAGATTGGTGTCTCTAATAAGTTCTAGCAACCAGTGGGTCAGTGGACTAGCTCACTCTGCTCAAGATCCCTAAGGTCTTGGAAACCAAAAACTCCTAGCCTCCTACCAGCAAGAGCCTCACAATCTTATATTATGTGACCTGCAGTTTCCTCCTCCTTCCTGCACAATCTACACACGGTTTCTCCGTGGTACATACGTATCCTGTTCACATGCACCCTCAGACCACAGTGCTCTGTTATGAGCCCCATGATCCTTCTGAGTTGTGCTCTGCCAGGACATCTCCTGCCCTTTTGAGTCCTCCAAAAAGAACTTTGCTTAAGAGATGTTTACTATAAGAATGCCTATGAAGGTTGTCCCATCTTACCTGGTGTTGACTTGTAATCCACATGTTAATGGTGGACCTGGCTTACGACAGAAAAATCCTTAAAGCTGGCTCAAGTTCAATAAACTCATATGCTGATCCAAGTCCAGCCAGTGGGTCTGCCTCCTCATTAACTCCCTATGCCCCTATAGGGAGTTAATACCTTAACTCCCCTATGCCCCGGAACCCAGTGAAGAGTTACCCGGTTGCCCAGGGACAGAGTGTCAAGGTTCTTCCAACACTCCCAGAACAGCTTGGACTGTATTATAGGACCCGCAAGTGCTTTTATTACTGCCTGACTATCGGTATGAATATGAATATGCTCCTTCTTGAAGCCCCGATCCAAGTTTTCCTGAACACAGTCATGGACTACCATCATTTTAGCCTAGAATACTGTTGTTTGCTGTCCCAGGGTAATAACTTTCTTTAACCCCGGTCTCAGGCAGTACACCCTAGCACCAGTGCCTGACTTTGTCTTGGAGCCATCTGTATACCATACTATGTCTCCAGATTTTTCCAACACATAATCTCTCCCCTCAAAGGCCAAGTTGACATCAAAGGGTCTAGTACTATGTGCCGTTTAACCATCTGATCCATCACTTCTAGTCTTCTTTACGAAGGTAGGTGTATTACCTTTATTGAAAATATAAAGATTATGAACTACAATAAAGGAAAGCATCTGCTCACCTCTAAAGTTGATGTTATTGCTCTCCCAAACCGTGTGATGTACGTTGACATCTGCTCCGACAAGCAGCTCAACTGCTCCATCACCACAGTGCTCCACCACCCTTTTAAAGCCAATGGGTGGGAACCTATCCATTTCCTCATGTGGGAAGTAAGCAGAGGTCATGACAACCCTTCTGCTCCTAGATCCCACACGTAACTCTGTACTAACTGCAATACAATCCCTGGAACATAAAGAAGACAACACAAGTATCTCAAAATTAACAACTATGCAGGTCCTAGGCCAAGCGGCTGATTGGTCATATATTAACTTACCTCCGCCTATGGTCAGTCTTGCTATTCTGACTCCCGTCACCCGAAAAATTATGTTACTTAATTACATAATTGACACGGTTGTTGGGCTGTGAACCCAACTCCCCAACAAAAAGAGACAAATCGCAAAGTTCACAAATAATGGAGGTGATTTTAACAATGTTTTCATTACAAAAACGAACAAAGAAATAAATCAACATTTATTAATAGCTGTCAGAATGTGTAACAAGCATGAGCAGCAAGTACATGTAGTTAATAACTTTCATGACCGATAAATCCATGTATGAAATTTAGTAGGTTGAATGCAACGTAAACAGAAATGAGGTCACAATATAGTTCCATAAAAAACGGTCTAAAATTGCAAGTAATCTTTAAAAAAAATTACTTTCTGCCAGTGAAAATGTATTAATAAACAATATCCTTCCTTACAGGTATTAAATTGTGTTTTGCCTAAAAAAAAGTAACTTTAATACAATAGGTTACAAAGGTAACCTGGTTAGGTTATAATTTTTTTTTTTTTGTTTAACATCCGACTATTGGGTTAGGTTATAAAGATAATTCATAAACACCATGAAGCGCTTTAGTAAAAAAAAATACTAAAAAATCAAAACAACCTACACTAGATATTTACACTACATATTTTTTTTACTTATAATGTACTAATAAAAGTATTTTTGTGAGAAAACATATAACTTTCAGGCAATATTAGGCTAATGTTTAGGTAATAATAGTTATTTTTTTTTGAATTTTCAGGTAATTTCCTCAGTTTTATTCAATATTTCTGTAATTTCCATACTTTTATATTACGACAATATTTAATTTAATGGCCATGAAATAAAGCGTTGTAGCAGCGGAAAACAAAAATACAGCTTTGTCCAGCTAATGCATATTTATCAAATAAATCCGAAAATTTACACCATTATCTCTTGCATAATAGTCTATTCCTATTTAGCCTACATATTTTACAACTATTTATAAATTTCAAAACCACCTTAAATCTACAGATTTTAACATATTTTCAACTTTATTACTCTAAACTCACTAATTCTGTCTCTGTGTGTGTGTGTATATATATATATACACTGTTATTTTTTATAAATTCTTTGTCTAAAAATTAAAAGTACAATGCTTCTAATTTAATATTAGGCTAAATGTTAACAAAGTTCTTCCACGTCACGAGTTTGAAAAAAAAACAAATTGATTAATATAGAAAAATAAAAACATACAACTTCTTTTTTATAATATGCCTAAATTTTATATGAGAATGAGGGCATTTATGGCCTCATCTAATAGCACAATCTACAAACTTTACATAAAAGATAAATGTCTGATGTATGAAATCGGCTTCCAAGCAAAACTACTTGGAGACACGCATTACATATATCAATTTTAATATTTGCCTTACAACGATTACTTGTTAATATAAAAGGAAAATATCTAATAGAATACTTTCCTAAATAAAAAACCACTCGTTGTAATGCTTACCGTACCAAAAATAGTTTGTTGGTTAGGTTATTATGCCTAGACATTTTAATTAAGCCTTGGACAACCAAACATTACTCGGCGAAATTAAATTGCCTAGTGAATCTGAATCTGAATAGTAGGCTTGAGACTTAGCCTTGAGGCGTATATATCGGAACAGATATTTCTACTAGGTATTTGTCAGCCCTAGTATGTAACTAGTACGGATATCTGAAATACTACGAATACTAGCTGCTGTATGCACGTGTGCTATGCGAATACTAGAGATGGGTAAGAAAACTCCAAACTGTTAAAACAAACTGTTTTTCTATATAAGAAAAACAAACTGCTTTGCCAAACGGAAACAAGCAGTTTGAATTGGACTGGATCGTGATTTGTTAAAACAAGGAACAACAGTTTGGACTTTCCCACCACCTACGTTCTATTCGAACGTTGCCGCAAGCGCTAAAACTTTTTTCCTGTTATTTTCCTGTTAAACTGTTTTGCTTCAAACAGTACAAACACCTTTTCTTTAACTTGCTATACTTTTTCTCTCTATTTCTTGTTGCAACGTAGTTCGAAGTAAGAACTGTTTGAGCGTTGTCAAAGTTTATCTCTATTTTGTTGCGAGTTGTTTGAAAGTTTTAAATGTAAAATTTGTTGTTCAAACATTTTTTAAACTGTAAAAACAGCCATAATTGTGTTATATATTAGTTTTTCTCCGTAGTTTACGTTGTGTTTAGAAATTTAAAAATATTTAGTGGAAAATTTTGAAAGTTTTCTTTTACTTTTTTATATTTTTAGAATTAAGTGCATAGTTTTTAATTATTTATTGGATGCGTGGACTTTTTAGTGTTTTTTTTTCAGTGTTTAAAAGTGAAAAACCTGTTTTTTGTGATGGGAAATATTACAAACGTCTTAAATTTTATTTTTATCCGGAGCCTAATTTTCTTTAAAAACATTTGTTTTGTTAAATATGTTATTACAATAAACTTTATATTTTTTCTGTGTTGTAAAATGGAAAACTTATTTTTTTGCTAATGCTAATGTTAATAACCTATCATTAACCTATAATAACCTAATGTTAATAACCTATAATTTTCTAACTATATAGAACCAATTTTATTTAAACATATTTGACCTATGTTCTTATTACTATATTTTACTTATTAAAGTTACTTTCTTCAGTTTTGAAAAATGAAAACCTACTTTCTCCCAAATAAAAATATGTCAGTAACATCTCACATAACCTAATTTTAATACATAACCTAATTTGTAAATACCTAATTTGTAAATTTGTAATAACCTAATTTTTATATTTTAATTATTTAATCATCATTTTTATATTTTTATCAATCAAATATTTTTAATCGACTAAAAATATTCTAAATTGTTTGCATTTCAGTAAATATGCAAAGGCTATTTAATTTTTAAGTAAAAAAAAGAATGCTTCTATTAGAAATTCATTGCATTTTGTAAATATAAAATGGCATACATATATATTACGTTTTGAGAATGTAATTTAATTATTACTACATTTAATTATTTTTTTCTAAATGTTTTACACCCAAAAACAGTTAAGGATATGGTGGTAATGAGAATGAAAAAGTAGTCTTAGAAAACTGATCGTTTGTGCTTATGTTTTAGCTGCTAATACGACTTCGAGTTTCATTTTTCTAAACCTGTTTTTCAAACTGTTATTCCAAACAGTTTTTTTCCAACAAACTGTTCGTTGATATTTTTTAAAAATAGCAGAAATGCCCATCCCTAGCGAATACTTAACGATATTTCGTATTTGTTACATCCCCACACTTTCTGCTAGTTTTCTCCTAGCAAGAAGGGTTCTGCATAGTATTCTGAGAATAGTAGCAAGAAGGATTCTGCCTAGTTTTTTGAGAATACTAGAAATAAGTGTTTTGCCTAGTATTCTGAAAAATATTAGGTGCTAAATCCTGGTATGGTCTTTGACTACCCCTACTATTGGACAAAGTAACAGATAATTTGACAGTCTTGTAAGATGAAATTCTAAGTGTGTGTGTGTGTGTGTGTGTGTGTGTGTGTGTGTGTGTGTGTGTGTGTGTGTGTGTGTGCGCGCGCGCGTGTGGATAAGTTATTGTTTAAAACTAAAAACGCTTTGATTTCATTTCAATATAATTTTTTTATCTGGTTACGATAAGTTAGGCTATATTCGAATTAACTCAAACTGGCATATCATTTTTAATTATTTTTGTTAATGTGATCACAATAATATGATGTCATCTAAGGCTATTATTATATTGAAAAATTATATAAAGATACACATACTTTACCACTTTTTATTATTGAACAGTCTGTAAACTTTCAGATATATTATACCTTCAGTTATTATAAATCTTCAATTATATTATTGAAGTATAATTAGAAATACAAATGATATATTACAATTGAATTAAACTTAATTACAATTGAAACTAAACAAACCATATATATTTAATTTGCTTTGTCATTGTAATACTAAATAACTGAAAATTAAACTAATACTCAAAATGAAATTTGTGGTTTAGATTCATCAGTGCAATTAGTACAGTGTTAGATCTATATTTTATTTGGTATTTTCAACAACACTACGTAGTGTAAATACTAGGTAGTAAATCTAGGAACAGGTATTTGGAATAGGTATGTAGACGTACTTGGAACAGGTATACCAAGTATCGAAAACACCTATGTCTAGTGATTACTTACTGATTAGTACTAGGTGTAGGATCACAGATGTGTGTAGTTTATATAGAACAAGATGGGTAGGATTATCTGTAGGTAGATTACTACTAATAAACGTTTTTGCAATTTGGTGTATTCTTACAAATCTGACTGTATATTTATGATAATTTGGAAATAAGCCTGTGTTATAAGTAAATTGTCTTATTTCATGAATTTTTCACTAATATTTTATTTTTATGTCGTAATAAATTTTGTATAAGGAAAAATATAAGGTTTTATAACATTTATTGTATATTGTTTTATCTATGATCGCTTCTACAAAATAATGTTTATTGGTAAACTAATAATTTACTGTATAAATGAGTTAAATCTAAAATATATACTGTACGATTATAAATTTTTATGACGTTTTCAGTTCATTTGAGGTTTTTTTTGTAATACAATAATACCTGTACAAGTTACTTATGAATATTACGATATCAGTCGGAAAATAATCAAACGTGCAGAGAGGTTCTGTTGAAACGAATAAAGCATAGCGACCAGCAAGCTTAAGTAATTTGACAGTGAAAATGACAAAAAGTAGGTTGTCAGCCGTTTGGAAATTCAGCGTGTAAACGTTTCAAATTCACAGCATTAATCTCACAACTATATAATAGACATTAGAATCAAACTGTGTTATAGTATATGAGTATTATCATTTTATTATTCATTAATTGATATAATTTTATACTTTATAATAACGGGAGGAAATATACACTTTATGCTGCTTGTTCTGAATTGTTAGTTTATAAATATTGTGAACATATTTACAACATAATATGAATATTTACAACAAATCTATATATTCAAGTATTAACACATTTGAAAAATTTTGAGTTAGTGTCGTATTGCAATAATTCTTTTATTAAATAATTCTTTTTACCAACGATAAATTCACAAACATAAATATTTCTAAAAATATCACGTTTTAGGTTTATAAATGTTTCTAGACTTCAATATTTTTCTTTAAAATTTAATGTGATAGTCTTATATAAAAAAGTTATTGGAAAATTTAACATATTTATTGAAAAATGCGAAAAACGTTTGAAAAATTACATTGATTAAATCCTGGTATGGTCTTTGACTACCCCTACTATTGGACAAGGTAACAGATAATTTGACAGTCTTGTAAGATGAAATTCTAAGTGTGTGTGTGTGTGTGTGTGTGTGTGTGTGTGTGTGTGTGTGTGTGTGTGTGTGTGTGTGTGTGTGTGTGTGTGTGTGCTTTACAAGAATGTGTAAACAAGAATGTTTACATTCTCAAAACATAATAGTTATGTAAGCCATTTTATATTTACAAAATGCAATGAATTTCTAATAGAAGCATTCTTTTTTTACTTAAAAATTAAATAGTCCTTTGCACATTTACCAAAATGCTAACAATTTAGCATTGTATTTTTATTTATGTTTTTAATCAGTAGTATGACAGCATGTCAATCAATTTACAAGGTTACAGTTAGAAAAATTGGAGGGATTTCTCTAATTCCAAAATATCGTGAATTTTCTGAATTAACAATTAACCCTGAGTTCCTGTGTATTGTCTGAGTATTGCCAGGTTACCAGGTTGACAAACTGTGAATTTTGTGTAAAAATCTAATTTTGGGGAAAATCTGCCATTATCGTTAAAGGAAGTTCGGTATTTTGATGCACTCAAAACATATTATTTTCAAACATATGGTTTAAAAATAAATAATGCGGCATGTTATTCATCCTTAAGTTGAACAAAGAAAAAGAACCATGTTTTTTTTTGTACTGTAATGTTAACCTATGTTTATAAGTTATTAATTTATTTTATATAAAATTTAACAAATACTGTACAAATAATTCCCTTTGTTTTGATAATATGTAACAAAGTTTTTTTTATATTAATATATATATATATATATATATATATATATATATATATATATATATATATATATATATATATATATATATATATATATATATATATATTTCGTATGTATGATAATATTATTGCATTATGTAGCATATTTCAATTGAAATTATGAATTTATAAAGAAAATAAAAATTGAAGAAAGTCATGTCAGATTGTGAAGATTTTGTAAACAATGGAACACTGTTAGATCCATTAGATAGGTGGGCCATATAAGTTAAAAGTATTACTATGACATTTGAGTAGGTCTATTGGTAACTAGAGGTGGGCACTTCTGCTATTTTTACAAAACGTCAAAAAACTGTTTGTTGAGGAAAAAAGCTGCTTTTTAAAACAGTTGGAAAAAAAAACAGGTATAGAAAACTGAAACCCAAAGTTGTATTAGCAACTAAAATATAAAGCACATATGTTCAGCTTTCTAAGACTACTTTTTCATTCCCACTGCCACCATGTTCTTAACTGATTTTGGGTATAAAGCATTTAGGAAGTTTAAAAATTATCTTTATAAGTGTAGTAATAATTAAATTACATTCTCAAAACGTAATAGTTATGTAAGCCATTTTATATTTACAAAATGCAATGAATTTCTAATAGAAGCATTCTTTTTTTACTTAAAAATTAAATAGTCCTTTGCACATTTACCAAAATGCTAACAATTTAGAATATTTTTAGTTGATTAAAAAATATTGATGATTGATAATAAATATAAAAAGTATGTTTAAATAAAATTAGGATCTGTATTTACAAAATGTGAGAGGTTGTTGCTATAACTCACAACAAAATAGAGATAAATGTTGACATTGATCAAACAGTTCTTGTTTTACTGTAAGCAACAAGCAACTTTGAAATAAAGGGAAAAAGCATAAAAACAGGTATAAGAAAAGCAGTTAGCACACAAACAGTTGCAGGAAAACAGTTTTAGCGCTTGCGGCAACATTCAAATAGAACGTTGGTGTGGTAGTGAGGAAAGCTGTTTCTTGTTTAACAAATCATAAACCAGTCCAAATCTAACTGCTTATTTCTGTTTGAAAAAGTAGTTTGTTTGTCATTTATAGGAAAGCAGTTTTTTTAACAGTTTGGTGTTTTCTGCCCCACCACTACTGTCTCTTTTGTCATAAAAAATGTAAATTTAAATTCATGGTATTTATGCTGTGTCACTTGTACCTTATTATTAATGATTTTTTATACTTCTGCACTTTGTAATTATTCACTATTTCCCTCCCCTTCAACTTATATTTAAATTTGTCATTCCTTATACATTAAAAATTGTTTAGGAAGTTTCTATTGTTTTTGTTATTAACTAGGTGCATTTAATTAATCGTTTTCCTGATGAAAAACCTGTTAGCTAATTTTGCGCATTAGTAATTTTTAGATTATGAGGGTCACTTATTTCCAATTTTTTAAAACTTCTCTTAGTTTCCACTTTTATATTTTGTATCATTAATTTTGGGTCTTTAACCAAGTGTTTTAACACAAAAAGATAAGTGAAAGTACATGTTTATCAAATTCCAAAGACCAAATACAACATGTCACATATTCCAATATGTGTTTGGATGCAGTTAACCCATTAAGTTAGTTTTGATTTAAATAATGTAAATATGCATTAGCAGGATGTGTGACTATTTTTAAAATTTTTCCTTTCAAAACCATTTATTTCATGACTATTTTCATATTTTTTTTTACCAGAACATTTTATTTCTTGTCCTTTTGTAATAATACAAAATATAAAAGTAGAGAAAATACTGGAAGTATTTTGAATATAATTGAGTAAAAAAGTAGAAAATAAAAAAAAAATTATTGAAGTAACCCAATCATTTCTATTGCGTGAAAGTTACTAATGTGTTTTTTCTTGCGGAAGTGCTTTCTTTAATGTGTACAAGTAATTTAAATAATACTGTATTAGTAATTCAACAGTTTTTTAAAGTGTTAAACCTTAAATCCTAGCAAATAATATTGTGTCAAAGTTACTAATTTTATATTTATTGTTATGGTGGGTATGAAGCAACCATAACAATAACGCTGTTGGTGCATGAAGCCATACATGCTCTGTGGCTCTATGCTATGCTACATAGAGCACAAAACAGTTCTGTTAAAAATTAAACAAAATTGTAATTTTTACGTTAGAAGTTTAATCATCCGCAGTAAAATAGGCCTAAACATTAATGTTATAAGTCTCCTATTAATGTTATAAAGCTTATAAATACTATAAATGATGAAAATTGGTAAATAAAAATGGTTATCTAATATTATTTATTAGGATTCACTACTACTTGTAATGCAATACTACATCATCTACTCAGTCTAGTGGAAATATTGGCTGCTTGGTAAATATGAATTAGCATAGACTGATATTTTCAAACTTTTTATGCCAAAATGCTTTATTTCATGTCCATAGGTAATAATCGAAATTATGAAAATGAGGAAATTACCGGAAAATCAAGCAAAATTTAAAAAATTATTACCTTTGTAATTTAACCATTATTATTGCGTGAAAGTTACTAAAACAGACAAATTGCAAAGATAAATAGTAGTTGCCATACTTAAGTTTAATGCTACTACATTATTACTATGAGAAGTATACTGATAATGTGATAACACAGATTAATATTAATACTACCTTGGCGTGTAAAATCATACAAACTCCATATAATTTAGATGACAATGACATCATTAAATAGCCACAAATGAATTGTTCATAAGGTAATAATATGCTAGTTTTTATTTAAAAATACTTAATTTTAGTGACCAATTTGTATTTGTATACACTATTAGGCATATACTTCAACACAGTTTTTACACACTATACTTTTGACATCCTATATTACTTTCTTTCTACTAAATGTTTAGCCAACATATTTTTATTTTGAGTTGTGTTTCATTCCATTGTGGCAGTAATTTCATTTGTAATTCATTGTTAATTCCTACCTCACTTGGATTTACCAACTCTGTTCATTGGAAGATAGAAACCATCACAGTTTAAATCTCTTCATAGTTCCAAAGTAGGCTCTGATGTACAGGAAGCTGAAGATTTTATTGATGATGAGGTAGATAAAATTACAATATATTTACTATCTCTGTACAAAGTATAGTGATGTGGAAAACATTCATTTTGATGAATGGGCATAATTGTTCTCAAAATCTAAGGAAGTAATTTTTATTTATCTGTACCTATGTATAACATAAACCTACTACCAAATATTAAACAAATTGATCAATTTCAGTGATATTTGGTATATGAATGTCGTTTGCAATTTTGGACATCCTTCAAAATTGAAAAAAAGTGCTTAGACTCTCAAAAAACCTTTAAAAATTAGCTAAAGTCAGATACTTTCAAAACTGGCTCTGATTTTTGGGAACAGTATAGCCCAAATGTACCCAACAAAATACTTTTAGTACAACTGCTTAACACTTTAGATCATATATGTAATTAAAGGGGCCATGTAACAGATTCATCAAATTTGAAAAAAAAACATGTTTCCAGAATAAACAGAAATAATTAAAATCAACTCCAATTGCTTTCAGGATTTGTTTAAGCTATTAAATGTTTCATTTAAGTTGTTCTAATTAATTTGATTGAATATGAGAAAATTTATGCAGCATTTATTTTAAATAATGAAAACTCAATCGTCATTGTGGATGTAACCTTTATTCAAAAAACATTTTTTTAAAGTTTTGTAAGGTGCATTTATTTAAATTGAAATTATCACCAATAAACAACAATAGTTTCAGGCACAATATATGCAAATGTTTTGGAAATTTGATTTTATAGAACAGTTTTTTCATCTTTATTTTGAGTTTATGTTCATTATCAAGTAGGTAATAAAGAAAACTAATGAATTACATAATATTTTGCTACTTCAATGTTGAACATGTTTGAGGTGGTGTGATTAATTTCTACATTCTTATTCACCAGCGAATACTGTTCAGACTTTGTATCAAAACAGTTCTAAATACTTGCAGACTATAAAATAATAAATATATATAAGTTAGTTACTTAAAAGGGAGAAGTAATGTCAAACATAAATACATAGCAATGGTGGTAACTGTTACATAGTTTATTAATTTAAATACTTTTTGATACATGAATGTAATAGTGATAATTTGTTTAACCCATTGACCTAACACCACCAGATTGTCCGTGTCCATGCCCTCCATTCCCATGTGTTTGAGCTCCAGGTCCATCTCTTGGTTCAGCCATCACTTGAACTCCCATGAGAGCAACCATGCTCAGAACGACCAACATCATAACCTGAAACAATAATATGTTATATATTGGTTTCAGAATGTCTTGTGGAATTGTCCAGTATATTTTTTCAGTCTTGTTTTTCAGTCCATTTTTTTCAAGTCTCTTACAAAATTTGTATGTACTTTTTCATAATATTATTGAAATTATTCTTATTATTGAAAGTTCTTACAATATTATTCAAATAACTGATGACAATTATTTAGTGGCCATTATGGTAAGATCCAGACTCAAGATCTTGTAATACAAATTGGTCTAATTTTTATATGGTTTCAAGGGTCTTTGAAATATTAAATGTTAAAATTTATGTATATAGTGAAGCTTGGTCATAAAGTCACTGAGATGAAAACCACATACATAAATTTAAATAGGAATAAAAGCATAATATTACCCAAAAATAACAAAAAAGTAAGTGAAAAAAAACCTTTATATAAGAGCAATAAAATTATACGATTTACTACTTCGAGATATGAAAGTATTGTCACTCATTAAGAAAACATTAAAAATAAGGATGAATAATGGATGTAAAATAGAACTGATAGTTGTGGTTATTGAAAACAAAATATATAACAACATGTAAAATAATTTTATTTAAATATAGTTTAGTTTGTAAGTAATCTTAAGATACCAGTCCGCACATCAGGTTTTGTAACCAGCAAAATCTGTTCTATTAATTCTAAATGGTGTTTTGGATTCTCAACTATTCTACATGTTTTTTGAAAGTATGATTTCATTATTGTAATCAGTATTAAAATCTGTATAAATTTGTAGTTTACATTTTCAAATATTATTAAAAATACAAAAATGAGGTAATTGTGGTTAGAGTTAACTTTTTTATTTTCAGTATACAGTAATTTGAAAACTTCAAACACTACTTAATTTACTAAAGATGTTTAAATAAAGTGGCAGTTTTAGGGTATTCAGTGTTCATTTGTATTTTTTATTGTAGAATACAAAAATTACTTGTTTATTACAGCCTAAAATATTTAAATTTTGCTACATTTATTTTATCACATTATAGTAAAACATCAATGTGCCACAGTGGTGTATGTGTGTGTGTGTGTGTGTGTGTGTGTGTGTGTGTGTGTGTGTGTGTGTGTGTGTGTGTGTGTGTGTGTGTGTGTGTGTGTGTGTGTGTGTGTGTGTGTGTGTGTGTGTGTGTGTGTGTGTGTGTGTGTGTGTGTGTGTGTGTGTGTGTGTGTGTGTGTGTGTGTGTGTGTGTGTGTGTGTGTGTGTGTGTGTGTGTGTGTGTGTGTGTGTGTGTGTGTGTGTGTGTGTGTGTGTGTGTGTGTGTGTGTGTGTGTGTGTGTGTGTGTGTGAGTTTCTTAACGCCTGTACTTTGTTCTAGTTAGATTGAGGGATCAGTATGTTAATGGCAAGCATGCAGCTATATTGATCACCGAGCCCTATGTGTGTTTGTGTAGTTTTTGTTTCTTATGTAGGCTCCTTGAGCAAGTAATGATGACCAGATTAACCATTCTCCTCTATTATATATAAACAACTTTTCTATTTACAGTATATATAAGAAATGTAATATAATCTTATAAGTAATTAAGTAATATATTTTAGGCTCTACATTAAAAAACATGTTAAGTTTTATAAAGAGTAAAAAAAAATCTTGTTTATGATTTTATATTAAGTTTTAAAGAGTAGTTCTATGAATAGTTAAAAAACTTACAGCAAAAGCCTTGAACATTTTACTAGAGTTGAGTGAAATAGTCTTGTAGCTTACAAAGATAGCTTTTAAAGTTTGATGTACAATGAGAGATGACTTGCCTTATATACAAAATTGGAACTTCCTCTATCTCATGTTTCTTGATAGGAAGGGATAAGGAAAGTTCACAGTAAATCCCCGTTGCCAATTAATAAAATTAGCATGCAGTTCACATCTGTTGCTCTGACCAAAATGTTATCTTTTCTGTGACCTTCCATTTACTTCTTAAAAAAATAATATTAGTCTATTATTTGCAGCTGGAAAAGTACCTGCCAAACTAAATCTTAGGTTTCTTGATATAAAGAAATTGGTTGTGAAAAACATTGCACAAACTTTTTCACATTCAATTTTATTATTGGAGTAGGTTCAAGAGGAAGGGTAATTTGTTTTCCAACCTCAGGCGCATGAGACTTTGAAATAAATTTAAAAAAAAAATTATTACTGTATTAAAATTTATCTTAAATGCTAGTAAGTAGATATATGCATTTTTGCCAAACCGTTTAGTGGTTTACTGCTAAATATTTTTGCTTTTAAATAAGATATTTGTTTGAATAGTTGCAAATTTAATATAAATTATATAGTTGTAGATACACAATTGACAATAGTAGGTTTTCTAGTATTAAGACTCAATATTGTTGACACAATTAACAATAGTAGGCTTGTAGTATTAAAGTGGAATGTAGTTGACAGTAGGCTTATAGTATTAAAACTCAATTTAGTTAACACAATTGAATAAATCCACCAGCTATATAATAATATCTTTATGTTTTTCTGAACAAATGATTTAAGTAAAGTATTTGTTAACTGTAGCTTTATCTTCCTTATTTAATAATAATTCCTTCTTTTGTTCTTCCATTTTACAGCTATTTTTTTCCTTACCATTTCCTATAACAGCAGTTCTCAACCTGGAATATATATGGGATTATTAAACCAGTATATGGTTATATGAATGTATTCATAATAAATTGTTTAACCAATTCTAATACATGTCCAAACCCTTAATTCCCATATGTGAACTCAATAAATAATATTTTTACATATTAATTAATTTATTATTTATACCTCTAAAGTACACAATAAATAAAATTATTACTAGTGGAAAATACTGATGGAAAACACAATGAACAACGGATTCAATGATTTTTTTTTCTTTAATAGAAAGTTGATTTTCCGGAACTAAAATATAGTTTTTTAAACATTTTATGATTTTTAAATAAAAAAGGGTTGTCAGCTACTTATCACAAAATGTAAAAGACAGTACTTTACAGGAATTTAATTCTTGGTGGACAGTATGCTGTGTTTCTGAACTGCGTACCTCAAGGTCATGGTTAAACTGCAGTTACTGCCTGCTGTAAACTTTACTCTTTCCATTAATGCTGATCCTTTATCCTCATTAGTCTAACTGGCATAAAGTATGGATGTTAAAAAAAAGTTTAATAAAATGAAGTATTGTTGTGATATACTTCTTTCAAATGTAGTAGTGAAGAAAATTGGACTGCAAATCTTTCTAGTATTTTTTCCCCAAAAAGTAACAATATTATGTATAACTGAGAAAATTTAATAGTTTTAACTAATCTTGTACAATATATTGAACTATTAATACTACAATACTGTAACTGAGATGGTTGGGCTGGACATGTAGTACAATAGTGTACATTAATATTTTCAGTATTTATTAATGAGCTCATTCATATCCAGTGTGAAAGGTATATTTTACTGTAAACAATCTGAACAATTTTGATAAGTTGGGTATGCAGTTTAATGTAGTTACTGTTTACCTATAAATAAAATACATTAAAAGTTAATAAATAAATTTAAACATTTCAATACATTATATTATTATATGATTCAAATGAAAATCATATAAGCAAAATTATAATCATAAAAAATATTGAAATTTGATACCAAAAAGATTGATCAACAATGTACAGAATACAATATGTATCAAAAGCCAATAGAAACATTGATAAAATCAATATAACAGATTTGTTTGAATTATTATTGATAAATCAAATCCTCTTAGGTGGCTTTGTGTGCTTAGTACAAGAATAGTATACAATATTAGTGTATACTATACAAGATTAGTGTGCATAGTAGTGTTCAATTTTTTACTGCTCCTTTTTTATTCCTAGTGTTTGTGTGAAAGAGAGAGAGAGAGAGAGAGAGAGAGAGAGAGAGAGAGAGAGAGAGAGAGAGAGAGAGAGAGAGAGAGAGAGAGAGAGAGAGAGAGAAAGAGAGAGAGAGAAAGAAAGAAAGAGAGAGAGAGAATCATTAGGGCACAACACTTTTGGAGCAATACCAAATTCCTTCATATCCTGGAATAATAAGGGCAAAAGTTTCTCTTACACAAAAAAAAAAATTGTAATTAACCCAAAGAACAATAAAACTTTCTTTATGATGTATTTTTGCTAATTAATTCAAACATACTAATGTGAATATATATATCACATTAACATCATCATATGCATATGACATATGAATATATATATCACATTAACATATGCATATGACATTAAATATTATATTTAATGTCCAAGTGCTAAATGGCTAAGTTTTACTTAAGAATAAATATATGCAGTACAATGTAGCTTATGCTAAATTGTAAAACAAAAATAAATTTGCTCATATTTACCTTTAATTTTTCAAAAACTACTTAATCACAAAATGGACGGAGGAGCGGAAGAGGATCCATGGGGGACAGGATGAGGGAGGTGTGGAGAATTAGAAGGAGCAAGACATGAATCGGAGTGCTTTGCATGATCCAACAGGGTCTATACGCAGATAATAATATATATATATATTGAATTATCATGTATCAATATGTCTGTTTACAAAATGTAATTAGTTTTTGAAAATTCCTTTCCATCACATCGAATGTGCACCACAATTATTTTATACAAACAAAACCAATCACACTGTATTATTTTTTTTAATCATTAAATTGTGTGGTTCTAAATATTTAATTTCTGTAAAAAAATAAACAATACTAAATCATATTTTAACTATTTCTAGAAATTTTTTTCAAATTCTTGAAACGAGTAAACTGTTTAAAGTTGTTTTGGATAGTATGTACTACACATTTATACTTTGATTTATTTACATTTCATATTATGAATGTAAATGTTTGTAAGCAATCAAAGTTCACTGTGAGTTAGGTTTTACCAGCCTATTATCACCACTAGAATTATATTTCCAGATAATGGTCCACCTTTGATCTTCAGTGCAAATTATATTAATTATTTGTACAACAAAAAAATGACCTTAGATTTCCCTGATTGTTGGTCAGTAAAAGTTAAATATGGCTAACAAGTGCTGTACACAGAAATTTAATGACAAATTTTAAAAAGAGCCAATAAAAAATAAGTGTTGAAAGTTTAAGCAACTACAGCATGTCTGATGGGCACATCACAATATTTTGAACAGTAAGAAAGTAGTAAAATGTATTATTATCAATTCAGTGTTGATAATAATACATTTTATCTAACTTTTTATCTGTTATACCTATTACCTATCTTATCATCAATAATAACAAATATTGAGATTTTGTTATGCAATAATAACAAATATTGAGATTTGTTATGCAATAATAACAAATATTGAGATTTTGTTATGCAATAATAACAAATATTGAGATTTTGTTATGCAATAATAACAAATATTGAGATTTTGTTATGCAATAATAACAAATATTGAGATTTTGTTATGCAATAATAACAAATATTGAGATTTTGTTATGCAATAATAACAAAACTTTCAAAACCCTTAAAAATATTGTACAGTATAACAATGCTTTACAACCTTTCTGAAGTCTACAATTCTTCAGTTGGACCACACACTATTAGGTATGAGGAAAGTAATACAAACTCATGAGAACACATTTAACATGTAATAAATATAACATTTCTCGCAATGATCCGCAATGACATGTAACAAATGAAACGCTTGCCATAAATAGAATTACATATTAGTTTTTTTGCAGTGAATTTAGACCATCAATGAGCTACTTCTTTCTAATGCATTTGTGACTCAGTGCAATGGTTTCTACTTAAGAAATTAAGTGATGTGAGTTCAAATCACGTAATGACCTTAATTTTTTTTACATTTAATATTTATTGTTTTTAAATTAATATATATAATAATTTTAATAATAAATATTTGAATTATAAATAACACAATTATACTGCATACACAATCCATCACAATTGTTCAAAGCATTTAATGTAAAATAAACCTGTCACACTGGATATAAATAAGCTCATTAATAAATATTAAAATTATTAATGTACACTGTTGTACTACATGCCCAGCCTAACCATCTCAATTATAGTATTAATAATAGATGTACAAAAGCGATCTTTTATATTTACTTTAATATCAGTTGTGTATAATTTCAGTTTAGCAATGAGATCAGTAGAATAATTAAAGTTTTTGTTTCTGTGACTGGTCTTCCAACTAACAATTTTTTTTTATATTCGCTTATTTAAGAATAAGATTATTTACTAGAGAAAGGGATAGTTCAACCCCAGGCACTGCGATCGACTGACATATTGTGCAACTTACCTCTTAAAATACCTAATTCAGCAGATTGGTGCCCCTAATAAGTTCCAACAACCCACTGACTAACTCACTCTGCTGAAGATCCCTAGGGTCCTGGAAACCAAAAACCCATAGCCTCCTACTAGCAAGAGCCTCACAATCATAAATTATGTGACCTGCAGTTTTCTCCTCCTTCCTGCACAATTTACACATGTTTTCTCCGTGGTATACACCTATCCTGTTCATGTGCACCCTCAGACCACAGTGCCCTGTTATGAGCCCCATGATCCTCCTGAGTTGTGCTCTGCCCAGGACATCTGCTGCCCCTTTGATTCCTCCAGAACGAACTTTGCTTAAGAGACATTTACTATGGGAATGCCCATGAAGGTTGTCCCATCTTACCTGGTGTTGACATGTAATCCACCTATTAATAGCGGACCTGGCCAATGATAGAGAAATCCCTAAAGCCGGCTCAGGTCCGATAAACTTCAAGGTCTATCCAAGGTTGATAGATGAAATCCAAGTCCAGCCAGTCAGTCTGCCTCCTCATTACCCTCAACTCCCCTATTCCCTGGAACCCAGTGAAGAGTTACCCGGTTATCCCGAGACAGAACATCAAGGTTCTTCCAACATTCCCAGACCAGCTTGGACTGTATTATAGGACCCACAAGTGCTTTTATTGCTGCCTGACTATCGGTATGAATATGAATACGTGCCTTCTTGAAGCCTCGATCCAAGTTCTCCTGAACACAGTCATTAATGGCCATCACTTCAGCCTGAAATACTGTTGAATACTGTCCCAGGGTAATTACTTTCTTTAACCCCGGTACCATTGCCTGACTTTATCTTGGAGCCATCTGTATACCATACTATGTCCCCAGGCTTTTCCAACACATGATCTCTCCCCTCAAAGGCCAAGTTGACATCAAAGGGTCTCTAGTTACTATGTGCCGTTTAACCATTTGATCCGTACCCATCATCAATATTGGGTCAAAGATCTTGTCTGTGATTCTAGGATGCCCATAAATAGAGGGCTGCCAGCCCTGCAGTCTGTAAGCTGCTTTACGTGCCTCCCCCATGACAAAAAGGTCAATAGGGGGAAATCCAAGAATGATCTCCATGGCTGCCTCCACGATAGGATAACCTCTGCAACTTAGTCAGAGACTCTCTGGCCCCCTTCTGCTTGACTTTAATCCACTACACCACAGCACCATAGCACACCATAGGTCTAATGATCCCAGTATAAATAAACTTTATCATTCCTGGTCTCAATCTCCATGTTTTGCCAACCATTCTTCTAACTGCCATTAAAGACTTATTGGCTTTCCCCATGATGCGCCCCAGATGAGCATTCCAGGTTAACTTAGTGCCCAACACCAGGCCTAGATACTTCACCTTGTTTGCAACTGGAATTGTCTCCCCAAAGAG
Organism: Callitettix versicolor; assembly: GCA_022606455.1. NCBI lineage: Eukaryota > Metazoa > Arthropoda > Insecta > Hemiptera > Cercopidae > Callitettix > Callitettix versicolor. The sequence goes on from CM040187.1 coordinate 5,796,326, forward strand.
CTTGAGTTCTCATAAATACAGGATAATCCTCTTTATAGTAAAAGAAACCAGAGTAGTTTTCGTGGGGTTAACCCAAGGTTCTCGTGACTAAACCAGGTTTCCACCAGTGATAAGGCTCTCTTCATGAGATCTATTACTGTGTTACCATGCCTCCCCCAGATTAACACCACTAAATCATCGGCATATCCTTGGGTATATCATCCCTCTGACGAGAGAAGATTCAGGAGTGAGTCCACCACCAGGTTCCATAAGAGAGGGGACAAAACACCCCCCTGCGGACAGCCTCTGACAACCTCCATCTCCACCTCTTCTCATAGCTTTAGCTACAACTGACCTCCCATGCAACATGTCCCCCACCCAGCCACACACGGTATTATCCACCCCGCATCTTGACAGGGCACAAAGCATTGAAGTATGTGAAGCGTTGTCAAAAGCTCCCTCAATATCTAGAAAGACACCGAGGGCGTATTCTTTGGTCTCTAGAGTCCCTTTCAATCTGTGAACCAAATTATAAAGTGGACTCTCACAACCTGTCCCTGATTGGTGGGCATATTGACTGACATGTAGAGGAATCATGACCCCTCTGACATATCTATCTACCAATTTCTCTAATGTCTACAAAAGAACGAAGTCAGACTGATTGGTCGAAAAACCTTAGGGTCAGCATAAGATGCTCGCCTCGGCTTAGGAATAAAGACTACATGGGCCGCTTTCCACCCCAGAGGTACATACCTAGTGGCTATGCTGGCTCGGTACAATCAGCACAGAATAACAGCAATAGGCTCTCCTATATGCTGCAATAGTGATGGAAAAATACCATCAGGACCAGGTGACTTGAATGGGTGAAAGGTATTAATGGCCCATCTCACCTTATTCAAGTCCACAACTTGGTTTGCGATTTTCCAATCTTCCCTACTAGGCTTCCTATTGGGAGCATCAGACACTCGCTCCCTTCCTACATCCCTCACCACAGAGTCAGAAAAGTGTTCCCTGAGTAGGACTTCCAAGTTGTCCTTCCCAGTTGTTGTATACTCCCCATTAGGACCAACAAGGGTCCCCATAGGGTTCAAAGGGTCCAAGGGACCTTGTGTAGTCGTGCCCCCTGATATGTACGACTGACCTCCCCACAGAACTTCCTCCATGAGTCCCGTCTCGCCCTTTTTAATGCCTTATTATACTCGGCCAGGGCCCCCCTATAGGTCTCCCACTTACCGTAGCACTTGGTCACATTGAACAGCCTTTTAACCTGTCCCCTTTGCTCAGAAAGTGCCTGGGTCCACCATTTAACATTAACCCCAACAACCTTCTTTGTAAGGGGACAATTCTCATGAAAGGAGTCCGCAACTATCTCCGCTAGTCTTCCAGCTGCATACTCTAATTCATGCGAATTACTTATCAGCCTCTTAAGATCCCTAAGGTCAGCCCTAAGCTTTTCTTCATAGGCCCCCCCCATCTAATATTCCTAGGATTTCAATAAGTATTTACTGATCTATTTATCACCCCAAGATCCATGACGATATGCCTATGATCCGACATAGACGGCTCTTTAGACACATGCCACATACCCAATGCACCGTGCACGCCCTTGGTCCCCAGAGTAAGATCTAAAACCTCACTGCTAGCCTTCATTACGAAGGTAGGTGTATTACCTTTATTGAAAATATAAAGATTATGAGCTACAATAAAGGAAAGCAACTGCTCACCTCTAAAGTTGGTGTTACTGCTCCCCCACATCGTGTGATGTGCATTGACATCCGCTCCAACAAGCAGCTCAACTGCTCCATCACCACAGTGCTCCACCACCCTTCTAAGGCTGATGGGCGGGAAGCTATCCATTTCCTTGTGTGGGAAGTAAGCAGAGGTCATGACAACCTTTCTGCTCCTAGATCCCACACGTAACTCTGTACTAACTGCAGTACAATTCCTGGAACATAAAGAAGACAACACAAGTATCTCAATATTATTCCAAACAACTATGCAGGTCATTGGCCTAGCGGCTGATCGGTCATATATTAACTTACCTCCGCCAACGGTCAGTCCTGCTATTCTGCCTGCCATCACCCATGGTTCTTGAACCAAGGCAAGGTCGGCTTCACCCTGTTCGAGCATCCCCCGTAAGACAGTAGTTGCCGCCTTACTGTGATGGAGGTTGACTTGATCAACTCTTATCCTTTTTGGGGGGAAGATAGCTGCTGCCTTTTCTCTCTACAGTCTGTGCCTTTGCGCTCCTGAAGGACGTTTGATAGCCCTTTTTCCTCCTAAGTCCACCTTTGCAGATCCCCCAGAAACACAACTACCATCGGAAACAGACACAGTAGGACTGCCTGACAGCCCCACAGTCAGCTCCAATACAACACTGGTGGATTCAACGGGATTGAGTCCAACCCCAGTATCCTCCTTTTCCAAACTCCCACTCCCCAGGACCACTCCTAAAAGTCCCCCAAGGTGTGTATTAGTTAATTTTGATTGTTGAGTATCCATAAATGGTCCCATGATCAGATAGAGAAAAAGAAGTCCAACCATGCAGAGCCTTGCATGCTTAGGTAAGGCTAATTGAAACTGGAGGTCGCCCGGTATCCATAGTTTGCATACTAAAAGCTAAGCTCCCCCTTAGCCATGCAGCCCTTGGCATATACTGTTCCACCTTAGCTTGTAATTTCCTAAATGTAACTGTGAGTGTAAAGTGTTAAAGTTGTAATAGTAAGTGTGTGTTAAACTCGGGTACCACGAGGGTGTCTAAATCCTCTCAATAGGTGCAGCTAGTCTGCACCCCCTGCAGACCTGTTCACTTATTACTTAACAGGTATAGGAGCCTAGCCTATTGTTAACTATCCAACTTGCATGTTTTATAAAGGAAGCTCATATATATATATATATATATATATATATATATATATATATATATATATATAAAGGGCTATTTTTTTTCAAGGTCCGATCGGTTGCAAAATAAAAACCATAGTAAAAAATCAAAAATTATTTATTTGTAACAAGTACTTACATAATTACGCTATTTTTCTACATAGTCACCACTCAAATTTAGACATTTATCATAGCGTGGTACCAACTTCCCAATACCCTCGTTGTAGAATGTAGCCGCCTGTGTTTTCAGCCATGTTTGTACGCTGGTCTGCAGCTCAATGTCTGTGCTATGTGCTAAAATGTTGTTCTCCTAACCAGCGTTTCATGTGAGAAAACAGGTGAAAATCGGATGGAGCCAAGTCCGGGCTGTATGGTGGATGACCAAACACTTCCCATTGAAAAGACTGTAGGAGCGTCTTTGTTGAAGCTGCAGTGTGCGGCCGAGCATTGACGTGGAGAAGGACAATGCCTGATGACAACATTCCTCTCCGCTTATTCTGAATTGCCCTTTGTAGACGTTGAAGAGTCACGCTGTATGAGGCTGCTGTAATGGTTGTGCCACGTTCCATGAATTGCATCAAGAGAACTCTATTTCGGTCCCAGAACACAGTAGCCATGCACTTTCTGTTGGAGAAGATTCACTTGAACTTCTTTGGTTTACTGGGAGAGTGAGAATGCATCCATTGTTTGGATTGTTCTTTTGTTTCTTCAGTTTCGTAATGGACCCATGTCTCATCCCCTGTGACAATTTTGTTCAAGAAAGTTTCTCCTTCATTGTGGTAACACTGGAGAAACGTTAGGGAGGCTTCCATTCTCTGTGTTTTGTGATGGTCGGACAGCATCTTGAGAACCCATCTCACGCACAGTTTGTGGTACTGAAGTTTCTCACTCACAATGGTGTAGAGAGCTGACCATGAAATTTCAGGAAATGAATCGCTCAATTCAGAAATTGTGAACCAACAATTTTCTCGAATTGCCTCATCCACTCGCTGAACGAGATCATTGGTTGACACTGACTTCCTTCCCTGACCGCCTGCATCATGAGCATCTGTACGTCCTGCTTTAAAGTTTCTGCACCATTGTCGCACTTTGTTGTCACTCATTGAAGTTTCACCGTACACAGTACTTATTCGTCGATGAATTTCAGCTGCATTACACCCCTCAGCCTGAAGAAATCAAATTACCTCACGAACTTCACACTTGGTGGGAGATGCTATTGTTGTAGACATGTTTACGTCCTACCTACACAACTAAACGGAAGTGATGCGAAGCGATTGACAGCCATACTAGAGATGCTGCACAACACATCTGCGCACAGGTTCATCCGATTTTTACGGGAGTTTTTATTTCGCCTTGAAAAAAATTGGACCTTGAAAAATATATATATATATATATATATATATATATATATATATATATATATATATATAAATTTGAAACAAAATGATGAATTAAAGTCCAAATTTTATTTATTCACATATTGTTATTCTACCATTTATTTTAAACAATTTAGTTTGTTTAACTCTACATTTTTGTAGAGTTAATAAACTCTACAATAATAAAAATATCTATTTATAATATAATAAAAATATCTAAACCATGTAATAAAAATATCTAAACCAAGTGTTTAGAAAAACTTAAAAGTTATTATTAGATCAGTGGTGGATTAATTCAATTGTGTCAACTAAACTGAGTTTTAATACTAAATGTCTACTGTCAACTACATTCAGCTTTAATATTATAAGCCTACTATTGTCAATTGTGTCACATACTGAGACTTAATACTAAAAACCTACTATTGTCAATTGTGTACCTAAAGCTACACAATTTACAATAAATTTGTAATTTGTGTCAATTATATGAAGTCTTAATATTATAAACCAACTATCATCAATTGTGGCAACAATATTCAGTTTTTTAATACTATAAGCCTATTGTCAATTCTATCACCTAAACTGAGACTTAATATTGTCTACTATTGTCAATTGTGTTAATTATATTATTTCTTAATAATATAAACTTACTATTGTCAATCTTGTCAACAATATTAAGCTTTAATATTATTAACCTATTATTGTCAATTGTGTCAACAATATTAAGTCTTAATACTAGAAAACCTACTATTGTCTATTGTGTACCTACAATTATACAATTTATATTAAATTTGCAACTATTCAAACAAATATCTTATTTAAAAGCAAAAATATTTAGCAGTAAACCACTAAACGGTTTGGCAAAAATGCATATATCTACTTACTAGCATTTAAGATAAATTTTAATACAGTAATAATTTGTTTAAAAATTTATTTCAAATTCTCATGCGCCTGAGGTTGGAAAACAAATTACCCTTCCTCTTGAACCTACTCCAATAATAAAATTGAATGTGAAAAAGTTTGTGCAATGTTTTTCACAACCAATTTCTTTATATCAAGAAACCTAAGATTTAGTTTGGCAGGTACTTTTCCAGCTGCAAATAATAATATTATTTTTTTAAGAAGTAAATGGAAGGTCACAGAAAAGATAACATTTTGGTCAGAGCAACAGAAGTGAACTGCATGCTAATTTTATTAATTGGCAACGGGGATTTACTGTGAACTTTCCTTATCCCTTCCTATCAAGAAACATGAGATAGAGGAAGTTCCAATTTTGTATATAAGGCAAGTCATCTCTCATTGTACATCAAACTTTAAAAGCTATCTTTGTAAGCTACAAGACTATTTCACTCAACTCTAGTAAAATGTTCAAGGCTTTTGCTGTAAGTTTTTGAATTATTCATAGAACTACTCTTTAAAACTTAATATAAAATCATAAACAAGATTTTTTTACTCTTTATAAAACTTAACATGTTTTTTAATGTAGAGCCTAAAATATATTACTTAATTACTTATAAGATTATATTACATTTCTTATATATACTGTAAATAGAAAAGTTGTTTATATATAATAGAGGAGAATGGTTAATCTGGTCATCATTACTTGCTCAAGGAGCCTACATAAGAAACAAAAACTACACAAACACACATAGGACTCGGTGATCAATATAGCTACATGCTTTCCATTAACATACTGATCCCTCAATCTAACTAGAACAAAGTACAGGTGTTAAGAAACTCACACACACACACACACACACACACACACACACACACACACACACACACACACACACACACACACACACACACACACACACACACACACACACACACACACACACACACACACACCACTGTGGCACATTGATGTTTTACTATAATGTGATAAAATAAATGTAGCAAAATTTAAATATTTTAGGCTGTAATAAACAAGTAATTTTTGTATTCTACAATAAAAAATACAAACGAACACTGAATACCCTAAAACTGCCACTTTATTTAAACATCTTTAGTAAATTAAGTAGTGTTTGAAGTTTTCAAATTACTGTATACTGAAAATAAAAAAGTTAACTCTAACCACAATTACCTCATTTTTGTATTTTTAATAATATTTGAAAATGTAAACTACAAATTTATACAGATTTTAATACTGATTACAATAATGAAATCATACTTTCAAAAAACATGTAGAATAGTTGAGAATCCAAAACACCATTTAGAATTAATAGAACAGATTTTGCTGGTTACAAAACCTGATGTGCGGACTGGTATCTTAAGATTACTTACAAACTAAACTATATTTAAATAAAATTATTTTACATGTTGTTATATATTTTGTTTTCAATAACCACAACTATCAGTTCTATTTTACATCCATTTTTCATCCTTATTTTTAATGTTTTCTTAATGAGTGACAATACTTTCATATCTCAAAGTAGTAAATCGTATAATTTGATTGTTCTTATATAAAGGTTTTTTTTCACTTTCTTTTTTGCTCTTTTTGGGTAATATTATGCTTTTATTCCTATTTAAATTTATGTATGTGGTTTTCAACTCAGTGACTTTATGACCAAGCTTCACTATATATAAATTTTAACATTTAATATTTCAAAGACCCTTGAAACCATATAAAAATTAGACCAATTTATATTCCAAGATCTTGAGTCTGGATCTTACCATAATGGCCACTAAATAATTGTCATCAGTTATTTGAATAATATTGTAAGAACTTTCAATAATAAGAATAATTTCAATAATATTATGAAAAAGTACATACAAATTTTGTAAGAGACTTGAAAAAAATGGACTGAAAAACAAGACTGAAAAAATATACTGGACAATTCCTCAAGACATTCTGAAACCAATATATAACATATTATTGTTTCAGGTTATGATGTTGGTCGTTCTGAGCATGGTTGCTCTCATGGGAGTTCAAGTGATGGCTGAACCAAGAGATGGACCTGGAGCTCAAACACATGGGAATGGAGGGCATGGACACGGACAATCTGGTGGTGTTAGGTCAATGGGTTAAACAAATTATCACTATTACATTCATGTATCAAAAAGTATTTAAATTAATAAACTATGTAACAGTTACCACCATTGCTATGTATTTATGTTTGACATTACTTCTCCCTTTTAAGTAACTAACTTATATATATTTATTATTTTATAGTCTGCAAGTATTTAGAACTGTTTTGATACAAAGTCTGAACAGTATTCACTGGTGAATAAGAATGTAGAAATTAATCACACCACCTCAAACATGTTCAACATTGAAGTAGCAAAATATTATGTAATTCATTAGTTTTCTTTAGTACCTACTTGATAATAAACATAAACTCAAAATAAAGATGAAAAAACTGTTCTATAAAATCAAATTTCCAAAACATTTGCATATATTGTGCCTGAAACTATTGTTGTTTATTGGTGATAATTTCAATTTAAATAAATGCACCTTACAAAACTTTAAAAAAATGTTTTTTGAATAAATGTTACATCCACAATGACGATTGAGTTTTCATTATTTAAAATAAATGCTGCATAAATTTTCTCATATTCAATCAAATTAATTAGAACGACTTAAATGAAACATTTAATAACTTAAACAAATCCTGAAAGCAATCGGAGTTGATTTTAATTATTTCTGTTTATTCTGGAAACATGTTTTTTTTCAAATTTGATGAATCTGTTACATGGCCCCTTTAATTACATATATGATCTAAAGTGTTAAGCAGTTGTTCTAAAAGTATTTTGTTGGGTACATTTGGGCTATACTGTTCCCAAAAATCAGAGCCAGTTTTGAAAGTATCTGACTTTAGCTAATTTTTAAAGGTTTTTTGAGAGTCTAAGCACTATTTTTCAATTTTGAAGGATGTCCAGAAATTGTGAGCTACATTCATATACCAAATATCACTGAAATTGATAAATTTGTTTAATATTTGTTAGGTGGCTGTATATAGATACAGATAAATAAAAATCACTTATAGCTACTTCTAAATCCCTTCTAAAAACAATACTTTTTACCATGACTTCAGATCAAACATAATAATCCAATAATATTTCCTGTTCCTAGAGCTAATAGCTATTAATAATTCTGTCCAAGAATTCTTTTTTATTGAAAATATATATATTTTCCTGAATATAATCATGAAAAGATTTCTGGTTACACAATTTTAATTTTTCTCTTTATTGAGAAACATTTGGATCGTAATTGTTAAAAAATGCAGTAGACCTAGTTCAAGTCCAAGTGAGGTAGGAAATTAACAATGAATTACAAATGAAATTACTGCCACAATGGAATGAAACACATGTCAAGATGAAAATATGTTGGATATACATTTAGTAGAAAGAAAGTAATATAGGATGTCAAAAGTATAGTGTGTAAAAAATGTGTTTAAGTATATGCCTAATAGTGTATAAATATACAACTTGGTCACTAAAATTAAGTATTTTTAAATAAAAACTAGATTAACCTTAGGAACAATTCTTTTGTGGCTACGTTATGATGTCATTGCCATCCAAATAATATATGGATTATGCATGATTTTACTATTTTGAAATGGATTTAGCTGGGTAACAAACATATCAAAGTGTAAAATTAAAAAAATAAATAAAAATAAATTAACAAATAAAATATTAGCTCTACCAAACAACACCTCCTCTTTGTATTCAGTATGTTAAATTTCGGCACACAAATAAATTTACTTTGTTATTAGAATTCACACATAGAAGTACTCAGCAACTCAACAAAATACAAGATTAATAAATTACTTAAATTCAGTAATTATTAATTTGTTCCAATACAAAGGTAACCTTAGTATCGGTCTTCTTATTCGATTCTATTCTACTGATACTGGCACATAACACATAATAATTTAGTACAACAATGCTAACATTCGATTACAATTGCTAAATGTAACCAATGTCTTAACTTGATAAGATCAATCCTTACTAATTCGATCAATCCTTGTTTAAATGTATCTTAAAAAGAAATACATTACATTAAATGGAAACAAACTAATAATAAAGACCAATCCTTTTCCACTACTGAAAAGGGAATTCATTAATGAAAAACACATTTCCTTATTTGGGTTTTAACATAGTTTTGGTTAAATTGATAGTTGACCTAATTGGCTAAAAATGTTAACATCAAAATACATGCCATTTGTAGTTTAACTCCATCTTGTAGTCTGTCCCTAGCTTAATTGTATTCCTTTGGATTTTTTGGATTTCCTACCATATGTTAGGTTTATTCCTCCTTTCCTAGGTTTTTTCCGTATCAAGCTTTCAACGTTTATTTTGTAGCTACAATCCAAATATTCAGTAATTTTACCAGTAATTCCAAAATATTCTTTTGTCCTGCATGTTATTGATATTGGATGTTCTAATTTTTTTTTAAAAAAGCAACTTTCTTTGAAATTGAAAATAAAAATTACTCTGTTATAAATACACATTAAATTTCTTAATAAAGAAATATGTTAAAATTCAAGCAATGGTTGAATGAAACTATGGGTATCTGGTCCTTTTATTTATGTGAAAAGAAAATTTATGGTATTTTCATTTTTGTTGTACCAACTAATTACTGCATATCCAACATTTATTAAATTTTAAAGATTTTTTTAAAAACAATTTGCCAATTTTAAGAAGTTTCTAAACATCATTGAAAAGAGAGTTTAATGAACTTTTGAAGATTTCTTTTACTGAATCCTATTTAAAATTGAGTTCATAAAATATTCTCTTGGGTGTTGAAATAGTTGGGTCAAAAATAATGTAATCTTTCCCTTGATAATAAATTTTGTGATTAAGTAGTTTTTGAAAAATTAAAGGTAAATATGAGAAAATTTATTTTTATTTTACAATTTAGCTGTAAATAAACAGCTGCATATCATTTATATGCAGTACGCTACATTGTACTGCATATATTTATTCTTAATAGTAAAACTTAGCCATTTAGCACTTGGACATTAAATATATATATATATATGTGAAACAAAATTTCACCTAAGACACTTTCCAAATAAACTCTGCTTATTTATTCAACCTTTTCAAAAGCACACCTGCTTTTGTTACACTTAAGATAGCTTCATAACGTACTGAATATTTAAGGAAATATTAAAAAATGAAATGATTCATTAAAATAAATTGATATATAACATAAATTTTTAAACAAATATGCAAAACTCAACTCAAATCAACTTCTTGCAAAATAGCAAAAAGCAAGACTCAAAAGGACAAAAAAGCAAGAAAAAGGACTAAAAACTGTGCCATTTATCACACAATTTTTCTCTTTTTTTATTACTAATATATATATATATATATATATATATATATATATATATATATATATATATATATATTCCTATAGTAAATATCAATAAAACTAAGGAAAAACTTAATTACTGGTTTATATAAAAATTGTTTCTTTGGTACTATTTAAAGTGATATAATTGTTGAACATAGCTGTGTCTCAAATGTAATGGATGCGAATATTTCCAAAAATTATTCTCTAATACTTTTAACAAAATTAAAATGTTTATGTTGTTTATGCTTTCACGATCATAAAAATTGGAATAAATTAACATTTCTATTTATTATTGAACTTGTGTGAACTTTCATGTTACATCAAAATAAGAAAATAAACATTGATCGCCTTCAGATCCATTTTTTAAATTGTTTTATATTTTGAAATTATAAGACTAATTTATGAAGATTGTATGGTTGATATCATTATCTAATTTTTTAAAAAGTGTATGATAAAATGGAATAAATATTTTACGATTTTAAATATCTGCCATTTCTAAACTATTGAACAAATTTTGCTGGGTAACAAATTCTCCCAGGCTCCTATCAAAATCGATTTTTCGTTGTTAAATTTAAATTAAATTGGACTGTAATTACAAACTTAAGAGTTCTATACGTGCACATACACACACACACACACACACACACACACACACACACACACACACACACACACACACACACACAGCTAGGAGACAACATCTTGCCTTAAACCACAAAAGATTACAAAAATTTCTGCCAATTCTCCTCATCTCTTATAAAAAGTATTTAGCATTCAGTAATAATGTATGCTTGAGGTAATTCTATCAAATTAGTTAATTAACATCAATAATAGAATACAATTAATTTAAAATTAAACTTTGCTTTTAAGAGTAAAGATCAAATATTTTATCTATATTAATAGTGATATAAAACCAATTAAGAACAAAATAAAGATTTAACTGCATGTTTACATCATTTACAGGGGTTTCCCCTTCACAATACAAAGATATCAGTAAAAACAATTACAGTACATGGCTTCTGAACTTTTTGGCATTAGATTGATAAAGCTTTTTCTTGAAAATCAAACTTATATCTTAGATCACTTTATACTATTGCCTTCATTTATTTTAAATATATTCAAAACACAGAGTAACATAGGCAGGGAGTGGTATTACACAAGTAAGAAGCCCACCACCACCACCACAGTTTCATTTCAAAATTTTAATCTTTATTAATGTTGGCCCTTTTTGAACCTAGCTGATCAATACTATTATTCAATTATACAGTAGAACTTCTATTAACTGAGACTTGGTAAACCAAGTTTTCATATTAACCAAATGATCCAAGATTTGCAAAGTTATCCAAAAATCACATTTTAACTTTTATTTTCATGCATTTTTTGCAGTGAAAAACACCCCCGCCACACACACATCAAAACTTAAAAATTAATTCATTAATTTTAATAAGTTAATTAATAAGATATGTGTAAACACACATACTATTCAGGTATAAAAATTAATAACATATTTAAAGAAACAAAACTTGATATGGCATAGATAAATTAGTTACTACATCTTGTAATGTATGTAATAATGTCAAAATTAAATAACAGATAGATTACCCAAAATATATTTCTGAACGTTTATATCGTGACCACTAAAATTAAATGTAAAATAATTTTTCTTCTGAAATTTTGAACTCAAGCAACATATTAATATAAAATTTATATGGTTAAACAAACAGAATGTTTTAACCAATGAGAGAAAAGAAAAAGAATACATGTTGGCAATTGTTTGATGCACATAAAAAAGTCATCATAAAAATATGTTGTATCATAATTAAGATTTTTGTTGGGTTTTTATAAAAGTGATTTTTCTACATCAAACTTTATTTAAAACCTTAATAAAATAATTGTGAATTTATAAAAGAATTTTCAGTTTTTTGTGAGAATTATGTGTTTTGTGTGTGATCTTCAAACAACAAAAGAATTGTGTCATAGTTTTCAACTATGTTAAACTTTTCATATTAAGAGGTTTTTTTCAAACTATGTAATGTTAGAAGTATGGGCTACTCTATTAAATTGGATTAAATTAAATTTTCAAAGTAGTGTATTGAGGAAAAAATTTCATGTAAAAAAGTCGTGGACTTTCAAAACCACATTCAGGTCGTAAGACTGAGTGATCATGAAACAATCTTCTTATTGTACACTTAAAAATTAATAATTTGTCTTTTTTAAACAAGAGAGATCATTTTCATCATGTTCCTCACTTGTGTTCAAGGCCTCTGTTGTAATTTGGGAAAGTGTCCCATTTTGCATGTTTTGAATGGGACAGAATTTACATAAAATAATCATGCACATATTATTGTTCCTCAGTCTAATTGTTCGTTTGATACAAGATTTTATGTCTCAATATATTGCTATATCTATTCATTATTTAGTTGTAGCATAGAATTTGTGTAAGTTGATTTATCTGTGTAATTTTTAATATCAGAAACTGTTATATATAATTAAATAGTATATCTTTTTCTCTTACTAAATTTTCTTATTTCTTTTTTCACTTCATCTTTTTCAAAAATAAAAAATATTATATGTGTGGAAATATTTATAATTTAGAAAATATGTTAGATAAATAGCTATATTTTTATAAAACTTTGATTTATTGTATGAAACAACCACTATGATAATTTATTTATGTATAGTAGTCAAGATCAGTAGTAATAACATAATAAATACACATTATTAATTATTAGAAAATTTCCATTTTGAAATAAACTACTGCAGCAACATTAACAGCAAGATAAAAAAAATATTTTTTTGAGAGAGTTGTTAAAATTTTATATATACTTCAAAATACAAATTTATTTATATTTTATATTTATGTAATAATATATTTATATATGTATATTAGCACTTCCACGTTCTCATCTTTGCATTAGGTGACAAGGCGGTGGGTACTTGGTGCAAAATGCACCATCAATATTTTTGGGGTTGGCAAAATTTATTTGTGTCATTATTATTTTAAAAGGAGATAAATTAAATATTGTTATACAAAAATGTATATTCAAACTTTAAAACTGTAAAAAAAATAAATATAAAAAGTATTTTGTTACAAACTAAAGAAGTTTACTTAATATTTAATATGATAAAAAATAAAATTTGATATTTTGTTCAATTTAATTTTTTCCTCTTAAAAAAATCGATAGAGCAAAAGTAAAAGATAGTAGTTAAAAATCTTTTTGCCACTGAAGAATAGTATAGAAAGTTATCAAATTTTCAAATTTTTATCAAATTTTTGAGGAGGGAAACTGATTTTGGGGGAGGGCATGAACCATAGCCGTTAGTGGGCATTGGCATGTCTGCATATTTGGTCCGATTTAACTGCAAAAAATAGATATTTGTATTAGAATAAAAAATGTTGATACTCAAATAAATCCATTTAAAAAGATGTTTATTTCAAATATTTAGAAATTCTTAATTTTTTTTGTTTTAAAAGTTTTTTGAAAATTAATTTGACCTTTATAAACTATATGGATTTTGTATTTTTAAAGTCAGTTAAAATTTAGAACTTTTTTTTAAGGTGAAAAGCACATTGAGGCTACTATTACCTCCCTAAATGTAAGTGTAAGTGTAAAATGTTAAAAGTCATAAGTGTAGTGTTGTAAGTGTAAGTGTGTTAGACTCAGGTACCAGGGATGTCTAAATCCTCTCAATAGCTGCAGCTAGTCTGCATCCTCCTGCGGGGTGAAATTAAGAAATTTAATTTGACGGTGGTTAGTTTATTTTTGTATTTTCAGAGCAATTTAAAAACTTAAAATAATAATATATGCAGATTCTAATGGTGATCAATGAATTTAAAAAAATTATACTATAAAAAAAATTTGGTAATTCTCTTTCATCTTGTCAGTGAAACAGGTGCATGTCACGATTAGTTTTATTATAATATTAGTGGAAGGTGTTGCCTACACAAGTTCAGTATCATAAAGAATTTTTTCTTTCATTTTAAAATACAGCTAATCTATAAATCTTATATCTTTTTCAAAAATAAAAATATTATATGTGTGAAAATATTTATAATTTATATAATATGTTAGATAAATAGCTATATTTTTTATAAGACTTTGATTGGTCGTCTCTTCGAAATGAACAAACGGATTTTGCTGGTGAATGAAAATGTAGGAACGTGGTATCTAGAACAAACACTGTATTGATTTTTAATGATTTTCTGTGAAAATCATGTTATAGAGATTATCATGTTGTAGAGATATGAGTTGATATACTTGTATATAGGGTGTCAAGTTTTGATCTTACTGAATTTATTGTTCATTTTCCAGAAGAAAATTTGTCAAATTTTATGATATTAAAGATAACTTTATTTAGCTTTAATGGCACAAACTTTTATTGGCAATAAACTTAACATCTCAGTGGTTGTATAATAATTTGAATTATATTTATGAATAGCCATTTCTAATGAAATTTACGTGAAAACGTTTTTTTTATGATTTGCCATCTTTTGGAAAGATTTATTTTGCAAACCCTTAACTGAAAATGTTTGACTGTTTTTTGTTGTTTAAAAAAGTAACAGCAAACCTTTATTTTTATTCACATTCCTACAAGAACCCTGTGGAAACTCTCAATTATTAAATTCATTAAATAATCCTTATTTCAAACAGGAATTTTCTGTGTTTACTATCTTGTTTATTAAAATTTTTATCTTTTTGTAATAACTATATTTTTTTGTATGAAGTTATCCTTCTTAGAAATATTGATACTCTGAGTAGAACTTATGAAATGTAACCTTAGTTAAACTAGAATCAACTGAAATTAAATTGTACTTTATAAATACAACTGGTGATGTCCTGCAGAACATTAATGGACAAAATATTGCTTTGGAAGTAGAAGAGAAAATGTGTTTAATTTGTTAGGTTATCAAGTTTGAGTTTAATGATTTTTAAACTTTATAAAAACATAAAATATTAATATTGTTGTAAGAAATGTCAGAATGATTTTATTGATTTATTGATTGATTAAATTAATTGATTATCGATTTATTTGATTATATTATTATTCATTATTGATTTGATTATCGCTTAGACAAAGTAATTAATGAATGAGAATTATTTTATAAATTATGTTTATTAGTAAAGAAAATATGCTTTACTAGTTTTGTACACGTTTTAAAATCTGTAAAAATGTTTAAAATATTACAGTACTAAATTATAAAAACTTGGTACAACATATTTTTAATGTAATATATTGCTAAAATTGTTACAACTTCCTTTTGTATAGCTAAGGTTTTTCTCTAACTTTTCTAAAATGTAAAGCAACTTGTAATAGTTTATTTTGTTAAAAGCCAGATAAGATAGTGTTTTCCGTCTGAGAATATTAGTTCGTACAAGTATGGAAAAACTTATTGAGCGACACTTTTCAATATACAACACCAATAACACAATTTGAACTTCAAACATCATTTTATTCAAATACGTAGATCTGTATGACACACATGTATGCTTAAACAAAGTAGATCTTATTCCTACACACTCAAATATGTAGGAGATGATTACTTCCTCTAGTTTGTTGGCACCAACATGAATTACAACTACACTACAGGAAATGTTGGACAGAAATGCTTGCACATACAAGTCAGTAAACAAGTTAGAATAGTCTAAAATATTTGTACAAACTTATATCCAGCATTTTGTATGAAACAACATATGCCATCCGTAGATGCATGAAATATATTAGTTCCAATTTATTTGTGCAACCAGTTTTCTATGTTTAGGTGTGAAATCTGTGTGTGAAACTTGCATGCACAAACATGTCATTGTGAATCAACAGGGGTTTGATTTCACTTGGTTTTGTGTGCACTTAGCTAGTGCATCGTATCAGCTGCAAGCTTCGTTTTCTTTGTCCAACTGCTGCTGGAAATCTGCTTTTAATTTACATTTGTCGTTTTTTTTTGTGATTTACATTTATTTTTAGTGTTATACTATTGTTTTAAAAAAAATATGTGATATGCAAAATTACTCGAAAACATTTGTTCAAGAATTTATAGAAATTTATAAAACACAACTTTGTATTTAGAAAGTCAAATCAAAAGATTATAGTAATAGAAATTTAAGGAACGAAGCATACGCAATCTTAGTTGAAAAACTGAAGGAGGTTGATGTTGATGCCAATAAAGATTTTGCTACAACAAAAATTAACTCTTTAAGATCAGCATTCAGAAGAGATAGTTTTTAAGGTCCTCTTTTGCAGAAACCCTTAATTCATTCAGCAAATTAACATATGAAAAATTGTTACATTTCTTCAACCACTCTTTACACAACTTGCTACTTTTATTTTTCTGATTAAAATTATGTATTATTATATAATCGTACAGCACTAACTTTTCGATGTGATATGATGAACTGTTGACACAATACTATTCTATATACTAGGTGTGTTTAGGGCTGTGATTTGTTTTTTTTTTAATTTTATTTTACACTACAACTAAGTAATAAAACTTATCTAGCAGCTTAAATCTAATAACAGTTAACTATTAGGCAGAATTTAGTCCACTGATTTAAGTCCACCAGATATCCACTGTGGGAAACAAAGTATCATCACTGCACTAAATCTACAGGCTTGGTTCTCTTAAGTCTCCTTATTACCCTGTTGGTACTTGAGATCTGGAGCACTGCTGGATTTTCATGATTAATAAGCTTCTTTAAATGCTTAATTGCTGTAATTTTAATTTCCTCATTTACTGTGTTCATCTTTAAATCTCTGTGGATGTCATCATTCCTAATATACCAAGGGGCGTTAACAATTCCACGTAGCACCTTGTTTTGGAAGTTTTGTATAATTTTAATATTGTATTTCTTGGTGCAACCCTAAAGTTGTAAGCCATACCTCCAGATTGGTTGCAAAATCTGTTTATATAATAACAATTTGTTGTGTATGTTAAGTTGGGAACTTCGTCCAATCAACCAATACATTTTCCTATACTTAATAGCTAGCTCTTCTTTTTTCTTTTTGACGTGCGCTTTCCATTTTAATTTAGTGTCGAGTGTCATACCAAGGTACTTTGCCTCATTTGCATATGGAATAGCTTGTTTATTTATGTACACTGTTATCTTCTTGATTTTTCTGTTTGTAAAATTTACATGAATTGATTTTTTTTCATTTAATTTAATGCACCACTTTTTTGTCCAAGCATTAACTTGTTGTAGCTTACCAGTAGCTTCTTCTACAGTGCTCCCTATGGCCAGAATAGCAGTATCGTCAGCAAAGGTGGCCATTGTGGTATCTTGATTTAATGGTATGTCACTGGTATACAATAAGTACAGTACTGGTCCAAGAACACTACCCTGGAGTACTCCAGCAGATATTTCTTTGAAGTCAGAGTATTCACTTCCATGTTTTACTCTAAACAGTCTGTCGGATTTCACAGAACTGTTTTGGTAAGTCACGTCTTAACTTGTAGTTTAACCCATCGTGTCAGACTTTATCAAAGGCTTGAGTAACATAAAGAAATACACTAGAGCATACTTTTTTTCTTTCTAGTGTGTCTTCTATTATTTTAGCTATCCTGTGTACCTGATCAATTGTAGAATGATTGTTTCTGAAACCAAATTGGTGATTTGGAATCAGATTTCTTTCCTTTAATATTGGGTTTAAACAGCTTAACAGCAGTCTTTCGAACACTTTTGATATTACTGAGAGCAGTGATATAGGTCGATAAGATTTTTTGTCATTAGGATCTTTTCCTGGCTTGAGAATCATTATAATTTCTGCTACTTTCCATTGTCTTGGTACATATTTTAGTCTAACAACAGCATTTATGATATGCAAAAGCTTCATCAATGCTATTTTAGGCAGCTCTTTGAGAATCTGACCTGTTATTAGGTCATAACCAGGAGCTTTTTTTGAGTTTAAATTTTTTATTTCTTGTTCAAGTTCTTTGAGTGTTATGGGTTCAATTTCAATTACATTATTTTGATGGTTTATTGTAATATTTTCCTCTGCTGTTAGTCTAGGGAATGGTTTAAAAGTGTCTTCAAGGTGCTGTGCCTTGTCTTTATCACTTTTTGCCCATTGGTTATTGTCTTTTCTAATAGGTGGTACTTGAGATACTGGCCTTTTAAGCCCTTTCGAAGCTTTCCAGAGTGAATAGTCCGTATCCTTCTCTGCAGTTAAATCCTGGAGGTAACGGTTGATGGTTTAATTTTTTACTTCATTAATCATGACTTTAAGTTTATTGCCCATTCGATTTAATATAGTTTTGTCTTGTGGAGACCGACTATGTTGCCAAGTTTTCTGTGCTTTTCTTTTGGCGTTTACTAACTCTCTGACTTCAGCCGGATAGACGATGTTAGTTTTACCATTCATAGTTGCTTTCACGGTATATAGATACACGGTAGGGGCCACGCGCATATCCCCCCCCCCACCACTTGCTGGCTGAAGTACGTCATCGAATCCCTGATCGAATCTAGCTCAGACGTAGGGTTCAGTAGAAAACAGTTTGTAATGTTAGTGTTATTAACTGTATTATAGTAATTACAATAATAATTCCTTATATCTAACATTAATAAAGCTTCTAATTACTTTACTTACTGAATTCGCTCATTGTCAAAACGGAAACTTTTTATTTTATAGAATATTACATAATATTAAAGTAAAGTAAATTATAGCTTGAAAAATTCCAGGTTATTTTTTGTTTGAAAGTTAAAAGCACATCACACTATGAATTACGTTTCTGCGGATTTTCCGTGATAATTATGTGGTTGATTGTGAAATAGCACATCTCAAATAAAAAATTAACAACAAATTAAATAGCAAATAGGCGTATGCCTATTATGCAAACAGTAAAATAAAACATACGTATTTCTTAGAACTTATGTTTCAACACATATTATCAGAAAAAATATTCTTAAACTTAGTAACATTGCTTTGTAAAGCCACATTTTTATTTTTATCCGAGGCCAGTTCTTGTAATGCAAGTTGAATTTGTTCCTTCAAAAGTAAATTTTCATTTCTTAAACATTTCATTTCCTTTACAGAGGCATTATTTACAACGATATTTGTATTAAAATTACTGACTACGGAAGGGTGGGTTTCATTTACAGAATTACACGTTACAATTGGACCAACGTCTTTTCTATTTACAAGTGATTTACCTGGTAGATTTCCATCGAACTCGTCAATAAGTTTTTTTAATGTTTCTTGGTTTTCACGTCTTTTAATCCTTGCAGCTCGTTCAAAATTGATACATTTATTTTCAACGGTGGGAATGTTAAAACGAGGAATGACACCGGATTTCAGCTGTTTTTTAGGTTTCGTATTTAGTAATTCGGATTTAAAATCCCTTTCGAAATCATCGTCATTAAAATGAAGTGAATAGACTTTAATATTATCAAAATTAAAATGATCTGCTCGTTTACACTCATGAACCCACGCTTTTCTCAGGCCTTTGTCTTTTGGAATTCTGTGAAATGTAATTCTTTTCCCTTTACAATTCTTATCACTATTATAGCAATTGGCAATAGCGCAGTTAGGCATTGTTATGCATACACAATTATACAACAGCAAACAAAACAAATTATGTATTTTTTAGGATTCAAAACATAGGCTAATTAAATCTTTTCTTACACTTATTAAACCTCGACCACGAAACACAATTATCACCTTTTATTTACACAAAAAAGACCTTTTACTTAAAACAAACACTCACATAAACACACCGAATCTCCAACTACCTTTACAGAACACCGCATTGTTAAACGGGAAATTACAGAATGTAGCAGTGAAGATTCAGTGACGTCACGCGCGAGGTAGTCTACTGCGCACACCCACCGTGGCCCCTACCGTGTATCTATATACCGTGGTTGCTTTGGTGGTTGGTGTATTCCTCCAAGCTGCACTCTGTATGTTACCCAAAAACAGGTCAACTTCTCTCTCCAACTGTTCAAATGTTTTTAGAGGCACCTGTAGTACAGTAAGGCTTTCTACTACATCCTAAATCCATCCCAGTTAGTTTTATAGTTAGTGAGCCTCGGTGGAATTTCTTTTTGGAGCATAGTTTCATTTATTGTTAAGATTACAGGTGAATGATCTGATGAGAGATCGTTGTTATGTTCAACACTTGTAGAGTTTGTAGAGAATCCTTTAGTTATGAAGAAATTGATAACATCTGGCACTCTGTTGACATCAGCAGGCCAGTATGTGGGTATTCCTGTAGAATGGAAGTCACAGTTTACTTCCATTCCTGCTTCAAAAAGTGCTTTTCCTTTGATGTTAGTCAGTCTTGAACCCCAATGAGGGCTGTGATTTGTATGAGTCAACATTTGGCGCTCTTAGTTTTGTATGGACAAAAGTAACTAAACACTAGGATTTGTTTGCGCAAACAGAGGAAACGAGCAAGTTATTACAATTTTGTCAAGCACTGTAAAATCACCTTCTTGAAGAATTTTTAAAACATTCTTTTGTTGAAGTCCATAGCCTACATAAAAAGATGTAAAATATATTGAAAAATCCTGAATTTTTTTTAATCAAAACTGGATTTATAAATTTTTCTAGATTTTTTTACATAAAATATTGAAATTAGAGGGACAAAAAACTTGACCTTCTAAAGAACACTGGTGGTCTGTATTAACTCTTTATGTGCATAAACAGTGTATAATTTTGTAGTACTTATTTAAAAAAAAGAAAATCTCATTTTAAGTATATCTACGTATAAGATATTGTGTTGTTTAATTGTGCAGTTTCATCTCACTACTATCTTATATTTGTGTTTTCCAAATGATCGATTAGGTTTCAAATTTAAATGGGACATTTATCCCAATAAACTTTAACAATATCTGCATTCATAAATTGTTGAAAATTAAACAAACGCCGAACCAAAATTTTGCTTGGGTAGTAAAACAAATTTCAGAACCAAAATTTTCAATTATTTTTGAGATAAAATTGATTTCCAACCTTAGAAATGATTAAGAAATTTCTATCTTAATGATACTTTAAAACCTTTTTATTGTTAACAGTAGGTCTGCGTTAAGCTCAATAAATAAGTTGAAAATAGTTATATTTTGTGAAAATTATTTTATTCAAATAAGTGAAAATTTTGTAGGTGTTTCAAGAAATTGTGATCCATTATCCCAGTCGTCTAAAAACAAATAAGTAAAAACAATTATTTATAATAATTACTATTTTAGTTACTCCTGAAATTTGAATCAATTAATTACTTGGACAAATGTAATAATCTGCTATTAATATTTTTCTATTCTAAGGTAAAAAATACTACTTTTCTACTATGTCAGTAATATGTATAATAGTTAAGTATATGACTTTTGTGATAAACATAACATTTTATGAAAATAGTAAAATGTGATGCTTGATTTTATGAAAGTAATATTCTAGTGTTGTTAGCTGGAAGCCTCAACATATTAAACGGCTGGATATCAATCAAAAATGTACATTTAAGGAATGCAAAAGGCTTACATTTAAGTGTTTTAGAAATTATAAAAGTATATTGTTTATGTTAAGGGTACTTGTTAATCCTAATTAAATTAAAATAATTTTATAATTTTCTATAAATATTCAAAGGAAAAAGTACCCCTTTTCAAGCCTATTACATTATAAAAACTGTGACAGTTTTCAAAAAAAAATCTTTTCACTTTTATATGAAAAATGAAAAAAATATTTGAAAGGTATCTGCAAAAATAAGAAAATATGGAGGTTAGAATGTTTTGACTTTCAACAAAATTATGTATAGGTTATGGCTGTTGTTTTACTCAAATATTGAAGTAAATTAAATCAATTAAAAATGAACATTATAAACCTTGACTGCTATCATTATACACAGCATTTTTCAGATTTATTGAACAATCATTAAGTGACATTGAAAGAAAATTGTTTATCGCTCCATTGTTTAAGGAAATTTAGAAGTTATATTTCAGTGGTTGGTTTTAAACAGTGATTTATACAAAACCTCATTCAAAAAATAATGAATGAACACAGAACTAGTACTTGTGTTAGTACTAATTAATGAACCATGCTTACTGCTTATTTAGATCTCCCAACCAATAAACTCATTATTTTTCTTATTTTCTTTCACCAATCAATTGTACAATGGCTGAAAGTAGCGCAGGAGCGGACCTGCATCCAGGTAGTTTTTACCGGTCCCAGTTTTTATCACTTTAGTCCAAGGACCTGAAGATCCTAGTTTGTACATGTTTCTGTAAAATTCACGACAGTTTAAGTTATTACAAGTTAGATACAACTTATATAAGTTAGCACGTATCGCAAGTTGCATTGACTTTACTTTCTCACTGTACTAAGATTCTTTTATTGAAAATATAAAGTTCGCGATAAAAATAGATTTTAATAAATAAATCCATTTTTCAAATCCTATAAGGCTAAAAGGTTTTCGTACCTCAGTCTGCAGTGTGAATGCTTCTCAGAAAACTAAATAGTTGTATAAATTTTTTTATGTAAATATTTAAATACCTCACAAAAATGTAAGAATTATTAGGTCTAAAGGTTTTTGACAATTTTTGGTTTTCATACATCCTCATTAGATGAACAAATTACCAATTTTTTACACGCTTTTTCTTAACTTGCTTCCTCTCTCTGTATATTTCATGGTTCAAATCTTGTAATTGATTTTTAACCCACTTTCCATCATCCAATCGACTTGTAATTTTGCACACTTGCTTGCTTCCGATGACAATGCAATATTCAATAATTAAGCATATCAAATTTTGCTTCATTATGATCTAATTAATTAACTAAAATTTCAATTAACTAAAAATAGTTTTAGTGTTGCTCAATAGATGGTGTTAGTTTCTTTTAACACTTTCACATTGAAAGTTGTCGGAAGAAGCAAGTTCAAGTCCTGCATGACTTAATTTTTCAAAAAATTTTGAAAAATCAATTACAATATTCATCACTAAAAAGTAGTAAATAAAATAAAATAAAAAAAGATTAAAAAAACATGCATTTTCTATTCAAGTATAAAATTCACTAAAAAATAAAAAATAAAATTTTCATCAGTCAGAGAAGTATGAATATTGAGAGTATTGATACTCACAAGGATCTTGTTCAATAACTTCTAATTAATCTAATCTGCACCCATGCTTTATTCTCTGACTAATGAAAAATTTATTTTTTACTTTTTAGTGCATTTTATACTTGAATTAAAAAAGGATGTTTTTAAAAATCTTTTTTAAAATTTATTTTATTTACATTTAATAAGCAATCCATAAGTGATTTATTTAGTGAGGCGTTTTTTTAATTAGTTTTATTTTTGTAGACTGAATACTTCCTCACCACAGCAAATAATCCAGCACCAATACATTAATTCTTTGTTTTATGACTGAATTCTTTGTCATATTTTGAATCCGTAGCAAAAACTGTTTCGACTAACTATATCGATTATTTAAATGTACTTTTTAGTCTGTTTCAATAAATGATTGTCCGACTATAAATAATTCAAACAATTAATTAATGATCTTTCTACTTTACTGAACTTTGTTGTATTTCACAATATTTGAATCCATTACAACCTAAAACTTGTCAACTTATTTAAAATGTGTTACTGCCATTAACCAGGTCATCAAATTTAGAGAAAAAGTTATTCAATAGTAGGTACTTCAATTTTTTTAAACTTATAGTCATTCCCCAATATTAATACGTTCAGTATTTTTTTAAATTGTAGATCATAATTATCTCGTGCCAGAATTACTTGAGTGTTAAAAATTTTTAAATTAAACAAATAGCTGTGGGTAATTGGTATACCATCTTCAACAACTCCTTTTTCCGTCTTTCTAAAACTTGAATCTCCAGGCTTAAACAAAATTGGCAACAGACAGACTTGGAGAATATAGTTTATCGTCTTAATGGGCTTTTAAACAATATCTTTCTCCGCATTTCCTTGTTTTTCTTTAATCAAATTCAAATTCCAAAATTTATAACATGAAAATTGTAAAATTTATTTTTGAGTTTATAAGTAAGAAAAGAGTTTAAAGTAAGAAGAAAGTTGAGTAAGTATAAGAAAGAATCAAAACAGAAAACTAATTAAATGATTTTTAATTAATTCTATCAGATTGAAAAGTACTTTTATACTTACGCCATCAACTTGCCCGCCTTCTCGCTGCCATAGAGGTCACAGTTATGTAAAAGGTTAGCTTTTTGGTTCTTAGGATCAAACTGCCCGGCAGCGATGCACTGAGCTTTCATGTTTTGAAACTCAAATATCATTTGAATGCAGTAACTGCACGAACGAAACAGTATTAAATACTTATTGATAAACATATGCTTATAATTTTGAATTGTTGTACAAAGAACGTTTTTTTAAGAATGATGCCTGTATTACTGAATGTAGACTGTTAAATTTACGCTAATCAAAGTATTACTGTTACCATTTCCTTGGCAGGAAAATGAAATTGAAGAAATATATTTCTTATATTACAAATTTTACAAGTGATCATATTATAGAAAAATGTATTTTTAAGTATGGAATTCTAAAATGGAAAATATAAAAAAACCAATGAGAGAGAGAGAGAGAGAGAGAGAGAGAGAGAGAGAGAGAGAGAGAGAGAGAGAGAGAGAGAGAGAGAGAGGGAGAGAGAGAGGGGGGGGGAGGGGAGGGGGAGAGAGAGAGAGGAGAATATGTATCAATTTTAACACATTTAATTTATTATAACCTAACAAATGGTCAATTAAAATTTTACAGTTAAAAAAAACCTTTTATCAGTCCATATAATTGGCCATCCAAATGATTGGAAACTACTTAATTTGAGCAGTACTGTAAAAATTGAATTTGTTAAGAAAGAAAATTTTAAAAAATCACTCAGTGAAGCAGGACAACATATCTCACAGCATATGGACAATCTAGATAGACAGAGACCATTATTGCATTTAGAAGATATTTTAATAGTCTACTGAATTTAACATAACAGATTTAATATAACCAATGGGTTATGTTGTGTAAAATTAGTTTAAGTAAATTACTAAATACCTAGTTGCTGTATATAGGATGTAAATAAAATTAAGGAAAAATATTCGATGTTGTCCAGTAACTCAAATATGTTTGAAAAACATTGTGTAATTTTTTCCCGCTTAACGTCTGTACTTTATGGCAGTTAGACTAATGAGAACGAGGGATCAGCATTAGCGATAAGCGAAAAGAAATGGGAGTAACTGCGGCTAGAACTAAGAACCTTAAGGTGCGCATTTCAGATTTGCAGCAGACTGATCGGTGCTTTAGCCACATAGACCACCGAGTCCCCACGTTGTGTATTTTACAACCACAGTTAATATCATTAGTTGTTATTAAAACAATATAATATGAATAAACACAAAGCCTTGTGCTTAAAGGAAAATGCTCTCATTTCACGCATATTTGGTCTCATATAAAACTGAAAAATGATGTAATGATAAAATTACTAACCTGATCATTTGTGTATCATCTAACAATAGACTGTTTGCTACAGCGTCAATATACTCTTCGGAGCGTTCTTCAGGAGGCACTACACCTTGGTAACGATATCTGCAATTGTTTGACATCTTTAATATTGGAGTGGATGCGTTTATGCCATTATTTTTAATTAATTTATTTAAACAAGAATAACATATAAATGTTTTAGCACTCCAGAATTCACAATTTTGTCCAATTTGATTTACGTAAACAGAATCAATGATTTTGGTTACCGCTTGGGCAAGTTAATTACATAACGAAACCAGTCCATTTGTTTCAAATTAAATTTTAAAAAATCTAATAATTTTTACAGAAATATATTTCAATATAAGTCAGGATTTAATCAGTATAAATTTTAAAAAATGTGAAGTAATATTTATGATTTTTTTAACATTTTTTATTTGCCATTATTTCGAATGAGAAGGACAAGTTTGCTGGATAACAATTCAAAATCAATTTTTGAATCTAGTTTGGTTTTTGCATGATGTGACAATGAAATTAGTTTTTAAAAAATTTATGGCTATCGCTTTTGTGAAATGGTTGTGGGTCATGTTTATTTCAATTTTACTTGGTTTAGTATTTCAGTTTCAAGTATTAACTATTGTTATCATTTAAACTCCTTCATGGGTTTTTTTAAACTCTGTCAGAATATTCAGACTGATTCGACTGCAATCACATTTACATTATAGCCTGTCCCATGAAGCGTAATTCTTTAAAGTGCCACTAAATTAATGGTTTAAAAATAAATTGAAGAACTCGATGAACACAAAATATGATGTTTATAAGTAAATAATTGTTGAAAGCAAGAGAAACTTAAAACCAGTAATTATTTGCAAATTATATTGATTTTAAATTTACTGTATAATGAACCATCGCTAATTTGTGGATTCATAACTTCGCGGATTTTTTTCATTATACCATACAGTACGTACGTACCCGTGTATTTTTTTTATGTACACCTACTGTTTTATTGCTTAACATTTGTGACTGTGTACTGTGTGTACATTACTGCAAAGAGTGGTTTGTTAACTGTACATAATGGAAGGGATTTAAAAGTCTCCTTAATACACATTAAATAAATACTGTAAATATGGTGTCCCTACTTCGTGGATTTTCAGCTATTGCGGCCAGTCTCGGAACCTATCTACCGCGATAAATGAGGGTTCACTGTACTACATACTTGAGGTAAATACACAGGTACCTGTAGTCCCAAAAGGCTTTGTTGTATCTATCAGGTTGGATGGTGCCCCTGAACAGATCCCACCGCCATAAGTCAGTTAACAAAGCCATCGGCAGGGCAGCTATAGTATTAATAGCTGTTGAGTACAGCATGTTTGTAATCGCTTTCGAATCTATGTTAATGGAACTATTAATCAGCTTCTTTCTTTGCAAATATTTATAAGATGTCGACGGTAATTTCATTGACTCAGCCAAGCCCTCGTCTATACCTAGGAAAGAATTTAATCAATATTAATAACGACTGTGTTAAACAATATTTTGAACACTTTGGTTTTCTATCCCAACATCTCATTCTAATGTTTATAAAGTAATTAGTTTAATCTTTGGTTGTTTCTCTTATTTTTAATTTCCTAACCGTGTGCACAACGTATTGTTGTTTTCTTCCACTTAGGCATATTATTTTCTTATAAAATTATCAGAACATAGTTAATACTCTGTATCACTGTTTTTTTAGACTCTTGCTTCCAAATAAAGGAGGGGCTCGGTGGTCGATGTGGCTAAAGCACCGGTCAGTCTACTGTATCACTGAACTGTGCTCCTAAAGGTTCTTAGTCTGAGCCACAGTTGCTCCCGTTGCTTTTCCCTTATCGTTAATGCTGATCCCTCATCGTCATTAGTCTAACAGGCATAAAGCATGGACGTTAAAAAATCCAAATAAAGCTACTGAAGTTTTCAAACAATATTTCTGGTTCTATTCTCCAATATCCTAACTGTTTATAATATGAGAGTTTAAACTCATGCTGTTTCCCATTTTGGCCGCCTCGGTGGCCTTGTGGATACCGTACTAGGCTTTCACCCCGAGGACCCGGGTTCGATTCCCGGCGAGGGCTTGGCATTTTCATATGCTATAAATCATCCCATCATCTGCATTAGCCCAAGTGTGCATAATAGTCAGACGTTAAACACCAAAAAAAAAAAAAAATCTCATGTTTGCATATTTTGTAATAATTAGGACCAACAATAATTGGTTAATAAATAGCAACAAGTACTTTGTAATTAGAAACATATTACTTTAAACATTTATTATTGAGTTACAGTTATTAACAAAAAATAATTGCAGTAAACAGCTGACTCGCTGATATGATGAAAGCGAATTTCCTAAAATATTTTTTCTGTCACTTTTTTATGATCATAAACACCATTAAAATTTTCATATTAATATGTTTGCAATTTATATTTTTAAATTGATATAAAAACACAAAAAAACACATCTTGACCACTTTCTAATTAGTTGAATATTAAACTCATATTCTTAATTTCAATGGAATTTTAAAATGTAACTTGTATATTTATGCAGGAAAAGTCATAATTTTTTTAAATTTTAAAATGACCTTTGTTTTTAAAATCTTCCATATATATTCTAAATCATTCCAATTGGTTTTGTACCAAAAGTAAGGAAATGCGATATTGAAACTACATATATGGGGTAAATACAAGTTATTTAGAACAACTGAACTCTCATGCCTCATGCTTTTTAATTTAAAGGTAAAAAAAATTGACTTAAAACTGGTAAAAGGTTTGTAAACAAAATTCCGGTAGCAGTACAAAGCATCCCCGTGTGAGAGCAGCACAATGCAGGCATTGGTGACAGAAGTACGAAAAAACAGGTGATTGCTAAAAAATACTGTTAAATGTAATATTTAAATTATTACTACATCCAATACATAAATAATTATTGATTGAATCAATATAGTGTGTAAATGATGCAAGGTGTTCATTAAAAATTAGATAATTTTTGTAGTATTTATTACTTACAGTTTGCCTCAACAAAAGTATAGTACTCATTTAATAAGCAAATCTTAGGTATTTTTATTTGCATGAGCTCGGATTCCATGTTGCATATCTTAAGGCATCCACCTAGGTTCCAAACATATAGAAAATGTTGTTACTTATCTTGTAAAATATTTAGATGACAATAAAAATTTTCAATAAATTTGGATAATGTCACTGAAAGACAAAACGATATTTTTTTTCAGAGATATCATCACAGTTTTAATTAAATAAATCTAAGAAAATAAAACATAGGATTTTTATTTCTCAAATAAGATTTGTTGGTCAATTATAAATTTTTTTTTTGGGATAGGATAGCGACTAAATGTAAAATGGATACACTAAACATTCAGTGTTTGCTAAATTAGTTTGTACTAATTTGAGTACAAGTTCAGCAGGTTCTAGATCAATCGTAATAAGCACGCTCTAAAAACATTGGTGTGTATAATGTAAAATAGCATATATGCCTCTAATAATATGATATAATTAGCTTGGATGGATATGACTTATGTGAAATTAGAAGATAAAAAATTAAAAAATTCTGGGCTATATACTATACTATACTACTACTATAATTACAGAACAAAAACCTTGGGGTTTTCTCATGCAAGGAGATTAATTTTGATTTCGACAACCGATATTTACTGAAGAAACACACCGATATAAGCGCTGAAGAAACACAAAATAAAAACTAATTTAATTTTACTTTCAAAAGGCTACAGTTGTTCAATACCACAGTAACTTATAATAATCGTATACTTAGTGGCTCTAGGATGGCATCCTTACATATAGACCTCAAAATGGCATCTTTGTTATGAAATGTACCTTAAATTGTTTTGTATTTTCTAGTTTATATTTTAAGTGTTTCCATTTTTTTTTTGTCAATAATTTCATTCATAAGTACATAAATATTGTAGATAAACAAGATTTTACAAAATTTATAATTTTATTTTTAAAAATTAAGCATAATATAACATTTTTCTAGAATTTAACGGAATATTGATTAACAATATATAACATGACAATATTAAAAAACTTAATTTAATTTTATTCACAGTAAACATTATTTCTATAATATTTAGTGGGTTACTAGTTATTTAGATTACCATGAGAAGCAGCCATTTTCTGGAATTCGTTTTGTTTTTCTTTCATCTTCTTTAGTCTGGTGGGATACAATCCCTTGTAGACGTCCAGTTTAGTTTCCAAGACTTCCTCCTCCAAGGGTGGGGTACAGCACCCTAAAGTGAGTATCTTTAGCACTGTAAAACAATTATAAACTGTTAATATATTGAGCAACAATACGTAAAACATCATACAAAATAATAATATTAAAATAATGTGTTCCTGATCTTGACAGACAGAAATACAACATATGTAAGGGAAAATAACTAGATCTGACTTATAAATAACAGGTTATACAAAAATACATAAATATTTGATGATATTAATAATATTTGCAAGATTAAAGGATACAATTCAAATGTTTTACAATGTAATCGTAATTTAAGTTATAATATGTCTATATTTTAAACCATGTCAATGGATGGATTGTACTTACGTCAATATATATCAAATGGAGAATAAGGGATACAAATTAACTTATAAATATAAAACATTTACTTGTAGGAACACTATATTCAACAAAAAAGAACCAGTGGAAAGCTCCAATTTAGCCTCTTTACAACCAACAAAACTAGCTTTTACAGCAGCTTATTCTGAGACAACGGAAAAGCCCAAAGGCAATACCACTGTAAACATTATACCGGGAATCATAGCAACGCTATTAGAGGGATCAGAAGAATCATTTCCAGAGGAACATTTGTAAACACTGAAAGTTTGGACGTGATGGAGAAACAAATGGAAGTGAGGAAGCACTCACCGAAAATGGAATCTTGTGGAATCACGATTCAATTTATAATACGCACTAAAAACCCCTATTCTACTAGTGAAGGTGGAACAGAAAGAAATTGCTCTGATGCCTACTTAGACCAAGTTTAAAATGGAAAAGGAAAAGACCGAGAACAGCGGAACGTTTTCATTTCCAACGTCCAATGAAATTACAACAAAACTCGGATTACTATCTACATGGCAGTACCTTAATTGATGAGGCATCCTTTTAAAACTGAGATGCTGTACTGACATATGATCATCTGTGTCTAATAAAAAAGAATGACAATTAGGAAGGACATCCAGGCTGCTAACAAGGCCATAAGTACACAGAAAAACAACATCAAATTAGTGTGGTAATACCACCAAAGTATTAATCTCTCAATCTTAA
The DNA here is from genome assembly GCA_022606455.1 of Callitettix versicolor. NCBI lineage: Eukaryota > Metazoa > Arthropoda > Insecta > Hemiptera > Cercopidae > Callitettix > Callitettix versicolor. Next base: position 5,827,591 of record CM040187.1, read on the forward strand.
ACAAGTGAAAGAGAGCATCCAACCTTGTTCAAAGAGTCATGAAAGAAATGAGAAGACTATCAAAAACAGTTGCCAGAACCATCTTGATCGGTCCTAACCCGATTTCTTCCCTAAGCAGAGAAACCTTTATGACAAAATATGGAGCATTTAAGGAAATTTAAATAATGTGAGCTTAGTTCAAGAAAACCTGAAAAGCAGACTGTGCGACCAGCATACTGAAAAGAAAGACCAAGTATTTCTAAATTATAAAGGAAAGGAGGAAAAGGCAGATGATTCTCGGTCTTATAAATTACATAGAATTAAATTGGATAGTCTAGAGTTTGGGCAAATTGCAAAAACGGCTTGTATAGGATTATTACCCGCTCCATTATGGTAAAAGAAATACTGGATATTCCATGGTTCAACTAGTTAGAATAACATAGTGATTCATTGTTTCAATAATTTTATATCATTTAAAAAATATAATTAGTAGGTAGGTTTCAAAACCAAGACCACTAAATCATAAAGCCTGAAGTTTATCCTATATATCAACATAACATACAAATTTACTAAATTTTTTTAAAAACTTAAACAAAAGTAGATACAACTAAATTGGATTGTCTAAAAATTATGAATCTGGGAAAGCCCTAAGGCTTGCAAAGCAAAGGAGTAATGCCTAGAGCAGTTTAAATATCAGTAAAAATGACAAAGTAAAGTACCATTGCAGTAGTAATATTAGAACCCTCAGTAGGCCACATTTTCTTCACATTTTAAGTAGAATCAGTTTAGTTCTGCCTCAAACAAAAACTTAAGTGTGGTGTTTTGTGTATTTCCGGCTTTCAGTTTTGTTGTTTTTAAGTCATATGAACAATATTTTTAATAGCCCAATGAACTGTCAATAAACATTAATTATCCTTCAATAATTATTGTGTAAACTAGCATATCCTCTTGCAGATATTTATTCCACATTATAGAAACTATAAACAAAGTTGTACACCATACTTTAAACAGGTTTTTATGTAATTTTTGTATCATAGGAAATGAGGCTTTATTTTAAATATAGTCAATTATACTAATTAGTTTAAAAATTGTAATGAATTTATTGCATGTGTGGCTTATGTTTATTAGAGGAAGTTGCATGAAGTGGCAAATGATCTTTGTACTTACGAGTTCTGAAAAATCGAGCCATTCTTTCCGTTGAATGAGAAAAAACCAACCGGTTTTAAGAAGCTTTCAACTAAGAATGAATTTTTGTAACTAAGGTAACTGATATTTATAAATTGCATTATTGTCTTAAGGCATTATTGTAACGCATTACTATACGTTATTAAAGGGGAGGGGTCAGTGCTGGTGTAATAGGTTTCTCATACTCCCAGGCAAAGTGTACGCCCCGGTAAAAAACCCTAGGCAAATTGTACCCTCAGGTAAGAAAAGCCTAGAGTTTTTTACCTTATGTATGGGTGTAAACAATCCTGAAAATTAGGAACAGAGTACCGGGAGTTGGTGCCTAGGTTATTCTTACTAAACCGAGAGGCCTACTGTATACTAATATCGGCACATTAATACATCAAATGGGGTACACTATGCCTGTGCCTACCCCCAGGAGATTTACAACATAGCAAAATACTGATATCTGCATCTGAGTTTACCAGATCCACATTATTGATTGATCTATTATTGGCCGGCAACACCTATTATTGCTATTATTAGCTGCAACACCAGGCAAGATGGATGTATCCTTACACTTTTCGTTGTCAGCGGACATTCGTTCATCTTTGAAGTGTTTGTACCACAAAAAAGTTTTACTTTAACTCATAGCATTGTCACCAAATGCTTCCACAAGCATGCAGTGGGTTTCTGCAGAAGTTTTATGGAGCTTGAAGCAAATAATTAATGCAGGTTCTTTGCTTCTTAAAATCTGCCATTTACATAAGTTTAAAAAATCGCCGCAGCACTAAAACACACACTACAAACGCACGAAACTCAAGAACACGATTCACAAAGAGTACTGTTCGCCCAATCTACCGGCAACAGTCGAACCACAAGAAGTTTGCGTGCGGAATTCAAATTTCCCAATGTTTACGGTAGCACCTTGTTCAGCAATTGTTTTGTTGTAACGCACTATCAGCTAATGCGGAATAGACTGTAGGACTAATTGTAGGGTTTGTAAAGAAATAACAAGTTTAAAATATCTTCAGTTAAAAACAATGTTGTTAAAAATTGTTTTTGTGGTAAGTAAATTTGAGACAGTGTAATAACTTAGATATTTATTAACATTGAGGTTCATTGTTCCTTCGAAGCAGCTGTGTTGTAAGTTAGAGATCGACCTGTGTAACAAAATATAGGTTCCATACTTTGTATTAACATCGAGACCACTGTAAATAGAATACTATATACTGTGATCGAGCCGCCTCGTTGGCCTAGTTGATAGTGTACTGAGCTTTCATCCTGAGAAAGCAGGTTCGATTCCCGGTCAGGGCTTGGCATTTTCATATGCTATAAATCATCCCATCATCTGCATTAGTCCAAGTATGCACAATAGTCGGACGTTAAACACAAAAAAAAAAAATTAAATACGTATTATTGAAACTTAACTATATACAATAATATAAGAATCAGTCTTGTACAAAATGTTGTTAATACTGCATACTCAACTGTTGCCTTAACAGTGTTATAAAGGTTAGGCTGGCATGTAACGTAATAGCGTCTATTCATAATTTTGATCTCAATATCAGGGACTAACAAACACCATAATCTCAAAAACCAATTAAAAAAAGGTGAGAGACTGTTTTTTCTAATATTATATATATATATATATTTTGGTGTTTAACGTCCGACTATTGTGCACACTTGGGCTAATGCAGACGATGGGATGATTTATAGCGTATGAAAATGCCAAGCCATGGCCGGGAATCGAACCCGGGTCCTCGGGTTAAAAGCCCAGTACGCTATCAACTAGGCCACCGAGGCGGCAATATATATGTATATATATGCCATAATTGTGTTATGCAGCGATGATAACCTTAACTGTTTTTCGCCGGAAAAAAAATTGTGTTATTACTATTCACTATTGACAAAGAAATTGCAAGAACTGTGTAGTGCTTGTGATGTAGGGCAAGCAAATGGTGCAATAGGTTTGATATCAAGGTATCCACCTACAAATGAGTGATTACAATTAACTATAAGGTTACCTGCACTATTTGTTTTTTGTTTTAAATAAAATTGAACACACATACTTTAAATATAACCTTTAGTTACTTATGAACTTGACTAGAAATATGTACTCTATGATTATGAGTACATCATAAGATATAAATCTCGTATATCTTTATGCAAAATAAGTTGCTAAGATGTGGATTTTAAAACAGTACAGATTCCACAATGAATATTTTTTCATTGCACGTTTGAGCCAACACTGGTAAAGTTTCTTAGACAGTCACTTTTTTGGTCTTATGGTCAGTTTGGCTGTTTTTTATTATGACCAAAAATTTTTGTTTGTTTGTTATTCTAAGGCGAAAAGCACATTGAGGCTATTATCACCTCCCTAAATGTTAGTGTGAGTGTAAAGTGTTAAAAGTCATAAATATAGTGTTGTAAGTGTAAGTGTGTGTTAGACTCGGGTACCGCGAGGGACGTCTAAATCATCTCAATAGGTGCAGCTAGTCTGCACCCCCTGCGAGGTTATGACACAAAAAAAATATACACATTCAAATAATTATCAAGGAACATGGTAACATTCCACCCTGTCATATCACCCAATCTGCAGCAGTGTGTGTGTGTGTGTGTATGAAAACTTCTAGAAACAATCAATGTCAACAATAATTATAAAATTGCAATGAACTGCCAAAAAATTTACTGATTTTGGTATTTTGTATTAACTGAAGAGCTGATCTATGAAAAATGACTTGTTACTATTCATTATGAAAAATTAAAACATTTTTTTTTAAGTTACCTATAATCCTATAATAATTCAGCTCTCCCAGTGTTTGGTTTTGATATTTAAACGTAAGCACTCAAATAACTTCTTTTCTTTAGCAATTATTAGGTAATTTAATTTATTATGATTATCTTCATGCAATGTTTGGTACCAGTGATACTCCTACAAAAATGATCTCAGTCAAAACAAAAACCATTAAAACGTAAAAAGTATGCGCTCAGCATGTTGGCAAAAGTATTAGTGCAGATTTGAAATCAACACATTATCACTACTCCTGAACTATACACTTACTTGAATTCAAACTATATGATTCATTCCAAAACCATATTATTTAAGGACACCATTTACACTATGAAGTAATTCATACAAAATAAATTCCACATATATAAATTCACATAAAATCTTTAAAGATTTATTGATCCAAGTACACTTCAGTATTATACATTTGATTTATAAAATTTATCTGCAACTGAAATCAGACAGCTATTTTGACGAAAAAAGTTGTCATGGCCAAGTGCGAAGATTGATATTGCTCAGTAAACTGTTTAATTTGGTGACTGGTTATTGGTGGAAATCACCTTTGACTTAACAACTTTTTTTAATTGTAGACTTGGTGGGGAACATTTTACCATGTCGGTTTTTGTTTAGACAGCAATTTGTATAGTTATAGATTAAAATTTTCTATAACAAAGTATGAACTAAACTTATAGAAACAGGTAACAAGGAAAAGGAAATTTATAATTACTGAATATAAAAATACAAAGCCAGAACGTAAAAATGAAACAATATTTTTTATTAAACATTATACAAACTCTTAATCCATGTTTGACTTTAGAAAAGCAAACATTTTTTTTATTCAAGGATTATCAAAATGGCTTACAAAATAAAACACTATCTAATCTTTGGTCTTGGTTAAATCATGAACATAACTTGTGAAACAATTATAATTTCACAAAATTTAGTATTCATCTTTTTAATTTTTTGAAAATAAATGGCAAAATGTTACATGTCTGTCACAAGGAAATTGCACTTAAGTAAAAAGGATACACAAGTTTTTTCAGTATTATTATAATTACAGTATATAAATTTATATGTGATACTAACATCACCTTAACAATTTAGCCTTAGTATACACTAAAGCGCTTCATATCATTATTTTACACTAGTTAGAAACAAGTGTAAACCATAATTTTATCAATTCTGTTACTGGGTGATATTTGTACCACAGGACAAGACAAAAACTTACAGGGTGATTTTACTACCATATAAAATATTGGAAAATAACACAAAACTAATTTTTCTAAGGTTTCAACTACACATGGTTCACCAAAAATAACTCTTGATTTTACATCACTGTTCCTGGAACACTAATAAGAAGCACAGTTTGTTCACTTTAATTTGCCTCCTGATCCTGGAGTGATGTATACACTGGTATGGAAAAATATTTAAATATAAACTGTATTCTGGCATTACACTAGTAATGAAGCTAATGTACTATTAATGTTTCTCACAAACATCTGAATGATCATTTACACAACATGAAGTACAACATTATCAATAGATGCTGACTTTGTGGTGACTTTAGCAGAAAGGAAGAGTGGACAAGTATCAGAGTTTCTTAAAGTCAGGAGAAAATTATTTTGGAATTACTAGGCTTAATGTATGTAATTTTGAAAAAAACCTGTTATTACTGTTATGGTAAACAGTCAATAATAATTATTGACTATAACAAATAACAATATATTGTGAATTTATTACAAAAACTTATGTAAAAAATGCTGATTTCTTTACTAGACTGATTATTTTGCAGGCAGTGTGGTCGTCCTGAATGTTTGTGATTAAAAACAATTTGGAGGTTGCAAAAATCAATAACAAATATTTTAAAATAAACAGAGAACATTGTTTTTTTAGACTGTATTTTCAACTATTTTCATTAATATACTGTTTCTTTTAATCACTTTATTTATATTTCTGATTAAACTTGTAAAATTGAAACATTTGATTAACAGTATTCAAATTGAATACTGTATTCAGTGTTCATATTGAAACATGAAGCTTTTCAATCTCGATCCAAAAACAGTAGGAGTAATTTACTGTTTTTTTTTTTGTTCTGCTTCATAAAATATGTCTATTAAGGGTATATATTATCCCATAAAATGATTTTTTTATAGGAGCGGTTCCCACCCTTTTTTTAAGGGTGGTTGCTAAAAATAATAATAAAAAAATAACCATATGATCTGAAATTAAGTTCTAAAAAAATAAGGTAACTTTTTCCCACTAATACATCTTTCAAGATATTGTGAATTTTAGTTTGAGAAAAATTTCAATTCTCACTATAAAATCGATATTTCTACATTTTTTAAAAATTACTCAAAAAGTATGGATTCAAACATGAAAATGCAAAAGTACATAATTGAAACTTTTACAAAAACAAATTGAATGGTCTTTATTTACTTTACTCTCATGTTTAGTTTTGAAAACATAGCTTTTAAAAAATGGTGCCGTAGCATTCAGAAAACATATACAAGATTTAAATCTAAAATTTAAAGAAAGTTTATTTGACTAACACTGGATTTGTTCCTGGAAAAATATACCACAGTCAGTAATATTGTGTGTGTTTGTTTGTGTGTGTGTGTGTGTGTGTGTGTATACGTATTGTATATTCTTTCTACCCTTAATATTTTCATCTTTTATAGGTTTGGACCTCATAAACATAAGTATATGGATTTCAGAAATTTTTTTCATAATATAAGATTTTTATTAATTTTTTAGTACTTACGGGTGGTATTTACTCTTAATTTTATTGCCTTTTATAACTTTGGACCTTATCATCGGAATCAGTGACCTCAAAAACAAGTATAGAGATTATTTGCAATTTATTCGTAATATTAAAAGAATAATAAATTTTTAATATTTATGGATTGTTTCAACTTTTAATATTTTCATATTTCAAAAAAAATGAAAAGGTAATTTTCACTTTTCATGAAAAGGTTCAGCTACCTCAAAAACATAATTATATGGTTTTCAGAAATTTATTAGCATTATTACAATAGTTATTAATTTTTTAGTATTTATGGATAAATTGGTTACTTTAGTACAATTTTTTACTTTTATTTAGTGAGTTTTATTCCTATTTATTTTATTTAGTTCATGTTGTAACTTTTCTAAACTCAACAAATTATTAAATCAGTTTGAATAATCTATAATCTTTCTACCTGTTTTATTCTGTGGTATATTTTAAGATAGTTGACTCCTACTTGGACTATAAAGTATGAACTTAAATTTTTGAAGTGTGAAGTTTGAATTTATAATGAGTATCAGATCAAACATTCCAGCTTATTATGGTATATCATATGTCTAGTTTTTGCATGTCTCATAAATAGATCCTTTAAAAATACACCATGTGTTTTACTGCACATAACTCTTATGTTCTTTAAAAAAAAATCAACTCATTTTTATCAATGTTTGCAAGCCTCACATTCCTCGTCTTCACTAAAGTAAAAAGAATTCCATTCTTTGGCTGCTCACCCAACCCTCTCGCTCCTCCCTCTCATATAACATGAAATTACACTTCTTTACTTTAGTACAAATTTTAATCAGTTTCTAGTCTTCTCTAGTAAATTAAAAAGTGTCTTCAAATGTGATACAATTAAATGTTTAACACAAATTTCTTTTTGTGTCAAATAAAGTAGACATTTTACAAACTTTGGTTTACATATGATGTAACCTACTATACATGACTTAGTTCAATAGAATAAATGAATATCCATTAATATACTTATTATATTATAGTATATTGCAAAATATTATTTATAAAATTATACTAATTTATTTGATGTAGTAGTAAATACTGTATTTACAATGATGTAAGATAAAATGAATAAAGTTTTTCAATAAAAAACTAAAGGATATATATAAAAAACTGTATGTGTTACGTATCTGTTCTTATCCATTTGCCGCCTAATCTGTGATTCTACTTTGAAGCGCTTTACATGAGACCCATGTAAGATTATTTTAAAATGGTTTTAGTGTATTTACTACATCCAGTATGTTATCAGATAGTGTATTCCAACTATGATTGTACAGCACGAAATTACTCGTATATTATTATATTACAGTTACCATTTTTAAAAATTAATTATTACTATAGTGCCTAACCTGTATAGAAAGACATTAACATTTAAACAAAAACAAAAATTTGTATTTTACTAAGTAAGAAAATAATGTTTGATTATTAATACAAAACGTATGAAGCATATATCATTAAATGGCACACAAAGCTATAAAATACGTATTTATATAGATTAAGGCATATCAAATACAGTCTTAATATATTACATGTAACACTGATCAATTAATTACAGTATCAGTAATTTTACCAATCAGGAAACCATATATTTCTCTATAATCGAATTTTTGATGTAAAAAACAAACACAATTATGATTAATTTACACAAACAAAAATTACTAAAATAATCTATACAATAACATGACACAACAAAAAAATGTTTTTTTAAAGTTTAATATTAAATTGCATTGTGTAAACAAATATTTGGCCCTGAAAATTGTTAAAAAAATTTTCATTCATAATTTTATGTTTTAATATTATGAACATAAATGTTTTGGAAATAAAATAAATTTTGACAATGTATTATTATCATTTAAAACAAATATTTTCACCTGTTCTAAATATATAGGATCTTTCATTAAAGTTATGCAATAATGTATGATATAATCCAAAAATCAAAATAAGAACAAAATTCAACTGAGGATATGATCAAAACTCATTCAGCTACCTGCCATTTTATTTTGTTTTTTTAACAATCACAAATCTCCAAAATGATTTAAACTATAGAACTGAAACTCTTTACAAAAATGTAACAGGTAAAGACCTACTTTGAGAAAAAACAGCTTTATTGATTGATTTGTTTCAAAATGGCGGGCATTTACAATGTTAATGTTAAACCATTAATTTTATAAAAAATTATAGGAGACATACAAGTTTTCTCTTTTAAATACAATTATGTTTTCAGTTTTTCATGTTAAGTCAAAAGATAATTGAGTTAATGACAAAACACTGAAAACAAATTTTCTTGGTAGAGTTGTCTTCAACATTTAAGACTAGAGTAGAAGCAACTTTGTTTCACTCTTTCATCAATAACTCGACTATACTTTGACTTACTTAATCGCCCAAGTCGATTATTGTTTTCAAATTAAGTCTTTACCTATTAAGGGTTTGTATACTCTTAGTTTTATCATTTAAACCATTTTGGAGATATAAATTATTTTTTTAGAAAAACAAAATGGTGGATAGCTGAATTTGTGGATCATATGTCCAACTGATTGTTTTTCCTTTTTACCTGTTGCATAATATCCTAAATTATTACACAACTTTCATAAAAACCTTGTATAGCTTTTTACTACAACCATATTCAGTAGTCTGTGGGCAGAATTTATTTTGTAATAAAAACAGTTATTCTGCTAATAATAATATAAAATAAATTATTACAATATAACACTGTTCTTCAGTGACTAGTTTTTTTTTAATCTTTATGCTCTGTGGGTATTTTGACTAAAAATACTTCCAGCACAGATTGGAGGAATGATAAAACAGCTGATTGGTCACTCAGTTCTGCAGTCCATTTTTCCTTTAATGCCATTCAGTTCATCATCAGTAACCTAGATTATCCCATTATACTTATTTAATTTATTTCCCAAAGGATGTGTATGTCCTGAAATTACTGCCAACACTGGAATATTTACAGAAACAACAAACATCAAACATTAGTTGGTTACCTCTTAAAATTATCACTCTGACAGTAACATCTTACAATTTAAATTATTGTAATAATTGGTTTTTTTAAATTGGTAATTGGTTTTTTGTAAATTGGTCATTGGAAAATAAGGTACTGGGGTAGTCAACAAGGTAAGAGCAGGACTTGAGACATTGAAATAAGTGCCGAGTCAACACTTTAAAAATAATTTTTTTCCTTCAATTTTTTTAAAATACGATTTTATCCATGTAATCAGCGTTAAAATCTACATATATTAACTTTTTTAATTTTCAAAATCCATTCAAATTAAGTAAATGAATTTGACAATGAAATTTGTATATTTAAGATGCTAATATATGCAGACTTTAATGCTGATTATGCAAAGTGATATTAGGTTATCAAAAAAAGAGTAAGATGAACAAATTATTTTGGGAATTGCTTTCATCACTGTTAAAATTATTATATGAAACACAAAAGATGAAAAAATGACACATTAAATGTCAGAAACAATGTTAAATTTGCACCAATGAACACATTTTTGCATGTTGAATACTTCATCTTTTGATACCAACATAAAAACCTTGTTCTATTGAATACAAGATTTTTTGTATTATAATATCATAAAGGTTTTGTGGCACACTGTTTTCCGAACACACAGCATATTCTATATCAAAAAGTAAACATTGTTAAGAATTAAAACAAATTAAAGATACTGTTCTAATCAACGTTTGAAATGATTATGGTGATTTAATTCTGAGTCAATGAGAAAAAAAGATCACATAAAAGCTGATTTACTGCTTAGACAAAAACACAATGTAATGTGAGCATAAAATGCTTACCTTGAAGCAGACATACTCAAGCACACACTGAAGATAGAAAAGCTCAAAGTCTTAACTAATATGTTCTTCAACTGATCAGTGTCTCTTTTAGTCCAATGTGAGCTAAAATAATTATTCTTAACCTAAATCACTATATTGTTTCAGTTCAAATTCAAAATGTCAAATTTCATTTACTCAAATAAACACTTTAAAGGAAAAAACACATTTTTCTCTTGGATGAAGACTTTTTAACGACACACCTAATTGCTTCGATGATTATTTCATTAAGACCTTCATTTTTAAGAGCCGAGCATTCCATAAACTGTGCTGCTTTAATTTTTCTTTTAAGTTTTTTGCCTTCTGACGAAGTGATCGCATCATTGGGACTGTCCTCTTCATCTCTGAGATCAGTTTTTGTTGCTGAAAAAAAATCATAATATCATACATATAGAAGTATCAAACTTTTGAGAAAAAAACTTTGTGATCGATTTAGTCAATTTTACATTTTTTTAAAATAGCTTTCTAACTTTAAAAACACTAGTACGATTTTGGGGAGGGAGTATTTTTTCCTTGGGGTACTACAGAGGCTCTGTAACCTCCGGCACGGCAGCTACAAGCTTTCTGGGCCTCTTTCTCCTTCGCCTTAAACCAACTCCAGTGCTCTTGATGAGCTCCAGAAACTTGTAAAAAGGTTCTGTGTAATGAGACCTGTCCTTTTCCTTAATGACACCTTGTTCTTGTGAAACTCCTGATCTAGTTGCTGTTCTTCTTTTGGGCCATCTGGTCTGCTCTCTCGTTTCATGCAACTCTCAGGTAACCATCCCAATTGCACCATATTAGCATTTGACAGGACACAGAGGCAGTGGAGGGAATCCCATGACAATTTGGATGTTATTTCTACGAGGGTTGATCAAATATAAACGAGACTGATTTTTTAAAAAAATTATTGCTTACTTACAAATTATTCTTGATACAACTTATTTTTCTACATAGTCTCCCGCACGAGTAACACATTTTTCCCACCGGATTGGAAGTTTTTTAATTCCATCTTCGTAAAAAGTTCTCGGGCGTTCATTGAGCCATTGGAGCACGAAGGTCTCCACCGCAGAATCGTCTTGGCGCTGGCCTCCAAGCGCCTCTTTGAGTGGCCCAAACAGGTGATAGTCGCAGGGTGATAAGTCTGGACTGTATAGGGGATGTTCCATTGGTTCCCAGCCAATTTGATCGAGTTTAAGCCTCGTAGCGTTCGCCGAATGTGGTCGGGCATTATCGTGAAGAAGAATGACGTTTCTCACCGGTTTAGATTTTCTTTTCCTACGAAAGACTGTTTTACGGCCTCTAAAACATCGCAATAATATTGTGCATTTATTGTGCGTCGTTGATGGAGGAAATCGACGTGAAAGGCGCCTTGATTGTCGAAAAATACAGTGGCCATTACCTTCCCGGCCGACGATCGTGATTTGGCCTTCAGAGGCGCCCTCTCTCCCCTCTTCCGCCACTCCATACTTGCCTGTTTCGACTCGGGAGTGTAATGGCGAACCCATGTTTCGTCACAGGTGACAATCCGGTTTAATAATGCCTCACCATCTCGTTCAAATTGGGTCAATAGTCGCTGGCAAATCTCCAAACGATTCCGTTTGTGAACGTCGGTCAAAATTCATGGAACCCACCTTGCAGATACTTTGCTGAGTTCCAGGTTTGATGTAACGATTTTTTGAACGCTACCATAGCTCAACTGGAGTTCATCTGCAATAAATCGCAGCGATATCGTCTGTCTTCGTCCCAGGAGCTTCCGAACAGCATAAATGTTTTCGTCCGTGACGGAAGTGGTCGGGCGACGATCATGGCTGAGGTTTTCTACTGCTTCCCGTCCTTCGCGAATTCCTTGTGCCAAGCAAAACGCGAGCTCTTGACAGGGCCTGTCCCGTATTGAGCCGTCAATCTACGAAAGATTTCAGTCGGATTGACCCCCTCCTTGGCCAAAAACTTAATAATAATTCTCTGCTCCACGGAAACGTGCACTTCACTCTCACTCATTGTATAGTTTTATACTGAAGGGTCCGAACGGAAATGTTGCCTGTCTACGCCCGTCCCAAACCTCCCAGGCTACCTGAAACCCCACCCTTTAGAGTTCAATGTCCAACGGAAAAGTTTTTAGAAAGTCAGTCTCGTTTATATTTGATCAACCCTCGTACATCCAAATGAAGAGGTGAAAGCCTTCATTGGGGAGGGAGATACAGTGATTTAGATGTTTTACTTAGGTAACTACGTAGTACAACTGAGCAAAATTAGGTAGAAATACTAGAGTCAATCTTACAAAATGTAATTTTTATAGCTTTTATTATTTTTTTTTAATATAAAAATATCCTGATATATCAGCCAACTAAACATTTTAATGATCAAATCTTCATTAGAACTTTTACAATATTCTGATACTGTATAGTATACTTTATGGATAATGATAATAAAGTTTATAATTTACGCATTTTCATTAAAATAGTTTGAATTTTGTTATTGAAATTATTTCCACAAAAAAAATGGTTAAACTGATGGAAATCATACATTACAATTCAAGATTTTTCTTGGAACTTTTTGAAATTTCTGAATTTTCAGTAAATAAAACATTTTAAAAATACATTCATAAATACATATAAAAACATTTAAAATGCATATTTAAACTCTTTCATTAGCAAAAGAGTTTCTGTACCTGGCCGCACTATCAGTTATGTGTAATTGAAACAATTGGTAACACGATTCACTTTTATAGAATTATATGGTCTTAAAATTCATTGGATTTATACTGTATAGGTAAAACTTACCTATTAAAACAATCGGTACGTTTGGACAGTGGTGTCTGATCTCGGGACACCATTTGCTTTCGATATTTTCATACGAACTTCTGCTTCCTACGGAGTAACATAACAGGAAGCAGTCAGTCTGAAATGTGAAAAATCAGTTACAGTACCAGTATCAGTAGAGCTTTTAGCTAAATTTTAAAGTTTGTAATTTTTGTTCATTTTTGAAGCAGCTCTAGATTTCACTACATTATTAAACTTTGCAAAGCATTAAAAAATGTAACAAAAAATAAATTTTTATTACTTTAGAAAATTTAGTTCAACTAATTTTATGCTAATAAAATCTGTGTTCGATTAAGTGAATTTGCAGAAAGTAACAATATCACTAAAATGTTTTGAAAGTAACAATATGAACTATGACCACTGTCAGGTTCAATTTTAACATTTAAAATGTTTACTTATGCATGTTTTTGAAAATGTTGAATATATTTTCCCTGGATAAAGAACCTGCTCAAACTATTACTAAAACCGATTTTTGTGTTAAGTGTGAATGAAATGAGAATTGCAAAGAGAGATTGTAAAAGTGTGTGTGTGTGTGTGTGTTAATACATATTCCTTTACTGATGGAAAAAATGTGAATTACATTGAAATCCGGTATACAGAATGTATACAGAAAATACTGTTCGACAGAAAATGTTTTGAGAAGAAACACTGTTCTGATGTTTTATCAAAATCGTATCCTGGCATATTCAAGTTGGTTCTCATTCCAAGTCTGAAATCAGTTCGCCTCCTCAAAAAGTAATCTATAGATCACAATCAGCACTAATTTCAAGGTCTGGATCTTATTATGGCTCACTGTGGAAAGGCTCAAAATTTGAATTTTTAAGGGTGCAACTAATGAGCCTAATATTCTGAGACCTGAGAGAAAGCCAATTATATTCCAGACATTGTATTAAATATTGCCCAAAGTTGATTTCACACCATTCTTAGCACATAATAATTTTATTTTTCACTTAAAAATTTTTCAAGAAAAAATGTTTACCAGTGTAAAGAAACATAAGTAAATTTTTTTACGATGAGCTAAAAAATGGTTTGAAATCAATTTTGTGCAGTATGTTATGAGATATGTCTTACACTAAAGACAAGTAACCTTAAACCTAATTACCTAAGAAACATGAATTACACCAAAGACAAAGTGGCCTTAAACCTAATTATCCAACAAACATTAGTTACATAAAAAACAGGTGATCTTAAGCCTAATTACCCAAGAAACATGAATTACATCAAAGACAGATAATCACCTAATTACTGAGAAACATGAGTTACATCAAAGACAGATGACCTTAAACCTAAGTATCGAGAAATATGAGTTACACCAAAGGTAAGTGATTTTAGACCTACTATCCCAGGGGGCAATGAGTTTAATAAGCTTTATATAATCCATTATATAAACTAAAATAATGTCCACTGAATACATGCATCCTCAAACTTAATAGCCTAGGGCCAAGAGCTTGAAGGTCAGGAAGTTTTTTTAATTGTTTTAGGAATGGGTTTCTAATATTATGAAAAATTAAATATATTTCCTTTCTTAAATACTTTAATTACGATTTTTAAAGAATTAATATTTTTTTAAACAAATATTTAATCATAATTTAAACTTTATTTGAAATCAAAATAAAATTATTTAGTCAGTACTGTTTACAAAAATTATGTGGTAAGAGTTAATAATACTCATCAGGGTGGTTCTTACCAAACTCTTAAGTAAATAGAGTGAATGTGAAAATATCGTTCATATATCAGATAGACTGGCATTAATTGGTTACTCTAATAGTTCACTTTCCAATGTATATAATCTACCATTTCTATTTTTTACTACAGTACAAGAAAATTAAATTCTTGCACATTTTCTGAGTGAAATAAGAAAGGAGACTTTGTTGTGGTATCACACGCCTCCTCATGTATAGTCAGTGAACCTATACTAATTGTTTTTAAAACATTATTGACTACAAATTTGGTAAAATAGCGATCAGACACCAGATTGTGTTACTGTTATATTTCATATGATGGTATTCTTACAATTTCATGAACACTCACATTTGGATAAGACAAAGGACGTAACCTTTCGTAATCTTCTTGTCCAGCCGTGTCCCATAACGTGATGTTGAAGTCTTGACCATCTACTGTAATATTGTCTGCATAATTATCAAATCTGTAAACAAACAAAACCATCCTTATTCATAATTGTTTAACATCAGAAACTTGCAAAACTAATACAAATAATCTTCTTTGTTATGAGAATAGACTGCTCTTTTACCTTTCATAACTTCAGCAATTTTACAATAGCTGATTACATTTTAGGTTAACTCAATTCTCAAAACTGTTGTACTCAAAAATTTAGTAAACACTTCAGGAAAATTGAAATATTTGGGTTACTGCTGTGCTGTAGCAATAATTTAAATTAATAATCCTAACCCCACTTTATTTTTTTGGTTGCTTTAATCATTGCTGTATAGAAAATGTGAGCAAAAACTTTCTGCAATTAATTAAGCCCATTTTACATTTTATTTTAAATAGCTTTCTAACTTTAAAAAAGCTAGGATTTTGGGGAGGATAATAGTGATTCAGACTATTGTTTTATTTGTGTAACTGTGTAATACACTTGAGCAAAATTGAGTTGATCTTCATGAAATTTGGTTTTTATAGCTTTTTGTTTTAAGAAAGCTTTTTTTTTGAAAAATAAAAAAATGTCATAAGATATCAGCTCACCATACATACAACTTTTTTTGCAATTAGCTTAGTCAACAACAATGCACTCAAATATATAGGTGGACAGGCAGTCAAACCTAACTTTTTGGACTCAAGGGACATAACATTATGCATATGTCCACAAAAATCACAAGAAGTTATAAAATTAAAAAAAAACAATTTTAAGATGTTAGGGTTTAATTGCTTAAAAATTCTGTAAAATAGCAGTAAAAGGTATGTCACGCTGAATACCAAACAAAATAACAGCATCGCAATCTAACAGATGTGGTGTACATACATGTGTCAATGCAATCCCAGCATTCTTTAGCTCTCAGTTTTTACCAAGATTAAAAAAAAATATATCAAGCAGTAAACTATAAGTTGTTTAATATAACAAAATAATAGTAATACATTAACCAAAAACTTATGAGACTCGTTAAATGAAACAATTTTACACTGTTCTAATAGCCGAGCAATCTAAGGCATTATACCTGGCCAATATAATATGTTACGCATGAGCAGGTTCGAATCCGCATCGGCTATTGATTTTTCTGTGCAACTCATTTTGAATTTGTCCTTCTGTGTTAGAGGGAGATGTGAGGCCCACATAAATAAACTTTGGACAGGAACAGGTGAATTCTTTGTGAGTTGCATAGCTCACCAAGAGTTTTGCTACGTTTTTCTTACTATATACTATGTGTGTCCACTTGAAAAAAATAAATTTCATAAGATATGTTCATTTAGCTTAAAATATATTAATTAAAAAAAATAAAGGGTTAAAGAATTTTACAAATACCTTTTACTTGCTAGTGTATTAACTTCTTAACACTTCACTCTCTCGCTTACACTCTCACTTTCTTTGTTGAGTATGTTCAGTTCTTATCAGTCAGTTTAGATAAGCATTTACAGTAGTAGAATTCCAAAGACAGTATTCATGCACCATATTCATTTTTGGCAATAAAATTCTGAGTACAATTGTTTTATTATTTTTAATAATAGTTTGTACAAATTCATTATTCACAAAAATCTGTTTCAAAATGGCATACAGTCGAAAACTTATTTTTTTATAACTAAAATAATTGAGCACTTATTAAATTAAAATTAAAATAAACATCAGAAACTCATAGTCTCTATGTCCTACAGTAATACCTTCAATTTGGCTCTTTTTACAAGGCCAGACTTCATGTCTCTTATTGTCATACAATGCTGTGAATGAGTCACTGATTGAGTCAGTTCCAAGATGATGAGTCACCTAGGTCACATTTTGACTCATTTCATAAGGGAAAATAATAACCAAAACACAAAATGGTTAAAATTCCCTTTTATTATGCAACATTCTCTTCAGTAAAATAATGAGTAGCCAATAATAAAATATGACTAAGAATGAAATATATCGTATGGTTTAGCATTCAGGATTGTTAACTTACATAATGTCCTAGATTAAATTACTTTACATTAATGTTGATACAATCCTTATATAATTCTACTGATTGAAAACCTACCACCATCAATTATAAGATCATGGACATTGTGGTCTTAAAACATCAGTCCTTCATGGTAAAACATTAAAAATATCAATAATTTTTACAAACATGCATAAAATGACAATAAAATAACAATACACGATCTGAAAAACCAAATGTCATCACACTCTTCTCACTCAGTGAATGACAGGACATTATTTAATGTCTGCAATACTACTAATGGTGCACAGGTAGAAGTTTACTAATAAGGCGTTTAAAATGCACTCCCAATTTTCCTCTTCATTTTAACACCACAATCACCTAAATACAGTCATTATATTTTAAGTAGTAACTTTACAGAACATGGTTATTGTTTTTCAATGTATATAATTTATTTGTGTTAAGGAATACTTACACTGTCGGTACATATTCTGTTGGGAACTGTTGTGTGCAGTAAGTGAGGAGCATACAAGTCTTGCCTACCATTCCATCACCAACTGCAGTAATCTTGAGGGGTCGGATGCGAGCAGGCGGTGGTACTACTTTATCTCCTCCTCCATTTTTTTCCGAAGCCATTGCAGCTCCTGTAGTATAACAATAAAAATAATTTGTAAAACAAAATGTTTTATCTACTCTATAAATATAAAAGCATAAGGTCTAATATGCAACGGAAATATTATTACACTAAAGAGCTGATTTTACACTACAGCTATTCCTTTGATAACAGAATTTGAACTTGAGGAATTATCATCATAATGTAACAATATTTTCAATTCCTATATTTAGAAAAGATGTACACTTACTTGAGTTACAAGCCTTTATATTATAATAATAATCTAACAAACCGATTTCATAAATTATTTCTTGTAGATGTATTTTTCTTTAATTTTTCAATTTACTTATTATTGTTAATGACTTTTGAGAGACAAGCACAATAACTCTTATGATTAATTTAGACCCCGCAAGGGGGTGCAGACTAGCTGCACCTATTGAGAGGATTTAGACGTCCCTCGCGGTACCCGAGTCTAATACACTTACACTTGCAACACTACATTTACAACTTTACACTCACACTTACATTTACAGACGCGATAATAGCCTCAATGTACTTTTCGCCTTAAAATAACAATAACAAAAAAATGCTTAATTTAAAAGCGTTATTGAAATAATGTAAATTGAACGTACAATATTTTTTAACTATATTTAAATACAAAGAATAAAGGCTTTTGAATTAAACATAATTAATTTTTAAGTCGATGATTTTAACATACAGTATAACTGTGAGCCTAATCAGGTTTTGTATTATTTTGAAGGTCATCAAGCATTTCCTTATTTGGACCAACATAGTCACCTGTTGTGTTAATAAGGCAACTTTCTCTCTATAGTTTGGTAATAGTAAACAACACTTGTTTGGAAAGTGTGAGATTTTCGTAGAGTTTAAAATTTATAATTTAATTAAAACTTTAATAAGGCGTCTATAATTCCGAACCATAACTTGCCTTTCTATGTAAATAACTTCTATGTGAATGGCTCAGTTGTCAGCTGTTGTATTGATAAGACCTATGTTATATTGAAAACTACTTTTCGGCTATAGATTTTGTCACAGAATTGCGATCAATCTACATCTCATTAGTGAAATTATACTGGAAAATGAGCTACTAGAGCTGCCATTGTCGTAAGTCCTAGACTTGAGATCTTGAAATTAACCCGAACCTGTCCTCTAGATTACTTTTTGAAGGCTTGCATTCACAATTTCTTCCAATCTTAGCACAAAAATAATTTTTACTATTAGCTTTGACCCAGCCATATCCATTTAATTTTTCCAAATTCTGGCCATTCCAAATTTTAAAAATCTTCAATTTTTAAGTTGTATTTTCGTCTTTTTTTCAAAAGTACTAACTCTGTTATCAAAAACAGTGTTAAAATCTATGTAAATAAGCATTTTAAACTTTCATATAACACTGAAAATACAAAAATGAATCTTGACTGTCATTTAAAATTTTTAGATTCTACTTTAAGCAGATTTCAACTCTGCAAAATTCACATTTTCAAAAAAAGTGATAGGCCTATTCAAAAGTAATTTTTTTAAGGTTTAGAATGGCCAATATTTTTAAACGGATTTTGAATAACGAACTTGTCCAAGCTATTACAAAAATTGATTTTTGTTCCACGTTTTAAACAATTTGGAAAAAATTTCATTATTGCACATGCATACGCGCAATAATACAGTATAATAAATATAATTTATAAATTTTTCAATTAGCCCTACTCCATGAAAAGTGTTCTGTAGGTAAGGTACGACAATCATTTCCATCCCGTGTCTGAGTCTTATCATGACGGCGTTTAATAGCTCATTTTCCAATGAAGGTTCGGTAAAGAGGTTTTTATAGGGATGCCTTGTCTTGCAGTTGTTTATATGGCAAACAGGTGGTTCAACGGGTTGTGGAGTATGGTCCGTTATGCTCGCATGCGTGCAATGATCACGACAGAAAGGAGAAAGCAAGTGTAAAGGTCATCCGAAGCTGCCAGATGGGTTCTACCTACTACGCCTAAGAGAAATCACCAGAGAGAGTTGTAGGCCTACACGATACACATTCATTCATCTGCTGGGAGATTTTACGTCACGTGACTGTACTTCCTCGGTTGGTCAAACACTGATTCAGCTTGGTTTTATTTTGTTCGTTTTATTTACCAACCGTTAATTTATTTTTTATTTCAATATTATTTTAATACTGACTTGAGGTATTTTATCTTCACAAATTACCGAACTTTGGAAATATCTGATAAACTGATCTCGGAAAATAAGGTTGATTTTTCTCTTTTGAAACTTTGGTGATCGTAATCAGTATCGTCACTGAATATAAACGGACGACAAATACAGCCACCATTATAAAAAGCGTGCTCGATATCAGATGTTAAAGTCCAAGTAATTGGACTATCTGCCGCTACTAATGCTGCAAGATGCAAGGTCAGGGGGGAAGACGTTTGAGAAAATAAACAATACTATTATATATTTAACTGTAGTTCAACACTTGTCGCAAGATGCCACCAGCAGCGAGCGCTCACATATCTTTCATTCTAGTATCGTATTCTTCATTCAGGGTTATCATTCTAGTACGTATACAATGGTTACGGCTTGTGTAAAGGCACTGTGAACTGCAGCACCGTTACACTTGATATTGATAATTTGCACTTTACAGTATCGATAACATTTAATACAAAGAGTATTTTTTTTCTTTCATTTTTTCTACACGTACGTGATAACCACTACACTACGGAAATTACGAAGAAGTTTGACCAATGTAAATAAATATATGAAATGAATCGTTAATTTGTAAAATATTGTTTAGTGAAATTTCTACATATTATTTATAAATTTTAGATATTAGATTGTGAGATCTACATTGTCTGTAATTGAACCAAAAATAAAAATCATGTGTAGTGTTTTTGAACAAATTATCGTAATTAAAATAAAAAGGAAGAGAAAACATAATACACGATTTTTATTTTTGTCCAATAAAAGACATTTTTGTTTTGTTTTTTAAATGAAAGTCGTTGTTCATAGGCAGTGACTAGTGCCTACTTAATGAAGGTTGAAGGAACAGTCAAGATGTCAATGATTCGGCATAGGTAGAAGCTGATATTTAACACCACGTGACCTGTGACGTCATACAGACTTACCGCGTTACCATAGTAACGCACCTGATAAAAACAACTAAATTTAGAGGCTTTCAATAATTTCTTTCCCGCTAATCTATATAGTGGCAAAGATGTAAAACGAACGGTGCATAAATAATGTTAAAACTTTTTCACATTCAATAAATTATAGACTGTTCACGTTCCGACGATATAGGGGAAAAACAAAAAAACCATAATGAATTCTCAAAATTTTCTAATCAGATTTTCTTTAAGTGTAAAGTTACAAAAAAAAACAACACAAAAAATACGGTTTAATGGTATAACTAAAACCGAACAGTCATTCGCAGACTTTGTTTTGATCTCTCTGGAACCGAAATTTTTGAACAGGTAGCTACCCATCTCTTTGTTTAGCTTAATTGGTCCATTTAAACATCTTTTTTACAATACTAGAGTATAAATAGGTTTGTGGAATGCTTTGCCTATTATTAGATTTACACTGAGCCGCCTCGTGGCCTAGTTGATAGCGTACTGGGCTTTCACCCCGAGGACCCGGGTTCGATTCCCGGCCAGGGCTTGGCATTTTCATACGCTATAGATCATCCCATCGTATGCATTAGCCCAAGTGTGCAAAATAGTCGGACGTTAAACACAAAAAAAAACGCGGACCTTGAAATGAGCTCGATACTGCCTTCTAAATTACTTTTTGCGGAGTCGTTTATACACACGCACGCACGCACGCGCACGCACACACACACACGCACGCGCACACACACACACGCACGCACACACACACACACGCACGCACGCACACACACACACACGCACACACACACACGCACGCACGCACACACACGCACACACGCACACACACGCACACACGCGCACACACACACACACACACACACACACACACACACACACACACACACACACACACACACACACACACGCACACACACACACACACACACACACACACACACACACACACACACACACACACACACACACACACACACACACACATATATATATATATATATATATATATATATATATATATATATATATATATACTGCAATACTGTTGACTTTTTGGAAAATTATTCCTTCAAATCTGCAAGACAGCTGCGTGCTGTGATTATTTCATTCTTGAAAGCAAGTGTGAAAGTTCAACTTCGTAGTAAAAGTCTGTGAACCCACAACAGGCTGCAGTGCAGTATTTCTTAGACGTCCTTGGCGACAAATGAGCTCGTGATTCAGGAACGACTGTTTTTGACTGTATACCGCCATTTTGTCGTTGTTTTATTACGTCACTCGGAACGTGACCGACATATTTACAAGCTATAAAGCAGTTGCTCCGTGCTGTAGTTTGTGGTAACCATACAGCAGACGTAATTAATTGAAAAAATGTATCAGCAAAGAGGGGAGACATAAAAATATGTACAGTATTTAATGAATTCAATATTATAAAGCATATCATAAACAAATATAGGCTACGCATGTCGTAGGCCGAAAGCCAATCAGGCGTGAGCTGATGCCTAACTCGAAATAAACCTATTAGGTTAAAAACCAAAATTAAATAGAAAAATAAGTGACAGTACTAATATAGACTAAACCTACTATGTAATAACTGAATTTACCAAATGCGTAGGTTTTCGTTGAAATCTGTCAAGCTTTGGTCGAGAAAAGCGGCAAAAGTAGGCCTTTTTTTGTAATGTACGAATAAATCAAACATTTTAAGTGCCCGCTATTTTGTTTCAAGTAGGTGAAAAATTACCTATACTTTGAGAATGCTTGAAACCTTATAGTCACTGACGGTTTAATGGAATTTTGTGGGAGGGCAGTTGGGTGGAAGATCATCGTCCTTACAGGAGGGCCTTCCTGGAGGATGAAATTTTTTGAAATAATAACCTTCAAAAACTAGCATTGTTAAGCTGTCAAGTAAAATAGAATCTTTTAAATTTGTATTTTTTTTGTCTCGGGGGCAACCGCCCCATCCCCCCTCCATTAATCCGTCCTTGATCATAGTTCCATATAACAAAGAAAACAATTTCATCGGGATGCATGAAGCCGTTTCTCAGTGAAAAGCGGCCAAATTTGGCCATTTAATGGACAAATAAATCAGACATTTTAAGTGTTCGCTATTTTGTTTCAAGTAGGTGAATTATACCTGAACATCGAGACTGCTTAAAACCTTATCATAGTTCTACATATCAAAGAAAAAAAATCATGGAATGCGTTTCTTAATGAAAAGCAGCCAAAATAAGCCTTTTGACGGACAAATAGATAAGGCATTACGAGTACCCGCCATTTTATTTCAATATATGTATACCAAACCTTTTCACATGTCCAAGTAACAATGTGATACGTTTCGTCGAAATCGTTTTCCCGTGAAAATCGTACGAATAGTGCAAAAAACCAAAGTAGCATTTTTAAACTAAGTTAAGGATTATTTTTTAAAACCTCAAGAATCGTTTATTTTACATAACGTTAGAAATGTTTCACCTTACAGTGGCGTTTATTATGAATAAAAATAAAATGTTATTAGCGAATTTTCTTTGAAAATCAACTATTTTAACGGCCATCATTGCTAACATACAGATGCGAACTGAAATAAGCGCCTTTTCTTACTTCAAGAATACTTTTTAAAGTTTTGTTAAAAATTGTATACATATACAATTTGATACAAAGCGACAAAAAAAAAAAATAATAAAATAAAAATATTTAGGCCTATTTTTTATGAAAAGTTTGTTATTCATCAAATCTGATCAAACGTTTGAAAATGGCGGCCATTTAATCTTAATTTAAAAAAAAAGATCTGATCACAGTAATCAGTATTGAAATCTGCATAAAAAGCATTTTAAAATTCTTAATGTAATTTGTAAATTTAAATAAGAATAACTACTTTTTAAAAAAATTTAAAAAACACGACTGGTAAAACACAAAATTTTCTGAGTATTTAATTAATAAATTATGAATTTACATGTTAAGTTTATACAATAGTGCATCTCTTTTATTATGATATCAGTGCAGTATATCCCTGACACACTTTAGAGTTAATTTGAACATTTCACGATGTATCTTGCATCATTTAGAAAACTTTTTGATTTTCGATTAAAAATTTAAATGCAGTCTGGAGCTGCATCTCAATATATTTGCATTAAATAGCCCCGGACTGCACTTATTTATTAAAAATGCCATCTGTAGAGCTGCAATTATAGACACCTTCAACTAGTAAAATACGCCAAAGTACAGGACTCATGTTATCTCGCGCGGACAGTAATGCATAAGCTATGTATGACAATAATACTGTAATCATATAAAGGAAGCAATAACGTCTTAATAATAAACGGAGACGCGTAGGCTACAGCGCAGCGCACGTAGATTAGCCAAGTAGCCTACTACGTGAGTCAAAAAGTCATTTAAATAATGCAAATTTGATGCGTTAACCTACTGTGACTAAATGAGGATAAAATATTTCAAGCTATTGTTTTAACATTTAGAATTAGCTAAAGCAACCATTTGTGTGTAGATTTGTGCCATATATTTACACAATAAGACAAATTCTTTGAAAACAAGAATTCAAAATTATAAAGCCGAAATGAAAACAGTGCACGAAAATTTATTTTAAATAAATTATTTAACAATCGCGGCACGCACTTGTCTCGCTGTTGCGACAGAAGCGAATTTCCAACAACCATTTTTTTATATTACTTCTTTTTTGAAAATCCGACTTCATCATAATCAGCATTAAAATCATAATCAGCCTTAACCGCTGTCACGTTAATTTTCGAATTTTAACGAAATTTCAAGATTTAAGATGCTAATTAAAATAATTACTGCTAATTTATGTAGCACTAATCTCTGATTACGATTGCGAAATCGGATTTAAAAAAATGTGTATTATGTTTTTCTTAAGATTTTAAATGGCCGCCATTTCGAAACGGTTGAATAGACACCGATGAAAAACGAACTTGTTCAAACTATTGCCAATGAATATAGTAGGCGTGGGCCCTATGTATTACTAAAATCAACTGTAACAAGTACGAATAAAACTCTAACATTACCATATTAAACTTCCTAATTCCTAATTAGATTGAAAATAAGAAAATGGGAATCTGCCGCAGGCAGGTTAGTTTTTTCAACGGAATTTAAAAAACTGTTTTAGATTTTGAACGATGGTAAAATTAAATTTTCAAAAAAAGTGTAAGATAAAAAAGCTACAATTTTTTGAAGACTTTAAATGACTTAAATTACCGAAATCGATTTTTGTTCAAAGTTTGAACTGAATTGGACCAAAATTGCGAACATGAGTGTGCTAACACCCACATATAAAATACAGTTTATAATTTTTACAAAAAAAAAAAAAACGATCGATCTAAAGGTCAGGATCAGTATTAAAGGACCCAGTACCATGATGACTGCTCAAATTAAACAGCTGTTTTAGTGCCTGACTCTTCTCGTTGCACTACTGATTGTTTTTAACTTAAAGATGAAGTAATGGAAATATTTTTAGGTTATGTTTGGCACTAATAAAGGCCGTAAATAAATCAGTCAAGAATTAATTTAGATTGATGTTTGACCTTCGTTGTAGATATTTTGTTTAAACTTTGTTTCATACGCTACAGTAAATGTTACAAACTTTCTAGAATTTAGGGTTAGTTCATATTTTATTTATATTATTAAAAAAGGAAGTGTTATTTTTTTTTTAAACAATGCACAGTCATCTATGGCACGCAAAGATCTGAAATTTTTAACATAGGTGCACAGAAGAAAGTCGAATTCCACGAAGCTGGATTTTAAAATTTCTAATTAATTTTTTTAAACCATTAATTTAGCTTAAACCATTAAATTAATTTGGCTGAAAATTACACCTGACGTTACCAAGGTCAATGAAAACCATTATAATTCACTATTAGTTCAAAGAACATTAGACCTCGCAGTATATTCTTAATTAATAATAACTTTTCCGCAATTTAACCGGTAACCGTAATATTTACGAAAAATTTTATTTCACCAACTTTATTAGAAATTTTATGTTCCTTCTCCATGAAGCGTTCAAAATTGGCCGTTCAACCAATATTTCAGGAAATAACCAGCGTTAACGTTAACGCTTGACGTTAAATCAGAGAACACCATCTTAAAACGTACGTAAATGGGGGAAAATCTTATACATACTACTTTCGGGCTTTATACAGTGTACACTCGTACCAAATTTCAAAACAATTCGTCAGTGCGTTTGGCTAAAACTGCGTACGCTCGTTACTGTAAATCAGAGACCGCCATCTTGAAATGGAAGCGAACAGAAAAAAAAATCTTACACGCAAGTCGTTCGCGCTTTATAGAAAGTAGGCTACCTCTGTACGAAATTTCAAAACAATCAGTCAATACGTTTAACCAAAAGTGCCTGAAAAGAAAAGCACACAAACCAATGCAGAACGGTGGAGTTGAAACAAAGATCTCGCTTCGCTCGCTCAGTTATCTCATGCTTACAGCTGTTTATTACTTTTTCACTGGCAACACCGTGCGAGTACTCCAAAATAGGCTTTATACAAAATCAAATTTTAGTGAGAATTTCTTAATTTTAATTTGCTAATATTGCCTACTCTTTGGGATGGCACATAAAATTAATATAGCCTACCTAATTAACCAAAAGAATTATTAAATATAATTATTGTAACATAGCCACCGGACCACATATTTAAGTAATTAGGATTATGATCTATTCTTCCCGTCAGTGGTCTATCCACTCACCTTGTAAAGGCTACCGCGGTTTCGAAACTATCGTTTCATTTTCAGGCCGTGATACAAAATGTTAAATCCCTCTGTCGAGGTCGTCACAAAGTCAAACAAAACATTAAAAACATACATCACTGCCAGTCCGGAATGTAACGACGTACGAATTTCATCGTAAATATTTTAATCGTGTAATTGTGCTCAGTGTTTGTGATGTATGTTTTTAATGTTTTGTTTGATTTTGTGACGACCTCGACAGAGGGTTTAATATTTTGTATCACGGCCTGAAGATGAAACGATAGAGTTTCGAAACCGCGGTAGCCTTTACGAGGTGAGTGGATAGACCACTGACGGGAAAAATAGGTCATAATCCTAATTAATTAAATATAAATTAAGAATTTGATTTCTGTTTCAATAAGGTTATTTTCACAGGCCGGCACCCGTCATCGGGATATTTTCCGATCAATCCCATGATTCCAAAGTTCCCCTCGGCTGGAGACTACAAGGGGTGTAAATCAAGTGGATTAACCACTGCCCTTATTTTGTTGTCCTTTTGCCAAGAGAGCGCCAAACAAGAGGGTTGATTGTTGGGGATGTTTCTACCACCGTTAGGCTTACACTAAACGTTATTGACCCCAGTTAAGAAAAACCAGATCAATACCACAAAAATACTAACAAATCTTTAACTGCAATACATTATTTGAAACATTACAAGCTCAAAAATATATTTTCGAAATTAAATTCATGAAAGCATAATCTATTACACGGAGTTTAAAATACTGGGCTTGAAATATTAAGCTGAAAGTTCTCATATATCTCGGGATTATATTAAGCTTTACTTTTCTTTTCAAGAAGGGTTAAAAAATACGCATTTTTTAAAAAAGGAAAGGAATGTAGGGCCAACATTTTTTTGTTTTTTTAAAACAGAAACACATATCCTATCTATTATAATGTTTTAGAAAAGAGGATTACTTTTAAAGCTCTTTATTTTTTTATTCTATGTCGCTACTCTTTAGAGAAAGTATTGCGATAATCAATAAATTTGAATTTTTATCGTTATTTTCCCAACATTCTGTTTCAGAAGCTATCAGCAAGGGTGAACATTTACAAGATACAATTTTCTAAAAATTTCTCAATGTACAAAATTTGAAATAAAATCAAGTTTCCGCGTACAAAAGAAAGGAAATGAACTCTGGACAAAAATTTAAAAATCTTACCCGAGTTTTACAAAAAATAATTCCTTAATCATTATGTATCGAAAAACATAACTTATTCCTTCACCTTAAGCTTATTATTGCAATGGAGCCTTTAAAGTAACCTTAAAGTACAATCAGTACGTTTTATAACTCTGCCGTTATCAGTAAAACTGTTTAAATTATCTGGCCTAGCCTATAATGCTGAACGATAAAGTAAACAATTAATTAACAGAAGGCCTAGTAGAAAATTATAGCAAACGCATTATTTCCTTTTTCTAATTTATTCATATACCACAATATTTATATTATTCTTGTTTTCATCTTTAATATGTAGCCTAGTTTTACTTACTTTTAATTTTCCTAACTTTGAAAATTCTTTTACGAATAGTTTCAGTTAACAAAATACCTGAACCTGACCTTAAAACTAATGAAATATACTGCAGTTGTTTTCAAATTTTCAGTACCGTTTTGAATTACGATACGTAAATTAAAACACAAGTAGATTTCTACAAACATTTATATCATACTGTAAATAGTGTTATTTATATTTAGTATTAAATAATTTACCCATTTCAAATAGTAATTATCCAATACAACCAACAATACAACCACCGCACACTTAAGCAACATTTACCGACTTAACATCAAACGGAATCTTGTCGTACTGTCAAGTTACTCTGTTACTCATGGTAGAGAAATCTTACGAACGCTATCTGTTGTGAAAACTATTTACTAAAGCCAGCACTACTTGTCAGTCAACAGGCAGACTACAATATACAATGGCAGCGTTTTAACACTTCCGGCCGAGCCTAACCTCAACAGCTGACTGTGATGGACTTTAGAAACAACATTAACTACGCACATGAGTAAACAATGACGGATTCAATTAAACAGGGGTTAATGTTTATAACGTGTTGTAGTCTAAACAATGGGCGCGAATAGATGCAGAATTTATCATGGCTAAATTTTACGAGACGTTTATTAAAAGCCCAAGTCTTTAGGCCTGTACTGCCACACGGTATATCTGTCTTTAGGCCTGTACTGCCACACGGTATATCTGTCGTTTGGTCTGTACTGCCACACGGTATATCTGTCGTTTGGCCTGTACTGCCACACGGTATATCTGTCTTTAGGCCTGTACTGCCACACGGTATATCTGTCGTTTGGCCTGTACTGCCACACGGTATATCTGTCTTTAGGCCTGTACTGCCACACGGTATATCTGTCGTTTGGCCTGTACTGCCACACGGTATATCTGTCGTTTGCCCTGTACTGCCACACGGTATATCTGTCGTTTGGCCTGTACTGCCACACGGTATATCTGTCGTTTGGCCTGTACTGCCACACGGTATATCTGTCGTTTGGCCTGTACTGCCACACGGTATATCTGTCGTTTGGCCTGTACTGCCACACGGTATATCTGTCTTTAGGCCTGTACTGCCACACGGTATATCTGTCTTTAGGCCTGTACTGCCACACGGTATATCTGTCGTTTGGCCTGTACTGCCACACGGTATATCTGTCGTTTGGCCTGTACTGCCACACGGTATATCTGTCGTTTGGCCTGTACTGCCACACGGTATATCTGTCTTTAGGCCTGTACTGCCACACGGTATATCTGTCGTTTGGCCTGTACTGCCACACGGTATATCTGTCTTTGGCCTGTACTGCCACACGGTATATCTGTCGTTTGGCCTGTACTGCCACACGGTATATCTGTCTTTAGGCCTGTACTGCCACACGGTATATCTGTCTTTAGGCCTGTACTGCCACACGGTATATCTGTCGTTTGGCCTGTACTGCCACACGGTATATCTGTCTTTAGGCCTGTACTGCCACACGGTATATCTGTCGTTTGGCCTGTACTGCCACACGGTATATCTGTCTTTAGGCCTGTACTGCCACACGGTATATCTGTCGTTTGGCCTGTACTGCCACACGGTATATCTGTCGTTTGCCCTGTACTGCCACACGGTATATCTGTCGTTTGGCCTGTACTGCCACACGGTATATCTGTCGTTTGGCCTGTACTGCCACACGGTATATCTGTCGTTTGGCCTGTACTGCCACACGGTATATCTGTCGTTTGGCCTGTACTGCCACACGGTATATCTGTCTTTAGGCCTGTACTGCCACACGGTATATCTGTCTTTAGGCCTGTACTGCCACACGGTATATCTGTCGTTTGGCCTGTACTGCCACACGGTATATCTGTCTTTAGGCCTGTACTGCCACACGGTATATCTGTCGTTTGGCCTGTACTGCCACACGGTATATCTGTCGTTTGGCCTGTACTGCCACACGGTATATCTGTCTTTAGGCCTGTACTGCCACACGGTATATCTGTCTTTAGGCCTGTACTGCCACACGGTATATCTGTCGTTTGGCCTGTACTGCCACACGGTATATCTGTCTTTAGGCCTGTACTGCCACACGGTATATCTGTCTTTAGGCCTGTACTGCCACACGGTATATCTGTCTTTAGGCCTGTACTGCCACACGGTATATCTGTCTTTAGGCCTGTACTGCCACACGGTATATCTGTCTTTAGGCCTGTACTGCCACACGGTATATCTGTCGTTTGGCCTGTACTGCCACACGGTATATCTGTCTTTAGGCCTGTACTGCCACACGGTATATCTGTCGTTTGGCCTGTACTGCCACACGGTATATCTGTCTTTAGGCCTGTACTGCCACACGGTATATCTGTCGTTTGGCCTGTACTGCCACACGGTATATCTGTCGTTTGGCCTGTACTCCCACACGGTATATCTGTCTTTAGGCCTGTACTGCCACACGGTATATCTGTCGTTTGGCCTGTACTGCCACACGGTATATCTGTCTTTAGGCCTGTACTGCCACACGGTATATCTGTCGTTTGGCCTGTACTGCCACACGGTATATCTGTCTTTAGGCCTGTACTGCCACACGGTATATCTGTCGTTTGGCCTGTACTGCCACACGGTATATCTGTCGTTTGATATACACGGTAACATTTCGTTTGATTTGTATCGTAGCAATAACTCCTGAATGGTAAATTATCAAATTTATCAGGTGTTTAACTTCCTAACACCTAGAAAAATGTAGTGTTTCCAAACGACGAATTTAAAATTAATTTAAGGACTCATAAAATTGAATCATAATGTGTCTACTACTAAATCATCAATTTAAATTCTCCTTGATTGATTTATTGGCGTTCTTTTGTGTCAAGCGCAACCTAAAAATATTTCTATTATTTCATCGTTGAAACATTCCACAGCGTAATGAGGAGTCAGGATCTAAAATTAGTGACAATTATTGTTGTATAGCCTAGTTAGTTGTGGTGGAGGGGGTCGATAAATGTTCAGATATTGTGGTAACAAACTTTCCATTCGTTGCAAACTAAGAACGGGTTCAAGAAACATGAAAATGTTTTTAGTAGCCTATTTCTGCTTTTGAATGGCTAAAGAATAAGTTTTGTCGTCGGTACAAAGAAGGTATTTTAGGAACGTGAAATCTCGTATCTTTGAAGAAAATTAAGAGTAAAATTGGCAGGCATTTCAGTTATGTATAAAAAATCAACTTTTTTTAATTAAAACTTTATGAAAATCTGATTTCACCATAGTAGGTCAGCATTAAAATCTGCATAAATTAGCATTATAAATTTTCAAAATCCATAAAATTTCATCTGATGCGGTAATCAGTGTTCATTTCAATTTCATTTTAAAGTTGTGCAGATTTTAACGCCGAAATCATATTTCCAAAAACTTTCTGTTATTGAACCAAGAATAAAAAATCATGTATCATGTTTTCCCTTCCTTTTTTTTAATTTTAATTACGATAATTTGTTCGAAAACACGACAAATTAACACAGCAATTTTTTAACAACATAAACTGAAACTTATTATAGCCTATCAGCTGATCTTTACGAATCAGTATAAAACAACTAATCCTTTACTATAACTACCAAAATTAAATTAACGATTCATTTCATATAATTAAATCGGTCAAACGTCTTCGTAGTTTCCGTAGTGTAGTGGTTATCACGCGCGCCTTACACGCGCAATGTACCCAATTCGTTTCCGGGCGGAAACAGTAATTTTTAAATATAATTACTTTAATATGAGCCTTGCGACGCTCAAAATATACTATTAATAATCAATAGAAACATGCCCCAAAACCAGCCCTAAAACATGATACATGTTAAAAGTGTAAAATAAAAAATATTAGAAATTCGCTTTCCTCAAATTAGCGAGACAGCCGCGTGCTGCGATGTTTTGAATATCGACGTGTTTCCACAACATAACTACCTCATAAAAATATTGCATTCCCTTGTTTTTCAGTAAAGTACTGAACGTGCGACGTGCCAGCTACCGGAAACGTTCCATTAGTGCCCTTTAGTCGCGTGCCCTTCCATCCTGCGGGTTATTGCCCCTCACCCGCCTACAGGATGCAGGCTGCCGTCTCTTGTCTTGTAATCACTTATTTCTTCTTTAATTGTTAGAAATGATGTAGGCTTAGGCTTACACGTGGGAAGAAACTGTTATCACACATAAGCGCGCGCGCGTACCCACCCACCAACACGCACACACGCGCGCGCGCACGCGCACGCGCACGCACACACACAGCACACACAGACACACACACACAGACACACACACACACACACACACACACACACACAGACACACACACACACACACACACACACACACACAGAGACAGAGAGAGAGAGAGAGAGAGAGAGAGAGAGACAGACAGAGAGAGAGACAGACACACAGAGACACACACACACACACACACACACACACACACACACACACACACACACACACACACACACACACACACACACACACACACACACACACACACACACAGACACACAGACACACACACACACACACACACACACACACACACACACACACACACACACACACACACACAGACACACACACACACACACACACACACACACACACACACACACACACACACACACACACACACACACACACACACACACACACACAGAGAGAGAGAGAGAGAGAGAGAGAGAGAGAGAGAGAGACACACACACACACACACACACACACACACACACACACACACACACACACACACACACACACACACACACACACACACACACACACACACACACACACACACACACACACACACACACACACACACACACACACACACACACACACACACACACACACACACACACACACACACACACACACACACACACACACACACACACACACACACACACACACACACACACACACACACACACACACACACACACACACACACACACACACACACACACACACACACACACACACACACACACACACACACACACACACACACACACACACACACACACACACACACACACACACACACACACACACACACACACACACACACACACACACACACACACACACACACACACACACACACACACACACATTGGACTGGAGCTCTATCATTTCGGGAAAGTTTCCAGTCCAGAGACAGTAGCGTGCAGCGATTATTTTAATATTAAAATATTTTACAACAATCAGCGTTATAAAATCTAACAGATAGATTATTGTTGATAATAATTTACTGTGATAACAAAAGTTTATAACCAATAAAACCTCGTATTACGTAACGCTTGTCCATTGTATGTTAACGGTCACTTTCATACTTTTGGCCTAATCGATACTAGCTGTTATGAAAGCATGTTTGGTATTATATGGTATTGTTTCCAACAATTTAAAAAAAAATTGTTACCATATTTTGAAAAAAATATGGTATTATTTTCAACAAAATCTTAATTACCTCTTGTATGTGTAACTACGCATCCACTTGAACTGAAAAATAAAATAATTCAAATCTGATCTACAAAAAAATAATTTAATTTGAAAAATAATAATCACAATACAAGCATAGTGAATAGTAAAACTGGAAAATAATTTCGGCATCCATCTGTCACGATTGCCGTTAGAGAAGAAATATTAAAAGAAAGTATCGTCTGGTATCGTAAGAAGTATCGATACTTTTGGAAAATCGAAAAAAATGTACCGATATTAGGGGTAGGCTATTAGAATAATAAAAGTATTGAAAGAAATATGACGCAAATATCAGAGAAATTCAATACATAATTTATACAGAAGACTCCTTTATCTGTTTCCTTCTTATTAAAAGCAAAAACAAATTACTTAATTTAAAAAAATAAAATATTATTATTATATTATAATTATAATAATATGTTATAATAAATATTATAATATTATGTACACCGAAAACAATAAATGAAAATACGTAAAAACAATTCTTACATGCATAAGGTAAGAAATATAATATGTAGGCCTACTTAACAACAACAGTAAATCAAAATATGTGCATACCAAAAGCAATAAATGAAAAAATATACGCTGTAATTATACATACACAAAAATAAAAAGTAAAAATAAATCCAAGTAATTATAAATGGATTTAACCTAAGTTGTTATGCATTAGTCTTTGTGAGTCAAATACATAGTTCCATAGGATGACTGGATGAAGGGTAAGGAACGCGTGTTTAGCCTACATTACACTTTGGTCATCTCGGGATGGTCTAGTGGTAGGCCTACTTTTCGAGTAAGAGATCTCAAGTATGAACCTGTCGAGGCCGGCGATAATGTTGTTTAAGCTTAAGAAAATATTTTCCCGATAATCCGACCGTTACCTTATAACCGGTATTGGGAAAATAGGTACTACAAGTACTAGTAATAAGGTACCGCAGAGTATCGGAACTTGTACGTACCGAATGAAAGTTATCGCGTAAAAAATACTGGGTATCGAAAGAAAAGTATCGATAACTTACGGGGTATCGATTTCGTTCCTAATTACCGTGATTGATCGATTGTTCATAAATTTATAAGCTATCCGTGAAAGAAAATTATACATAGCCAACATTGAAAAAAACGAAAACCAAAATAACACATTGTTGAAATTTTTTCGTTAAAATAAAGTTTATAATTTATGCAATTGTAATTAGCGTAAGTTTTCAAATTTGACTGAATACGGACGTGACGCCTGACTGACGCCGGGTTTAGTGTGTTCACATTTGTAAATTTTAATTAATTTATGCTCTGACTGCAATTTTTAACAAATTTTCTTTCTTTCATCCGGATCACCCACTTTGGGGTACGCCAAATCAATTACTTTGATGTGCGTTAGCTGCCCTCCGCTGTATCCAATACTGCTTCATTCTATCCGAGGCTGCCTTCCTTCTTTCATCCGAGACTGCCCCGCCACTTTTAGATGTTGGTTTTTCTTGGAACCTTAGGTTTTCATTATGTAAAAGTTTTCGCAGTTTAAGTACATCGTCAATCATCTCATCTGATATCGCCAGCTCAGTTAAGTCTTCCTGGACCCGCCTGAACCAATTACTCTTCGTTTTCCGATCTCTGAAGAAAGCAAAGATCCGCCTAGTAAGTCTACTGCTGTTCATCCTACTAATACGGCCATAAAAACTAAGTCGTCTTTTCCTCATGCTATCTGAGAGTCTCTCAATTTTGAGATACAGGTTTTTATTAGAAATCAACTTTACTTCATTATTTCTAAAGTTTTGGCCCAATATCTTCCTTATTAACTTTCTTTCCTTCTTCTCCAGGTTGTCCAGTAATCCCTTATTATTGAGTGTAAGAGTTTCAGATGCATATAAAGCCTCTGGTTTGATCACAGTTTTATAATGCTTAAGTTTGGAATTCTAGGATAACGATTTCTTGTTATACACCTCTTTGGTTAATTTTCATCATATTTATAAAATTAAAAATCAGTATAGGCCTACAAAATGTTGCAACAAATACAAAATTGAAGGCCTCAACTAACGTGGCACGCTGATATTTCGCGGATTTCATTGAAACAAATTTCTAAAGAAAAATTATCTTACCTTCTTTTAAAAAATCTGATTTCACCATCATAATCAGCGTTAAAAAATATGCTTAGGCCCTATACTCTAATTGCGTTTTAAACTTTCAAATTACATTTAAAATACGTGACTGGACTTTGACAGCTTTAAAATCCAATTTATTAATTTAAACTGATACTGAAAATTCAAAACGCCAATTTATGCAGATTTTAATGCTACTACAGTACTATAGCGAAATCAGTTTTTCAGAAATATTTAAGTTAAAATTTAAGGATTTTGAAAGGTTTTTAATGATCGCCATTTTGAAACTGATGGGGAAGGTCGGGTGGTATGGGACGCCTTAAGTTATTTAAATATATTTTAAGTTATTTAAATATATTGACAGAAATTGATTAAATAACATTTGTATACATCTTTAATATTTTCACAAACTATGTAGGCTACATAAACGACATTTCAAAAGAATAACTGAGATAAAAAACATTCAAAATCATTTCAAGTATTATATTTTAATATTTTTAAAAGTTAGAGGGTGATATGGGACAGTCAATCTTTTTTTAATCCATGAAGTATATAAAATATTCCATTATGTTTATTTTGCCTTACAAACATCACATTTGTAATAACCTAACCTAACCTAACCTCTTAATGCATATAAGCATGAACTGATATAAAATTTTTCTCTTAATTTTTAATTTCTGTACACATTTATATTTAATCTCTTTTCCACAAATGTACAGCAGTGTCACGTGATACTAAAAAAAGTGAAACAAATTGCCCCCAGAGTTCGGTACTTTGTAAAGTAAACAATTGAAACCACGGGCTGACAAACACATTGCATGATGCGTATTTCAAACTAAAGGTTAATTTTCAAGTGTAATTAAAAATGTATCATGTATTCCTAGATTATCATAGATTATAAAAAAAGTTATGAAGTAATGGCCGCCACTGTGAAACTTTTAAATAAAATTTGATGGGTAGGTTAGAAAAAATTGCCCAAGCTATTTCCAAAATCGATATTTTTATGTCAACTTTGAAACAAAACTGCGAACATGAGCGTGCTAAGACACACACAAGCGCGCGCGCGCACACACACACACACACACACACACACACACCACGTAACAAGTTACATAAAAAAGAATGTATGAACCCTCAAGTGATGTAGGTCTAGAGAACCGGCATTCATTTCAATGTTCCTGGTATAGGTCTTACTGTGATGGCCGCTCAAATAAATATTTGTTCAATAACAATCGCTAATAACCGTAAAAAATTTAGATGAAACCTCGATTTCTCAAAACGTGTACTAAAGATCTGGATAAATTTCTCCTGTATAGGACTGATCAAACAGCTCATTTTCACTCGAAAACATTCTTTAAAAAACTCTTTCTTTCGTCAGTGAACACGTTACCTGCACCAGTCATAAAGACCGAGATGTGCGGCACACCCTGTACATGCGATTGTAAAGGAAACTGCAAATATCTACGTGACTCATCCGCATAGTTTGTCAAATCATTTAATTTCAGAACTTCCTGTTTATCTCACAGCTTTTGACTCCTACGTAGATTAGCATGATGAATGCTTTTCTATCATTTATCAACGCGAATACAGTTTTCCGTTTTGTTTGACAACTACAGCTGATCGATATGCAGCAATCGATTAGAATAGTAAGCTATTCGTGTGAAGAAGGAAACGATCGGAATGCGTTTGAGACTTGTAAAAGTTGGACTGAGTACAGTTAATGCTTACCCCACCACCATCACTTACCTTGGCACGGATTTAGATGATGTCATTATATAATACAGTAATATACCACTATGTAATGTAAGGTTATGCGGACGGCCACTACACAGAAATATTAACAGTAATATTGTACTGATAGTGTACGGTACATATTGAATACTGGAGTGAGTGATCAGAAATATTAACAATAATATTGTATTGATAGTGTACGGTATATATTGAAGTACTGGAGTTAGTGATCAGAAATATTAACAATAATACTGTATTGATAGTGTACGGTATATATTGAAGTACAACTGTTCGGTTCTGGATCAGAAATATTAACAATAATATTGTACTGATAGTGTGCGGTACATATTGATTACTGGAGTTAGTGATCAGAAATATTAACAATAATACTGTATTGATTGTGTACGGTATATATTGAAGTACAACTGTTCGGTTCTGGATCAGAAATATTAACAATAATATTGTACTGATAGTGTGCGGTACATATTGATTACTGGAGTTAGTGATCAGAAATATTAACAATAATACTGTATTGATTGTGTACGGTATATATTGAAGTACAACTGTTCGGTTCTGGATCAGAAATATTAACAATAAATTGTACTGATAGTGTGCGGTACATATTGATTACTGGAGTTAGTGATCAGAAATATTAACAATAATACTGTATTGATTGTGTACGGTATATATTGAAGTACAACTGTTCGGTTCTGGATCAGAAATATTAACAATAATATTGTACTGATAGTGTGCGGTACATATTGATTACTGGAGTTAGTGATCAGAAATATTAACAATAATACTGTATTGATTGTGTACGGTATATATTGAAGTACAACTGTTCGGTTCTGGATCAGAAATATTAACAATAATATTGTACTGATAGTGTGCGGTACATATTGATTACTGGAGTTAGTGATCAGAAATATTAACAATAATATTGTACTGATAGTGTACGGTATATATTGAAGTACTGGAGTTAGTGATCAGAAATATTAACAATAATACTGTATTGATTGTGTACGGTATATATTGAAGTACAACTGTTCGGTTCTGGATCAGAAATATTAACAATAATATTGTACTGATAGTGTGCGGTACATATTGATTACTGGAGTTAGTGATCAGAAATATTAACAATAATATTGTACTGATAGTGTACGGTATATATTGAAGTACTGGAGTTAGTGATCAGAAATATTAACAATAATACTGTATTGATTGTGTACGGTATATATTGAAGTACAACTGTTCGGTTCTGGATCAGAAATATTAACAATAATATTGTACTGATAGAGTGCGGTACATATTGATTACTGGAGTTAGTGATCAGAAATATTAACAATAATATATTATTGATAGTGTACGGTATATATTGAAGTACAACTGTTCGGTTGTCGATCAGAAATATTAACAATAATATGGTACTGATAGTGTACGGTACATATTGAAGTACTGGAGTTAGTGATCAGAAATATTAACAATAATACTGTATTGATTGTGTACGGTATATATTGAAGTACAACTGTTCGGTTCTGGATCAGAAATATTAACAATAATATTGTACTGATAGTGTGCGGTACATATTGATTACTGGAGTTAGTGATCAGAAATATTAACAATAATATTGTACTGATAGTGTACGGTATATATTGAAGTACTGGAGTTAGTGATCAGAAATATTAACAATAATACTGTATTGATTGTATACGGTATATATTGAAGTACAACTGTTCGGTTCTGGATCAGAAATATTAACAATAATATTGTACTGATAGTGTGCGGTACATATTGATTACTGGAGTTAGTGATCAGAAATATTAACAATAATATTGTACTGATAGTGTACGGTATATATTGAAGTACTGGAGTTAGTGATCAGAAATATTAACAATAATACTGTATTGATTGTGTACGGTATATATTGAAGTACAACTGTTCGGTTCTGGATCAGAAATATTAACAATAATATTGTACTGATAGAGTGCGGTACATATTGATTACTGGAGTTAGTGATCAGAAATATTAACAATAATATATTATTGATAGTGTACGGTATATATTGAAGTACAACTGTTCGGTTGTCGATCAGAAATATTAACAATAATATGGTACTGATAGTGTACGGTACATATTGAAGTACTGGAGTTAGTGATCAGAAATATTAACAATAATATTGTTCTGATAGTGTACGGTACATATTGAAGTACTGGAGTTAGTGATCAGAAATATTAACAATAATACTGTATTGATAGTGTACGGTATATATTGAAGTACAACTGTTCGGTTGTCGATCAGAAATATTAACAATAATATTGTACTGATAGTGTACGGTACATATTGAAG
This sequence comes from Callitettix versicolor, assembly GCA_022606455.1. NCBI lineage: Eukaryota > Metazoa > Arthropoda > Insecta > Hemiptera > Cercopidae > Callitettix > Callitettix versicolor. Next base: position 5,867,680 of record CM040187.1, read on the forward strand.
TACTGGAGTTAGTGATCAGAAATATTAACAATAATACTGCATTGATAGTGTACGGTATATATTGAAGTACAACTGTTCGGTTCTCGATCAGAAATATTAACAATAATATTGCATTGACTGTGTACGGTACATACTGAAGTACATTAGTTATTGACCAGAAATGTTAACAATAATACTGACAATATACAGTCGCTCTTGAAGTTGTTATTGTCTTTAGACAATAAAAAACTCAAAAATAATTGTCTTATTACACAATTTTCTCTATCAAAAACAACAATAATAGTGTACAGTCTACAACGAAGTAGTTATTGTCTGGAAATATGAACAATAATATTGACAGTTTACAGTCGATATTGAAGTATTTATTGTCTATAAATATAAAAAACAATATTATTACTGTACAGTCTATAACGAACAGTCAGTAACAGTGCACAGTCGATATTGAAATTGTTATTGTCTAGAAATATCACAAATATTTCTTCTAGTGTATAACGAAGTAGTTATTGGCCACAAATATTAAATTTATTATCGATAGTGTATAGTCTATATCGAAATGGTATTTGACCGGGAATATTAACAATAATATTAAACAATGTTATTATTAATAATATTGTATTGATAGTGTTCGGTCGATATTGAAAAGGTATGGAGAAAAGAGTGTACAGACAGACGAAAGGACAAATGTGCAGAAAGACGACAGGTAAATGTATAAAAGGACTGACAGGCAAATTTACCAAAATACTGACTGGTAAATAGACGAAAGGTTGGACAGACATACGAAAATATTGACTGCCAGTTCGACGAAAGGACGTACAGGTAAACAGATGGGAGGGCTGATACACAGTAGATAAAAGGATAGGTACAAAGACGGAAACAAGGGTGTATACAGATGATACACAAGGGTGTATACAGAAGACGGGTAGTGTATGAGGACATATACGTACGAAAATACGCAGGCAGAAAAACGAAAGGATAGGCAGAAAGATAAATGAAAGGAAGGAAAGACAGGAAGACGAAAAGACTGAGAGGCATCGTAGAAAGACGAAAAGACGGGTAGACAGATAGACGACAGGATGGGTAGACAGACAGATAAACGAAGAACGGACATTAATTATAACCGCCCGTTCCACTAACTCACACTGTATTATTATTATTATAAAATTTCATCAAGTGTGTTTTCCTCTCCTTTAATAATCTTTCTGTATATTTACCAGACACACCTAACCCATTTTAACAGAATGTTATCTACGCTACATAGTCCCACTATGCTTATGTTTTCTTTCAGACTTGACAAGGGTTCCGACCCACTTGAGATGATGATACAAAGCTTCTGTTCGGTTCTTTCTAACAGATTATGTTTTTAATTTAGGTCGTCCTAAGCCCTTGTTACAGATTTTATACTTTCTTGTCGCGGTCGAAGTTCGATTTCAGTTATGAATACACGACCAAAATTCGTGCAACATCCACTGAGATTTTAATTTATATTGTCGATTTTCCTGTGTTATATTTTTTGTTCACGAAAACAACACTTGAGCCTAAATCAATCAAAAATTTCTAGAGATGAAAGTAAAAAAGTTACTAATACACTTAAATAGAGTTTTCCAAACCACATAAACATGACACCAAAAACAGTTTCAAATGAAATATGGATTGTAGAAACAGCAATATTTTGTAAATATAATATTCGGTGATATAGCATTATGTAATGTCACTTCACTACACAGAAATATTAACAATAATATTGTATTGGTAGTATGTGTAATAGTAGTATTGATTAAATATTGATATTGTATGTCCATATTGGAATAGTTTATTGGTCAGAAATAGTCTACTAACAATAATGTTAGTTTACAATAATAATATTGATAGTTTACAGTCTATATCGAAGTAGTTATTAATCAGAAATATGAACAATAATATTATAATCATAGTGTACAGTCTATATCAAAGTAGTTACTGATCAGAAATATTAATAATATTATTGTACTGATAGTGTAAAGTCTATACCGAAATAGTTATTGATAAGAAATATTACTTTTTTCGATCCGAAAAGACAAAATTGAATATGACAGCGTTCAAGGATCATTTTCGTATTTACAAGGAAACCTAAAAATTCATAATGCTAATTTTATGCCGATTATACCATGGTAAATATTTTCAAAAATATAAGAAAAATTGAATTTTTTTAATGACTGCCATTTCGAAACGGATTAACAGGATAACGAACTTGTTCAAGAAGAATATCAAGTTTAGTACCGTTTGATTTCTCCGTAACGTAAAGTTCATTAATGCGATTATTATTTTCTTAATTTTGGAGTGTTCTTTTCCATGACGTGAGCTATACAGCTGCGTGTTGCGCTTATTGTGGGTAGTCTAACACTGGATGTTCATACATCAGCATAATATTAACGTTTATGTAGAAACTTGTAGTCTGTAAGCATAATAGTAGTAAAGTTATTATGATGCTGAAAAACACATTTTAGACGCATTAAAATCAAATTCGCCATTTAAGATTGTTGACAAATCACTCAGTTGACAAAAACTACGGTCAAAGTCCAATAAACTGTAATCAAGTCGTGTTTGCTCATTGACAGATAAATATTTAATGTGTAAACATCGCACAGCTTTCTCATTTTCAGTTAATTAAAAGAAATTCCTAACTTAAAAAAAAATCGAAGCCGTAGCCTTATGTTGCGTGAAGTATACTTTTGTACTATTCTGTTTCGTTTGCTATTTATGAAATGTAGGCTATATCGAATGAAATAATTTTAACATATTAAGGAAGATCTGTTATTACCTTAAAATATGAAATGTGTTATTACTTTAACACTTTAAAAATGTTAATTTTTAATACATTCATGCTCTGTTTTTACTGTGAGATAGATAACAGAACCACGCAACCTTTAGGAGTAATTTAAGATGTCTCCCATGTTGTCTTCTCCGGGAGGAAGAGCTGCCTCTCTTGACTGTTGGGGAAGATGTTGTAGATGCCAAAAATAAATTATAAATTTAGTAATTTCTTGAACTAAAACATGGCGCATGAAGCGTATTGAGACCAAATTTTTACATGCAAATTTTACGAATAAAATTATAAGGCAGTCTATGTTAATCGACTTATAGTACCGCATGCTGGCAGTGCAAAATATCTTGGTATGACCGTGACGCCAAGTTACGCTGGAAGGGACACGTTAAGAAAAAACTAGAACAAATGAAGAAAATGCATTGGCTGATTGTAATAAGGTCAGAATTGTGAATACATAGCAAACTGCTGCTATACAAGTAAGTGCTAAAACCAGCATAGTTATATGGTATACAGCTTTGGGGCTGCACCAAGAAGTCTAATATTAAAAATATTCATACTGAAAATAAATTACTAAGGACTACAGTGAAAGCTCCTTGGTAATGATACCATTCACATGGATTCGAAGACTGAACCAGTAGAAGTCGAAATGTAAAAGCAAGTCGAAAAAGATAACTTTCAACTCCAAAACCAAAAGTTGTACTTCAGCTGCGTAACAACCCAGAGCTAGTGAGACTGAATGAAGCCTTTTGGTCAGAGGTATTGACATTGGGCAATAACCATATAAACTGTTATAATTATTTATTAGATAATATACTGCTGGCTATTAAAAAAAGCTATTTATAATGTATGTAATAAAAAAAAAGTTATTAAGATTTCAAAATGGAGAAATCAAAAGCCCTATATCGGTTTTTTTTACCCATCACTCTACTTTTACTATAACATATTGTACAAGTGCAGATGAGGTCAAGTGTAACCTAGAGCTGTGGTATCGCCTATGCTTGTGCATAATAAAGTTTTTTTTGTAAACATAAGCCTTCGTTGCGTTTTTACAGAATGGTATTGTTTTTAAAGTCATAATGTAAAAAAATCTGAGATAAGAACAGTAAGCCTACAGGCCTAACCATAATGAGCTCCTTGTGTGTGAGGGAGGGGCAGCGTGACCTAAATAAAGTTTTTCTCATGTTGTACGTAATTCAGGGGGAGTTTTTTAGGTACAAATCATTCTTTGTCTCACTATACAAAGCATACAAATTTGGTATGGTGAAAAATACATCGGTTTTAAGATTCTGATGATTCAAGTCCCATGAGTCCGGGTGCTTGCACGTGCTGACAGGTTTTGGGAAATGTTTTGGCTTGTAGATGTTTGCCCACATCTCAAGATCAGATATGTCCTATTAATAAAAGAAGGTGTGTGTGTGTGAGTGCGCGCGCGCGCGCGTGCGATGTTTAGTTTAAATCTATGGCACGCACAGATCTGAAAGAAGGACAGAAGAGAGTCCGGACAAAACTACTCGAAGCAGGATTTTAAAATTTCTAGATTTTTTAATAATTGTACTAAATATATAGGCCTACCTGAAAATTACTTAAGACACTCACGGTGAAAATGTTTGAATTTCAAGGACAATGCCGTGCGGGTATATTGTTTGTGTTGGCAGTTTAGTTTTCGTAAATTTGGTCGTATTTGTTTTAAGCACAAAAATCGATTTTGGTAATATCTTTTAAAAGTTCGTTACCCAAGATCCTTTTACAATAACGGCTATTATTATTATTATTTTTAGAAATTAAACCATCAACACTGCATCAGGGAAGTTACACTAAAGAGAATTTATTGGAAGCTGACTTCCGCTTTTATCTTATCAGCTGGTCGATAAGAAAGTTAACTTCCTGTTTTAGCAGTTAATTCTGTATTGAAATAATTATCGTATGACTGATTCAGTACTGCAATTAAATTTTTTACAGACTTTTAAAGTGACTACTTCTTATGGCGGCGTATGGATGTATGTTTTGCACGGGAAAAAATTCAGTTTGCCGTCACGCATCACGCTCTTATATATATAGCACATACTTATATACTACTTCTTATGGCGGCGTATGGATGTATGTTTTGCACGGGAAAAAATTCAGTTTGCCGTCACGCATCACGCTCTTATATATATAGCACATACTTATATACTACTTCTTATGGCGGCGTATGGATGTATGTTTTGCACAGGAAAAAATTCAGTTTGCCGTCACGCATCACGCTCTTATATATATAGCATATACTTATATACTACTTCTTATGGCGGCGTATGGATGTATGTTTTGCACAGGAAAAAATTCAGTTTGCCGTCACGCATCACGCTCTTATATATATAGCATATACTTATATACTACTTCTTATGGCGGCGTATGGATGTATGTTTTGCACAGGAAAAATTCAGTTTGCCGTCACGCATCACGCTCTTATATATATAGCATATACTTATATACTACTTCTTATGGCGGCGTATGGATGTATGTTTTGCACGGGAAAAAATTCAGTTTGCCGTCACGCATCACGCTCTTATTTTATGGCGGAGTATGGATGTATGTTTTGCACAGGAAAAAATTCAGTTTGCCGTCACGCATCACGCTCTTATATATATAGCACATACTTATATACTACTTCTTATGGTGGCGTATGGATGTATGTTTTGTACGGGAAAAAAATTCAGTTTGCCGTCACGCATCACGCTCTTATTTTATGGCGGAGTATGGATGTATGTTTTGAACGGGAAAAAATTCAGTTTGCCGTCACGCATCACGCTCTTATATATATAGCACATACTTATATACTACTTCTTATGGCGGCGTATGGATGTATGTTTTGAACGGGAAAAAATTCAGTTTGCCGTCACGCATCACGCTCTTATATATATAGCACATACTTATATACTACTTCTTATGGCGGCGTATGGATGTATGTTTTGTACGGGAAAAAAATTCAGTTTGCCGTCACGCATCACGCTCTTATTTTATGGCGGAGTATGGATGTATGTTTTGAACGGGAAAAAATTCAGTTTGCCGTCACGCATCATGCTCTTATATATATTTTTGTTTTAAAATGTATTTTTGAAGTGAAAACTTGTATGTTCGCGCCATTATATTACTTACCCAGTCCGACTTAATTATTTAGTTTTGTGTCAAGTGTTAACTGCGTAACAGTGACGTTTTATACGTTTATTATATATTGGTAGGTGTGAATAATAAATATTTAAATTATTTTAAACGCCATTATACTACTTACCCAATCCAACTTTATTTAGTATTTAGTTTTATGACAAATGTTAACTGTGTAACAGTGACGTCTTATACGTTATTATATATTGGTAGGTGCGAATAATAAATATTTAAATGCCATTATACTACTTACCCAGTGCACCTGATTATTTAGTATTCAGTTTTGTGATACGTGTTAACTGTAGGCTACAACAGTGACGTTTTAATAATATTTTATACTTCTTAATATATTATTTTAAATTTGAAAGTTTATGTGTGTGTTTTTGTTTGTTATTGAATCACACATTAACTATTGGACCGATTGAGATGAAATTTAAAATGAACATGGTTTAGTTATCTGAGATGGACATAGATGTATTCCCGTTTCAAAAATCTAAATCCCTGTTATTATGTATTATAAAATTATTGTTTATAAGCTTACATTTGCAATGATTTTAATTGAAACAATCTTATAATTCCAAACAACCTGCCTTTCCATATTAAAATATTGCAGTTTCCATTGAAGTTGGCATTTACAATGACAATTAATAAGTCACAGGGTCAGCTATTAAGATTAGCAGGAATACATTTGGGACTCCGTGCTTCTCCCATGGTCAGTTATAGCCTATTCTAGTATCCAGTAGCAAAAATCTATGCATTGGCTAAAAGCCATAAAATCATATAATATTGTATTTAGAAATATATTAAACTGTAATGAACGTAGTCATGATTTTGAAAATCGACCATAAATTTTATGAACTACATTACAATTGCGGGTGAAGCCGCAACGGTAATAGCTAATTAAATCATATAGTGAAAGAAGTATACAGTCAGGCATGCCAAAAGAAGTAGTCACTTCTGTCGGCCAGTCCCACGACTGCCTACTTTTTTAAATTTAATTTCACCATCATACAATTTTTTTTTTAAATTGTACTTTTAGTAAATAAGAAAATATTTTAGAAAATAAATAACAACTGCCTCGATGACATTATGGAAAACTTAATAATATTGTATAAATAAACATTTTTATATGCGAATATTTTCATAATTCCATTGGAATGTTTTACGATAAAAATATGAAAAACCTGACTACCGTCAAATGAGAACATGCAACATTTTTAAAAAAGTCGTTAATTATTAGTTTATTTTTTTCAAAAACTGATTTCACGTAGTCAGCGTTGAAAATTTTATAAGTTAGCATTTCATTTTTTTTTTAATTTAAGGAAAATATTTTTAAAAAACACGATCAGGGTTCTAGCTAAACAACCAAAATAAATTTTCGCGTAGTTTTAAACAAATTAATTGTTAAAAAGACTAGAAAAAACCATAAAAGATTCTTCAGCTGAAAAGGAAGAATATTTTACGTTATTAAGAAACGTTCTTTGATATTATTAATTGTTATCTTAAGATATAGGAATTTTTTATTAGAAATTACTTAAAAAATAGTTTTTCGTACACTAGTGAACAAAGCGATTGTTTCGCTAACCTAGAACAGTGAGCAAACTTGCGATACGTTTCCTCAATCCTCAAAGACAACTAAATAAAATTTAAGTTTCAACACGTATTTGTACTAGTTTACTGTAAAATGATTCATACTACGAGGGTTGATCAAATATAAACGAGACTGATTTTTTAAAAAAATGATTGCTTACTTACAAATTATTCTTGATACAACTTATTTTTCTATATAGTCTCCCGCACGAGTAACACATTTTTCTCACCGGATTGGAAGTTTTTTAATTCCATCTTCGTAAAAAGTTCTCGGGCGTTCATTGAGCCATTGGAGCACGAAGGTCTCCACCGCAGAATCGTCTTCGAAACGCTGGCCTCCAAGCACCTCTTTGAGTGGCCCAAACAGGTGATAGTCGCAGGGTGATAAGTCTGGACTGTATGGGGGATGTTCCATTGGTTCCCAGCCAATTTGATCGAGTTTAAGCCTCGTAGCGTTCGCCGAATGTGGTCGGGCATTATCGTGAAGAAGAATGACGTTTCTCGCCGGTTTAGATTTCCTTTTCCTACGAAAAGACTGTTTTGCGGCCTCTAAAACATCGCAATAATATTGTGCATTTATTGTGCGTCGTTGATGGAGGAAATCGACGTGAAAGGCGCCTTGATTGTCGAAAAATACAGTGGCCATTACCTTCCCGGCCGACGATCGTGATTAGGCCTTCAGGTTTTCTACTGCTTTCCGACCTTCGGCGAATTCCTTGTGCCAAGCAAAAACGCGAGCTCTTGACAGGGTCCTGTCCCCGTATTGAGCCGTCAATCTACGAAAGATTTCAGTCGGATTGACCCCCTCCTTGGCCAAAAACTTAATAATAATTCTCTGCTCCACGGAAACGTGCACTTCACTCTCACTCATTGTATAGTTTTATACTGAAGGGTCCGAACGGAAATGTTGCCCGTCTACGCCCGTCCCAAACCTCCCAGGCTACCTGAAACCCCACCCTTTAGAGTTCAATGTCCAACGGAAAAGTTTTTAGAAAGTCAGTCTCGTTTATATTTGATCAACCCTCGTATATAATATTTTCATGTCAAATAACGTTCCCAGAAAATTGTATTAATTAACTATAATGTTTTTTTAAAACATTTATGAAAAACAGGTTTCATAAACATTGCACACAATAATTAAACCACACTTGCGTGAGTATTAGGTTTTCAAATATGTTGCTATAATAATTTGTCTTAATAAATAAGTTGAATTTGTTTTCTTACTTTTTACGAAGTTTGAACGACATAACCTCACCGTTGAACCGTAAATTTGTATTGTCGAATTAATCAGTACCGCATCTTGCGTGCAATGCGTGAACGAAATATGTTTTTTAAAAGTGTCTAAAAATCGTCCAAAACTTTGAAATATGGAGACCAAAAACAGCTTCCAAAACTGCGAAATAAGGAAGGCATATGTTTCGATGATTTACGGAAGATAGACTACACTATAAAATACTGTATATTATACGTATCTTAAATTTGCGTCACAAGCTAACGAATATAAAGTGAAACAATGAAAAATTCTCAGAAATTCGTAGGTTTATCGCTTATCAGCTAAAATTGCTTATCAGCTTGTCGCCACCGTCTCTTATCACTATAATTCTGCTTAACTATGTGCTCAAGAAAATAATTCGAGACATTAGACCTTGTCTCGTTACTTGAACACGAGATGAGTTATAAAATGTAGATGGCGTTAAATGTCAAGAGGTTAAAGTAATGCAAAACTAAATATTTGATCGTTTATTAGACACCCGCTTGCTCTCGGCGAACGATATAATAATGAAATAATACGAAATAATATATGAAAAATATACCTCTCGTATATATTTTGTTGAATACATGAGTGTTCCATAGATCAGGCGGTAGGATAGCGGTTCGTTCGCTGGAAATCGAACCTATACACAAGTTTTAATCTAGCTATTACCACAGAAAATCGATTACATATACACAGAAGGCTCACCAGTATTGGGGAGTTGTAACCGGGTTTATGGTTCAGATTAAGAATAAAATAACGCGCAGTGTACTTCATAAGCCGATTTGTTGTAGTGGTTTTGCCAATTGATTCATGTTACCCCCCGCACTCACTATATTGGTAGAGATGGTGAGTACGTGATTTGGCAATGTTGCTCAGTATTACTACTGTGGCGCAGCTAGTGCTGGAAGTGTAAAGCTTCGCCAATTTCGTCACATAAGTTGGGGCCTACTATGTAATCATTAGACACATTCTTTCCCCTTATAAACGAATTAACCTTATATTCCCATGTCAAATACAAATCTAAGGCTCACTCGACCTGTTAATTAAACAATTAAATAGGATGACCTACAAGTAGACTGAAATTACTGAATGAGTGGTGTACTGATGTAAGCGCGCGCATGTGTGTGTATGACTTTGGGCGTTGCTTCTGCCCACTTAACTTTAATTGCCTCAAAGTTGCCGCCATTTTGTATAAAACATCTGCTCAATAATAAGGTAGCAACAAAAACTGACTTTCTCACGCACGCAATCTGGTGGCTGTATTTTTAACTAGTGCAAAAAAACTGTCAACAGAACACATGTGCTTTCTTTCGGTGTGCTTTGCGTTTCGAATGCTTCGGTAGTTATCGGCTGTCTTGCTACGTGATGGAAGCGATTTTCAAAAAGTAATATAGGCCTACAGTAAGAGTGCTTTTTTCCCTTAACGTACGTAATGTATGCCAGTTAGACTAATGAGGACACAGAATCGTCATTAACAGCAAGGGAAAAGCTTACGGCAGTAACTCTAGTCTCGAAATACAACCTTGAGGTGCACAAGTTCGAAAACGCAACAGACTGATAGGTGTTTAACACCTCGGATTCGCCTTTTTCTATTTGACCAGTAATTACGCAAGATCTGACGAACCGCTAATTTTTTGAAGAAATTACGTAAAAATAACGTCAGTTCCTATCTTCTGCCATTTCGTACTAAATAAAAGTAATATATCTATTACGTGAGAAAGTAATAAAAACATTTAATTTAAAAAAAAAACTTTTTGTTGACGCACAGTCAATCCTTTTCAAATTATCTCAGGATCGAATTAATATTATTACAATCTTATACCAGCAAGAAGCACAGGCTAACCTCAAACAACATTATGCTACTAACTTGGAGCGATTAAAATTCCCTAAACCACAATCACAATAGCTTCGCCTTGGTGACAGAAGGCCTAAGTTCAGTTTTGAATGAGTCATCGAGTTACTGTATGCGTAATATAAGTTTAGTGATTCATAGCAGACTACATTTCATTGTGGAAACTAAACTGTACCGTACCGTTATTTCTACGACTATATAATCGCGCAAAATTGAAGCGAATTCCCAAAAAATAACTTTTTTATCTTAACATTTTTTTAAAAATTCTGATTTTCACATCTTAATCAACATTATAATCTTCACATGCGAAGCATATTTATTTTTTAAATTACATTGAAAATACGAAAATGAACTCTGAGCATCGTCAAATTAAACTTCTTAATTTCCACGGATTTTGAAAAATACAAAACGCTAACCTATCTAGTTTTTAACATTGCTTACCATGTCGGGTTCATAATTTCAAAAATATTTAACACAAAAAATTATAATTTTTAAAATTTGAAATGACCGCCATTTTGTAATTCTTGATGAAAATTTGCTGGGTATCGGTTACTTCTGTTCAGTATACCCCTGTAGATGGTACCTAATGTTACCGAAATGGGCGAAATATACATCAGGATAATGTAATTTAACAAGTTTGATGCTAATTCTTTTCCCATCAGTCATGTTTCATTTTGTCGCAAAGCCGTTCCTTTTTGTAACCTTAGGTATAAGTACGAAAATACAGCTGCGAAATACATCACTACCAACTGTTGCCAAGGTCACCACGCTTGAACTTCGAGCTGATTGTCCACATATTTCCATAATCACGGGCAATCTCAAGGTCAGTGATCTGCGCATTTAAACTGAGTGGGGGAGGGGTTATGTGTGGAATCTTACTGTTTTTCTTCCGTGTTGTGTTCAGCAGTGAATAAATATAATTTACTATTAAGTTATTAATGAATTTCCATTGGATAATTACTGTTGGTGCAACTCAGACCGGGCCCTTGAAATGAGCTCCGATACTTACCTCTTAAGTTTATTATAACGACTTTTTCGCACACTTTTTCGAAAATCTAATTTTACCATCGTAATCAGCATTTTAAGTATGCACAAACTGAATTTCAAATTTCCTTGAAAATTCGAAAATGAACGTGACGGCAACACGAGTCTACTTTCGTATTTTCAATGTAGCTTACTTTGAAAATTAAATTGCTAATTGTAGATTTTAAAGCTGATTCTGATGGCGAAATAAGTTAAAAAAAAGTTTAAGGTAACAAATGTTATTATGATAGACCTATTGTTAATTTTTGGTATATATGCTTCCACACTTCATGTCAGCGAGACAGTTGCGTACCGTGATTATTTTCTCTTTAAACTTACCGTTTATGCGCTAGATGTGTTTTAGTGGTGTACTTCTTAGGTCCTAAGTATCCTGTATCTGTATAAGTAAACAAATTCTCACAAAAAAAAATGAAAAAAACACGCACCACGACAAAAAGCAAAAAACCGCCGAACGAAAACTAATGTCAAAATTAAACAGTTTTAACAAACAGTCAGTACAAAATGTACTGACAGCCTATCTAGCAGATGAAATTAGTTAGGCCCTACGTGAAACAGGTGTGAGTACATTGGCCTGCCCAAGGTCATCCAACTTCGTCGTATTTCTGTACGTGATAAACTAGAAACATTTTCTACAAATTGTTTGACCTTTTAATACAGTAACAGGTATTATTAACTCTGTAAATACACAGTGAAATGCAATTTATATCGGGGGGGAAGGGAGACATCCACAGGTGTCTTGGGCAACAGTCGGCTTCGCGCATGCGCGGTGCAAAATTAATTCTTTCTTTGAAACAAAACTAATTGTTTTCACAGAAGAAATATTTTAGCTAAATAACAGTCCCCCTTCCCAGAAAATCTACGTATTTTGAATGTAAAAACAGTTTCACGTGCTGCATTCTGAAGTGAACTTGAGTAACTATATTGGTTAATTGAACGTGTTTTTAAGTAATCATTTGAGGAAATAAAATCTTCTCATAAGATTAACATGGAGCTGTGAGAAGCAATGAGGCGATAATGAAAGCTTTATAAGTCTAATTTCCTGATGACATAACTTCACATCTAAACACCAATCATAAATAAATAAATTAACGAATTGGTAGGGTAAGACGGCAGGGATGATTAGATAGTCTATTGTTTACGAAAGTTCGTTTCCCAGCAAAATTCGTTCAACAGTTTAAAAAATGGCAGCCACTTGAAATCTTAAAAAGACATTGATTTTTATTACAGACTACACTATTTTAAAATCTGATTTCACTGTAGTTATTATTGTTTAAATCTTCGTACATTAACGTTTTAAAGTCAATCGGAAATAAGGAAAAAGGATCAGACTGCGGTCAGGGTTAATTTCGTATTTTCAATGTTAATTTTTGCAAATCAGATTATCAAAAAAGTGCTAGAAAACCATCACGTCAACGAGACATGCCGCCATTAAGTCTGTTAGTTTATTTATGAATCTTGTAATTGCAATGCAGTAATATAATTTTATGTTAATAAAGATATTGTTTTCAATAATGAGCGAATCAAACAATAGCCTACAGAACATGAGAATAATAAGAGCAAAATGAAAGAAATAGGCGATATAATTCTGCAGTAGGATTGGAATTTAACCTGATTTCATCTTCTGTATAATACAATCAACAATAGTAGTTAGACACGTTTTTCTCAAAGAATGACAACATTTCTCGCTTTTTAATTAGGTCTGTGTGTTATTGTATTCATTTTGTCTCTACTACTTACAAGTATTTTTATCCATTGGAGATTCAACCGGAAACATTTCTCAAGTTAGTTGCTTCATAAAGCTTAAATTGTCTGCATACTTTAAACTGCCTCGCAAATAAATGAAGTCAAGAAAGAAGAGACAAAATTGCTTACATTTCAATCAAAAATACCTAAAAAAATGCAGCTTGTAATTTAGGCTTAGGCAAGAAATATTAAAATAATAGGCCTACAGGGCTTACGATGTTATTGTAATTCTTTCCCAGTGCAAAATATAATTTTAAATAATGTAATAATAATTAATTATCTAGAATCGAACACCGTAAATAAAATGTATCCGAACAAAATTGTTAATCAAATTATCGATTCATTTTCAAAATAAGACGTAATTCTTTAAAATCAATAAAAAAATCATTTAAAGTTAACAAATTAACAAAACAAAATATATTATTGGTCTTATGACCAATTATTGCAAACAGTTTTAGAGTATAAAACTCATTGACTATAGGATACAAAGAAACATTAACTTTCTTCACCGGTGACAAAATATTCAGATACCTTTATCACCTTCAGCGCTTATCTCATTCAATTCATATCTGTAATAACCAGTGGCCTACAAACAAAATTCTGTTGTTTGAAACGACTTTTAATAAAAATTAAACTAAAACTAACCTCAATCACAAAGAAAATGTTAAATCCACACCAAACACAACACAGACAAAAACGCAACACAATGTTAACGTGTATTTTCCTCGTATTTCAGCGAAATAGCGTGTAACATAACCTCACTCTGTACTTCACACATTGCAGGCTCTTGGCATACTGACACTGAAAGCTGCCCGCTACATTAGATTGTTGCCTTCCTTGTAGTAGCGGTGACGAACTACTGACGATGGGAAGAAAAATGTGCAACGAAATGTTTTTAATGACTTCGAGTAATTCACAAAATGTCCTCTAGTTTTTGTAGCATAACGTATCCGGGTGTAAGTATAATAGGATAAGTTTTTCAGCATGCATATGTCACGGTTTTTTATTACAGACTGGGGTTTATTTAGGAGTGAATGGAATACGTAAAGTCAAAGACACTCACAAATCTTCGCGCGAGTCTGTCTGTCGGTAACGCACCTCTTAATAGTAAAAGCAATCGACCACTATATAATTTTCCAAAATGGTCTTTGTGACGGCCCTAAACAGTAAAAATATAAGGGTTGACGACAAAAAATATTTAGGGGTAGTTAAAGGGTAAAATCTTAAGGGAAAAAGTTTTTTTAAATTTATCTAGTGTGGGTATCATTTTGTTTCAATGTAAATTACAGTAAATTTTTATGTTCGGGAGAGAAGTTTTTGTTTAAAAAAAAAAACAAGTTATTAGCTGAATATAGTAATTTTTTCAGAAAATAAGTCAGATTGTTGGGCCAAAGGCGTAAATCGTACCACTGCCCCTGGCACTAAGTTATTGTAAACACAATTAACTTTTTACATGAAGAAATGATACAGTAGCATTGTCGGTTGGTCGACCTGTTTGACTTCTAGAGATCGTGAAAACACTATTTTTTTTGTTGTAATTAATCAGGTATTTTGAGTGCCGCCATTTTGTTTCAAACAGATGAAGAAGTCTGAAGTAACCTAAAAGCTAACAACAGTATTTAAGAAATATAAGTTTCCGTTAAATTTTGTCGAGTCGTAGATGTTATATAGAGCCCCTCATCCTCTAATTTCGACATGATATTTCAAACAAATGTAGAAAAATTTATAAACGTAGTTTGGATCAAGAAAAAAACGATTTTTACGAGATATTTCAATATTTTACATATTTTTGTATTTGTGGGCATCAACTAGTGCCTTTTGAAAAATTCACAAAATTTAGAAAGGGCTTTTCTAGTATGCAGTCAGCAATGTGGGTAAAAGTAAATAGAACACGATTCAAAAGTCAGTTTGGGCGTCAAATACTTTTCAAAAAGAGCACTTAAATTGTAGGCTACAATCGGTATAGTCAGTGCAGACGACACGGAAACGTACAGACTAGAAAGAAGTAGGCATACAGTCACCATTAAAAAAAGCATGCGACATATCTGAGCCTAAAGTCCAAATAATTGTAGGCCTACTATCTGCCGCTACGAACGCTGCATGCGGCAAAGATGGGGGAGACGTTTTAGAAAATATACAGTAGAAAATATAAACTAATATCTGTTTAACTGTAGATTTCACTACTGTAGATTCCACTGCCGCAAGATTTCACTACTAGCGAACGGTCACATATCTCCCATAAGGGTTATCATTCTAGTACTTTTATAATCAATGACGGAAGTCATCCATTCTTCCATTCTTGTTAACATGTAGTTTAATTTTAAAGCAAGGCGCCTTGGAAAACTTAGTAGACGTGCTTTAAAAGCATGTGTTTGATAGCATAATTTTATTTTAAAGTAACAATATATTGAAGCTATTCGAACCCAGTTAGCGGACTAACAGATTAGGCCTACTTTTTTGAAGAGATACTTTCTCGTCAGGTACACAAATGAACACGATTTTAGTGTATTTTGATGGATTATCCATTTTCAGTCCTCCTGAGTTAAAGAAGTGGTTTTTGTGTTCGATATGCACATGGTTGAAGGTAAAACAAATTAACTGATTTTGATGAAATTTAAGATGCTGGTCTGGTTTACCCATATCTTCAGAATATTTTTTTTAATTTCATGAAATTAAATAGTTTAAAATACTTTTATAAGTAAAAACTCTAAAAAATGGTCTTTTAGTAAAAAGAGAACATTGTATTAATTTTTTTTTTTTGTTTTCCCGTTACTCTCGAATTGATTTCAAATTTGCTATGCAACACTGACTTGAGTTATTAATCTGTAATATATAACCAAAACCTGTTAAAAAAAGAGTAATTGAGGAATTAGATCGATTTTCACGTTTCTTTGATTATAACTGTGAACTTGTTACTTTACGGAAGTAGGCTAACTGAATGTCAGAAAGTTTGTGTAGTTTCTACACCATTTATTACATTTTGTCTAGTTGTTCGGTAATTAATAGGCCTATTACATTTAATACGAGTAAAATTAAAAAAAAATAGTAATTACAAAGTCCAATTAATTTTGATCAATAACCTTATTGGGTCAGATAAGTATTGTCTTTTTGTTAATATTTGTTAACAAACCGGAAGTACTGAATGTTTTAATCTTTTCGAAAAGATTTGGAGCCGTCAAATAATTTCATTTTTAGTTAAAAATGACTTAATGTATCTAGAATATTAGGCAATGTTTTTACTGGAATTGTTATTGTTTTTAAATGAAATATCTAATTTACTATTTCTTAAGCTAAAATTTATTACAACAGTACTACATGGCCTTTGTCATCAACTTGGTCTCGGGCAATTCTGCAACCTATTTATACTTAATAAGGCTATATCACCTAATAAAATTTAATCAAGTTAGCAGACACGTTTTTAATTAAAAATGCTTAACTTTTTTTATAAAAAGTAAAAAAGTTTTTTTTTGGAAAATCTGATTTAATCATCTTAGCGTTAAAATCTACATAAATTATTATCATTTGAAAGTTTCAAACTATATTGAAAATAAATCCTGGCAGCTGTAAGACTCATTTTAGTATTTTCGATTTAATACGAAAATTAAAATTCTAATTTATGAAGATTTTGACGCTGATTAATATGGCGAAATCAGATTTAAAAAAATATATGACAAAAATATATGATTAAAATTTCAAGTGGACGTATTTTTGATAAGGTAGAACGGATTCTTCTTGGTAACGAACGTGTCTAGGATGTTACTAAAATAGATTTTTGTACCAAATTTGAATAGGCCTAACATCTGATCGAAATTGTAACGTTAGAGTGTTTAAAACTCGTACACATCTTATAACTTGAAAATTAGAGCCTACATATTGTTGAATTATAACCTCAAATTTGATTAGAACTGATGGCAGAGAAAGAGAATTGGTGTAGGCCATTTACTATAAAACAGAGGACACACGGGTAGGCACTCTACAGAAATAGGAGACTGTGAATAAAGGGAGAGAGTGAATTAAGGAGACACTTGACACTTAGAGGTCATCGGACTAATGGAAAATTTAACCACAGTGTTCTGTGACTAGTGAGCACTCATCATTAGGCCTACAGTTGGGCCACCAAAACTAAAATGTTACATTGTAGTTTAGTAAGATTGATTTAGGTTATATCCAATATATCAAATATTATCAATACTGCAGATCAACGTTTTGTAATTATATTAGGCATATTTGAAAAAAAATTGTTTTATCTCTTATCTCGCAGGATAATCAACCAAATTAATGAAGATTTTTTTGAAAAAAATATTTTGTTTCAATCTTATTAATGAATTTTCATTAGATCAGCCTTTATGATAACACCCAGACATGGGATATTAAAATAAGTACTATCCTAACCTCTTTAACTTTGAGCAATTGTTGAACATACGAGGGTTGATCAAATATAAACGAGACTGACTTTCTAAAAACTTTTCCGTTGGACATTGAACTCTAAAGGGTGGGGTTTCAGGTAGCCTGGGAGGTTTGGGACGGGCGTAGACGGGCAACATTTCCGTTCGGACCCTTCAGTATAAAACTATACAATGAGTGAGAGTGAAGTGCATGTTTCCGTGGAGCAGAGAATTATTATTAAGTTTTTGACCAAGGAGGGGGTCAATCCGACTGAAATCTTTCGTAGATTGACGGCTCAATACGGGGACAGGACCCTGTCAAGAGCTCGCGTTTTTGCTTGGCACAAGGAATTCGCCGAAGGACGGAAAGCAGTAGAAAACCTCAGCCATGATCGTCGCACGACCACTTCCGTCACGGACGAAAACATTGATGCTGTTCGGAAGCTCCTGGACGAAGACAGACGTATGTCGCTGCGATTTATTGCAGATGAACTCCAGTTGAGCTATGGTAGCGTTCAAAAAATCGTTACATCAAACCTGGAACTCAGCAAAGTATCTGCAAGGTGGGTTCCACGAATTTTGACCGACGTTCACAAACGCAATCGTTTGGAGATTTGCCAGCGACTATTGACCCAATTTGAACGAGATGGTGAGGCATTATTAAACCGGATTGTCACCTGTGACGAAACATGGGTTCACCATTACACTCCCGAGTCGAAACAGGCAAGTATGGAGTGGCGGAAGAGGGGAGAGAGGGCGCCTCTGAAGGACAAATCACGATCGTCGGCCGGGAAGGTAATGGCCACTGTATTTTTCGACAATCAAGGCCTTTCGCCTTTCACGTCGATTTCCTCCATCAACGACGCACAATAAATGCACAATATTATTGCGATGTTTTAGAGACCGCAAAACAGTCTTTTCGTAGGAAAAGGAAATCTAAACCGGCGAGAAACGTCATTCTTCTTCACGATAATGCCCGACCACATTCGGCGAACGCTACGAGGCTTAAACTCGATCAAATTGGCTGGGAACCAATGGAACATCCCCCATACAATCCAGACTTATCACCCTGCGACTATCACCTGTTTGGGCCACTCAAAGAGGCGCTTGGAGGCCAGCGTTTCGAAGACGATTCTGCGGTGGAGACCTTCGTGCTCCAATGGCTCAATGAACGCCCGAGAACTTTTTACGAAGATGGAATTAAAAAACTTCGAATCCGGTGGGAAAAATGTGTTACTCGTGCGGGAGACTATGTACAAAAATAAGTTGTATCAAGAATAATTTGTAAGTAAGCAATAAATTTTTTAAAAAATCAGTCTCGTTTATATTTGATCAACCCTCGTATTATGTGCGTGTTACTGCTAGGCTATATTATAGCGTTCGCAACTTTAAATCGATTTAGTAAACCTAGCACATAAATAGATTTTTGTAATCTTGTTGAGCTTGATGTATGTAATTTGGAAATTTAAAACGCTTAATTATTTATGCAGATTATGATGATGAAATCAGATTTTGAGTGTACGATAAAACTATTACGTGATGTCACTTTTGGAAATTCGTTTCTATCACGTCAACGAGACAGCTGCGTGTAGCGAATATTAGCTATTGGAGCGTCATAGTAAGACCTAGACTCGGGACGGTAAAATGAGCTCCAATCCTGACCTCCAGTCATGTTGTAATCAGTTTTTTAAAGTCCGATTTACATTGTAAAAATTTGCATAAATTAGCATTTTAAATTTTGTGTAGGAATTTATAAGAAATTTTGTCATAGATATACTACTAAATAATTATTGTTAAGAGAAGTTCCAAGCCTTCAATATCGCTAGAAGCATTATAATCTTTGCACTTACTTATTCTGAACACGTTCTTAAGTTGAGAATAAATAGACTTCCGTTGTAGGCAATCTCAACCCACATCCTCTCTACTCTAACGTTATGCTTATTTATTACTAGCCTACAACCGAAAACTGAAGCTGACTCCGACTCAAGCGAGAAGCGGATAGGCCTATTTATTTATCGCTAGATGAGGAACCATAATTTAAAATAAATAAAATCTATTTACTTTTCTTTTATTCAAAAGATTATATGTGGCTAGTATGACTATTAAGTTATCTTCTTTTCTATACAGGCACTTTTTGATTTAACATTAATAACACACCTCCCTTAAATATTTCACAATATATTTATACATTTTTTTAAACAACTAAATTTTTGTTTTTGCGTAAAAGTTATAGTTAATGTGAAAATACCTTACTACAATATTTTGTAATGTACTGCCTATGAATTATATGAAATCAAATCATCATTGGCAAGTATTCATTTTCAATATTCGTATATATACAGTATAGACATTCTTTTTTTTTTTTACCAAACAATTCGTTTTGATATATTCAATTTTTTTAGCCTGAATAAAAAACTACACATTCTCATTTTTATAATTGAAAATAATTATTTATCCAATCATCACTAGCAAGTATACATTTTATTATTATTTGTATACATACATTCCTTTTTCCTCTCTATAAGTATTGCATTGTTATAAATGAATATATTGCATTAAAACTGAAAATCATTTTATACATGAATATTTTGCATTATTTACTTTTTTTTATAAACATGTAACGAATTATATAGTAGATGATTTGGCAAAGTTTTATTTAGTAGATGATATGAGTAAAGTTTTAATTTAAATTTAATTAATTTTTATTAATTAAAGACCATTCAGCACTATGAGCAATACTAGCTCGGTCGTAACCCCAGTAGCACACATTGTTGATCCAATGTTGGGATTTTGTTGACAAAGTTGGGCAATAGTTAGTTAATACACCAACGAATTATCTTCAATAGGCCAACGAGCTGTTTGTTTGCTAGGCCAACTGTTACATTCATGGAAACTTCTGCTGTTGGCCCACCATTAATTTTTAGTTGGCAGAAAATATAAGAAATATTTTGTTAAAATAAATATCTTGTAAATAAAATTGGGTATAATTAATCCAAAAGTTTAAAAATAGTGTCTTATTTGTTAGCATAATAGTACTTTATCGATGTTGTAAAATTTACTGCAAAGTGCAAGTGCATGTGATGACTTACACATAATTGCCAACAACAGAATATTTTTTTTTTAGCATAATTGTGAACAGAATAATATTATATCTTTAATTACTATACTGACAATAGTGCTACAATGATAAAAAAATTATAATTTTATTTCTACTTAACTATAACCATTTAATATGGATAATTTTATGATGGACTTATTATTTGAAATATTTCCAGCACTGTGGAAAAGTGAAAGTATGTCCATTACTCCTTTAGTTCTTTGTTGTCACTCATCACCCTCATCAGTTGTAGTTGCATGGTCCTATGTGTATAGTACAGTTATAGTCCTAATGTGGTGCTATAGTAATTTTTTGGTTTGGTTTTTCACAATTGTCATTTAAATAAATTTTGTTTATGTGAATTTTGTCTCTATTTATAGAATAACCTTGTTTCAGTAACGAAATTTGCTATGTTGGTTACTCAACTAACTTTCAATAGTAGGCCTAACCATACTAATTAACAATATGTTTAAAGTATTATATTTTATTTAATTGATTAGTGAACTTAATAGTAATCATAACTTCTCTACATTCGCGAACACATTTGAATACTTTTTCTTATCAAATTCAATAAGTATTCTTACTTGAAATAATATGTACATTATAATATATAATTAAAATGTTAAAGTAGGCTACATATTATATATTACTTTGAGTAAGAATATTCTACCTTTCATAATAAAAGGTATTCAAATATGTTCGCAAATGTAGAGAAGTTATGATTACTATTAACTTCACTAATCAATTGAATAGAAATATAATACTTTAAACATATTGGTAATTAGTAGAGTTACTATTAAATGTTAGTTGGATAACTGTTGGAAGTAAGTTGGGCCAACAATTTCTTTTTGGTAATGTTTAATTGTTGGCCCTATGTTGGGATTTGGTTCGTTATTAATTGGTAGGCATTTGTGCCAATTTTAACCGTTGCCCAACTGTGTGTGTAAACAAAATACCAACAATAGGCCAACAGAAAATGCTACTGGGGAACTTCTTAATTTTTAAGCAAAACAATTACATAACAAACAAGAAGTAGTAAACAGTCCATTATAAATATTAAATTGCTTTCAATTTAAAATGATATGAATACATATATGAAAAATTTAACGTACATAAATTAATTATAAGCAACAGTGTATACAATATACTTGTGTATATTGTATGTGTGTATAAATATATATATATATATGTAATATATTGTGGAGGCGCCTCGGTGGTCTAGTTGATAGCATACTGGACTTTCACCCCGAGGACCTGGGTTCGATTCCCGGCCAGGGCTTGGCATTTTCGTTCGCTGTAAATCATCCCCATCGTCTGCATTAGCCCAAGTATGCACAATAATCGGACGTTAAACACACACAAAAAAAAATGTAATATATTGTATTAAGTTTATGACTATATTGTAATCTGTGCCAGTCTTAGTCCTCTTGTGGGATTGGTCTTGAACTAAGTAGGGACCAATCATAACTGCAGATGGAACAGTCTGGATGAGGGAACTTAACCCCGACATGGCGCACCCTGATGGCTGATGGGGGAAGCTCCTACAGATATGCAGGACAGGTGTGAATAAGGCTTTGCTGAATAAACACCTGATCAACTGAGGTAACGGGTAGGTAGGGCTCGTTAGATGTAGTGGAAGCTATCTATCTAAGGGAGTAAACCCTGAAATTAAATCATCAATAACAAATATAATGAATGGAAATGATGTATTAAACATTTCAGGACAGGGATTTGGAATCCCAGAACCGGCAAAGGTAGTGGTTGGCGAGCGGGCCACTCCAAGGTCGTTAGCAAGTGACCGCAAGATTGAGGAACTGATGAGAGAAGCTTAGATTCTGTATTATCAAATGTTAAAAGTGATACAGACCCCTTTAAGGAAAGTGCAAAAATATTGAGATCGCAAAGTAGTGATGGAAAAATAGGTAATAATAGTAACTTAAGTAAACCATCTTCTTCAGGTGCAGCCCCTGGGGCTTTTGAGGACAGCCAATCATTGTTGATAAATAATAACATCGATAAAACCCATGACATGATACAGTCTAACCAGTCTATTGAAAGATGGACTGTATAACAAACCTTCAATAAACGTCAACGTGATAGTCCTGAAGCAGTAACTTCCAATAAACTTTGTAAGTCTAAACAAAAGAAAATGGATTATTGCTTAATCCTAAAATTGCAACTTCTAATCGATTTAGTCCTTTGCAGTCCGAGGATCCGGAACAAGGAATCACAAAAATAAGACCAGACCAAGAGAACACTAAAAAATCAATAAACCTCCACCAATATTTGTTGCGGATGTTGGTGACATAAACCCACTGAGAAATCTTTTGGAGGAGATTGCTCAGGATAGTTACACATTAAGAGTATTAAATAATAAAGAAGTCAGGATACAGTCCAAAACACTGGAAGTTTATGATACAATAATAACTAACCTTAAGAATAGGCACACAGAATTAAAAAAAAAAAGCAAGACAGAACCTATAAAGTAGTACTAAAATATAAGCATAGTTCAAAAGATTTAATTTACTGAAATTGAAGATTAAAGAATATCACCATAAAGTTATAAACATAGCTAATATAAAACACAGGGTAACAAAACAACCCTCATCTATGTTCTTCATTGACCTAAAAAGGCAAGAAAATAATAAGGATATTTATAAAATTATATAAATAAAATTATTTTATTTATTCATTAATATAAATACAATTATATAAAAAAATGTCTTATAAATACAAAAATATATTTTGAACCATCAAATAAAAAAGAGAAATTCCACAATGTATACGATGCCAGAGATATGGTCACACTAAAAACTTTTGTAATAGGCAACCAAGATGTGTTAAATGTGCTGGCAATCATTTTACTTATCATTGCTCAAGTAAATCAAAATCTAATTTTGTTAAATGTGTATTGTGATGGAAACCACCCAGATAATTATAAAGGTTGTAGTGTTTATAAGGAACTACAGAGGTTAAATTTCCCTACATTATGCAAAAAAGAAATTTTGCAGAAGAATGTAACAAAAAATACACCTCAAAATTCACAAGCTCAAACAAATCGAGCTACTCAAAATAAAATGACATACGCTAAAGTGCTTTCACAATCAAAACAACCTTTAATCAACACATTAGGTAGTAATATTTTTTTTTTCCCGGCGAAAAACCGTTAAGGTTATCATCGCCGATTAAGTAGTAATAGTCCATTACCAAGTCAACGAACTGATGTTTAACGTCCGACTATTGTGCACACTTGGGTTACTGCAGACGATGGGATGATTTATAGTGTATCAAAATGCCAAGCCCTGACTGGGAATCGAACCCGGGTCCTTGGGGCGAAAGCACAGTATGCTATCAACTAGGCCACCGAGGCGGCTCCATTTCACAGAGAAAAGCTATTTTAAAAATACACAACTATACAACATATCACACCAGACACCCTGATGGCACAGCTCATGGAGAACAATTATTACTTCATAATAATTGTACATTATTATGGAGTAATAATAATAATTTAATTTAAATTTAATTAATTTTTATTAATGAAAGACCATTCAGAACTATGAGCAATACTAGCTTGGTCGTAACCCCAGTAGCACACATTGTTGGTCTAATGTTGGGATTTTGTCACACGTAACAAAAGCAACCAATTTACTATTCTACTATAAAGTAGAATCACAACTGATTAATTATCATTTTGATTATAACAATAGTTTGTTATAATTGTAATAATTGAAGAAGCTGATTCAAAATAATACTTGACAATTTAATATAATATGTTCAAGACAAGAAACATATTATAATTGGTGGCATACAAATTAGCAATCATCATCTGGACCAAGATAAAACATCACGGAATAGATAAGTTTCAAACAGAACATATTTTTTTTTTTAGTATTTACAATCTGTTTACAGGACTCTAAGTAATTTTTTTGGCTAAAATAATGACATGAAAGCATGTACCCATTGATACATACAAATAATGAGCATTATATAAATAATAATAATAAAATATTGTCACATAATGTTGTATCTGCTAGGTCAGCTGTTAAATGTCAGGCAGGTCGCTAGGTATTCTCCTCTTGAGTCTTCGAGTTGTCGATCTCATCTTTAAATTTTCAGTCAAAACATTTAGATGTGCTAATATTTGATGTCGGTAACTACTGATATAAGTTTCAATTTCTTCTGTGATGGTTGGAATATTGAGTTGCTTGTGGATTATTTCATTTGTGATTATTTTTGGAGCTGTTAAGATTAAACGTAGTATCTTAGTTTGGAAGTGTTGTAAAATTGCAATATTTGATTTGCAAGCAGAACCCCATAATTGTATCCCATACGTCCATATTGGTTTCAGTATTGTCTTATATAGTAATATTTTATTATTGGTTGAAAGTTTTGATTTGTGCCCAATCAGCCAGTACATATTTCAGAGTTTAATACCAAGTTGTTTACGCTTAGTAAAAATATGTTTCTGCCAATTCAGACGTCTGTCCAAATGAATTCCCAGGTACTGTGGTTTCGGTTTTTTATTTAGGGATACTGCTGGACATGTATGCTTCCTTAATGTGAAGGTTATACGTTGACATTTACCTTCATTAACTTTTATATGCCATTTTTCCATCCAAAGTTGAACTAGTTTCAAACTATGCTGCAATGTTTGAGAAGCTGTCTGAGGATCATTACTGAAGGCCATTATAGCAGTATCATCTGCAAATATGGCAGTGATTACCCCTTGTGTCATGGGTAAATCACCAGTGAATATAAGGTATAAAACTGGTTCCAGTACACTTCCTTCTGGTACTCCTGCATTAATCTCACACAGATTGGTTATTGAGCCGTGGTGTCTCACCTGAAAATATCTTTTATCAAGGTATGATTTTAACAGAGTATAAAAGTTTGAAGGCAGATTTTTCTTTATTTTATATAAGAGACCAGTATGCCATACTTTATCGAAAGCTTGGGTCACATCCAGGAAGACTGCTGAGTAATATTTCTTATCTTCAAAGCTCTGTTGAATTGATTTAACCATACGATGAACCTGCTCAATGGTTCCATGCTTCTGGCAGAAACCAAATTGATGATCAGGAATTAGATTTTTAGAGGAAATAATTGGCATTAATCTTTTATGGATCAGTTTCTCCAAGATCTTAGATGCAATTGGGAGCAGACTAGTTTGACGATATGAGGTAACATCCTCTGGCTTTTTACCTGGCTTGGGTATCATAATAATTTGAGCTACTTTCAATTGGGGTGGGTAGAAGCTTGTTCTCAGAACAGCATTGAATAATTGTGTCAGATATTTAAAACCATTGTTCGGCATCTTCAGAACTCTACCCGTTATCAGGTCGTAACCGGGACTCTTTTTTGGGTTAAGATCTTTCAAAATAATATTTTGTACTTCTTTGATGGTAAATTTTCTGATAGGCATATCTAGTTGATCTGGACATTCAATAAATTGTTGTACTTCTTCTTCAAAGTCAGGATGATTTGACCCTTTGTGAGGTGAAAAAAACATTTTGCAGGTGAACAGAAAATAATGTAGCCTTCTCATCATTACTTCTTGCCAAGTTTTCATTGTCTTTCCTTCAAGGAGGGATAGGATACTGTGGACAGTTTAATTTTTTTGTCACTTTCCATAATGAATAATCAGCAGCCTCTGTTGCACTCAAGCCTATAATATATCTTTCAATGGCTTGTTCCTTTTCAGTTTTTAGAAGCTCTCATAGTTCTTTTATTGCTTTGTTAAGCTTAGTTTTAATTTTTGGGTCCTTTGTAATTTGCCAGTGATTTCTTAGGCTTCGTTTATTTTGAATTTTTTCTTTAACCATTGCAGAGCAAGGGGTTTGTCTTTGTCCAGAAACGTAATCAGGGGTAGAATTCCAAGCCGCTTCCTGAACCCTTCTGTTAAAAAGCTCTACAGCTTCAGTAATATCTTCCCCTGTTATCAGGAGTATATTTGTGTTGAGCGATTCTTCTAGTATTTCTCTAAAACAATCCCAATTTGTTTTTCTGTTGCTCAAGAATGGTGGATGGTCGCTTTCCGTAATATGGCTACTAATGTTTACAATTACTGGGAAATGATCCGATGATAAGTCCAGGCAAGATTCAGCTCTTTGATAATTGTTATTAATTCCTTTCACAACACAAAAGTCAATGATATCAGGAACCTTTCTTGTATCAGTTGGCCAATACGTAGGCTCCCCTGTAGCCAACGTTCTAAGATTCATAGTTGTAATACTGATATTTGAACACAGCTGATCATTAACATTAATTTATTATGAAAACTTTCACCCTTTACAAACCTTCCTAAGGATTGAATAATCCAGAGAACCATCAGAAAAATGAGCTAGTCAGTGGACTGCTAAAAATTATTGAGAGTACTGAACTAGAATCCAAGAGGCTTAGTTGTACAATAGGTCTTTTGATCAAGATGCCAGGTGCCACCAAACCACTGTTTTTGACAGAACTTTCCGCAACTTGGAAGTAAGAAGACCAACTGGAGAATGCTTTAGAACAATTCAACTACTGCGGCTGTGGATGGTTCAGTAGCTGGTTTACAGAGTCAGCTGTTTGTCATGATCTCTGTCTATGAAGGGGATAAGGTAAGCTGGATAGTTTATGCAGGTTTGCATTGTAAACAAGTATGCTTTTAATTTTAAAAATTACAATTTTTAAGAACAAAATTCATAAACACGAAGAATTTATAAAAAACGAAGATTAATAATTTTCTTCAAATATGTTTAACTATAGTCAGAAAATTGCACAAAATGCTTTTAACAAACATTTTTTTAATGTAAAGAATTAATTAATTTTTTAAAATATTTTGAAATGTTAAAATGAAATTTTTTAGTTATATCAGTTTATTAAGAGGTTGTGTGTCTTCTATTACAATTTTTAATAAATTTAAAACATTATAACGTTGAAAAGTTGTCCTGTGTTATCAAAATCATTCCATTATTATTATAAAATTAATTGTTTACATAATTATACGAGGGTGGTCTGAAAAGTTTCCTCAACATGAAGATAGCAGGACTCGTTGGTGGCAGCACTCGAATTTCATTGCTCATTTGTTGACAGTTACTCACCAAAGTTTCAGCCATTTTGGACGTGCAGTTGTTATGTAACAGTCGTTTGAGTGAGTTGATGTGAGTATTTTTATGAAAATGGACAAAATCGAGTATCGAGCTGTCATTAAATATTTGTTTTTGAAAGGCAATACGCCAACGCAAATCAAAGATGAGTTGGATTCTGTGTATGGGGACTCTGCACTATCATTTACCACAGTGAAATTTTGGGCAGCTGAATTTAAACGTGGCCGTAAGAGCTTGGGAGACGAACGTTCGGGACGTCCAAAAACTGCAACTACCGACGAAAACATCGCCAAAGTTTACCAAATAGTGCTAGATGACCAGCATAGAAATAATATATTTTTATGTCCTGCAATAGAAGTAACAAAATAGTTATTTATTTAAACATATTTTAGGGTTACGTTGTTTCTTTACTAATATGGGAATGTAACGCTTACTGAAAAAGTTCCAACGATTAATAACTTTATTGAATCTAAATTTGAAATAAAAGGAATTTATGAATCAGAGCGAATGGCATTCAGTTAGGGTTTATTTTTCTTGATTCACTTCCAAATTGTAAATTTCCTTTACTTCAAATTTGTAACACTGCTTGGATTTATGTGTCTTCATATATAACCAAAATAGGCTCATTTTCAGTTTTTTCCACTTAAAAACTCTTGAATTGTTTTAGGAATATAACTAGCTCATACATTTTGTCTGCGTACTTTTGGACTACATTTGAGCAAAATTTGATAAAAATCATTAAAGCTGATTAAAAAAAATATTTTCAAACTAGACCTACACAAAAAATTTCATTGGAATTAGTAAAAATTCTGTTATCTCTCCAGACCAGACTCACATCCGTAAAATCCACTTTTTTGATTAAGGGTGCCAGAAATGATCTCATATCTAAAAAAAAGTGAAGACTGATTTTATGACAATCATCATATTTTCATTATACTTTGCATAGTGAAGAAGATAAAATGGCTGTGAATGGGATAATAAAATCAACAAACAACTAACTAATGTTACGTTTTCTACTTTTAAATAAATTTGCATTAATTCTAGGAAAATTACATTTAACAATTTTAAAATCTTTAACAACTAATAATTTTTGATTTTAGGTTTTTAATGATATGAGTTCATAAATTTTTAAATTAATGAAAACCTAAAGTTAGGCAACAGATAGTAAAATAAAAATATGAACAACAGGTAATCAAAAAATCATAATAAAGTTGCAAAATTGAGATTTTGATTTTCAAATGCAAAATATTCCTGTTTAAAATACAAATTATCATTGAAAAATATACTATTGGAGCAGTCATTACAGTAGAATCCAGACCAGATACCATGAAATGTGACCTCTATGAAATCTAGACCTTTACAACTTATTTTGAAAAAATTATCACCTCAAATCATGCATTTATTATTTCTTAAAAAAATACACTATTAAAAAGTCGTAAATTAAAGAGTCAGCTTTTGAAAATCAAACTTTCAATTTTAAAACATTTTTGTATCAGTTTTTTTCTGATTAAATGTAAAAAAGACTATCCAATAAAAACTATTACAATTAACATTTAGATCATAACTAACAAAGATGGTGTTTAACACTGTACTTATGGCATTTTATAAATATTAAATATGAATTTATACAAAATTTAGTAACAAAAAATAATCATCTAAGTAAAGCGTTTAGAAATAAATAAATAAACAAAAAACTGAAAACTATACACAAAAAATTAATACATAAAATTGTTAGAGAGCTTCATCATTAGGAGCACTAGCACAATCTATAATTAAGCATGAGAAACTATTTAATATTTATATTAAAAGCTAATTCAGTATATACAAATATAGTATTTTAATCAATTGTTAAAATGCAATAAATGTATAAATACCACATGCACCAAAATAAACAGTACTGAAATTCAGACATCTGTGATTATATTATCAGTCAGCTGATTCAATTGTTGAATATTTCTATTTAATAATGTTTATAGTAAAGTGTTTTAAAGAAATGGAAATAGTATTTTAAGCAAGCAGTGTCGTGACCCCCTCCCCAACATACTGAGCATGTAATATGATGTGCAGTGTCAATTCAAGCCATATTGGGTCCTAATTTGTTGACAATTATAATGTAAATCCTCTTATTGTAAACCAAGAACGATATATAGAGAGAAAATCATTTGAATTTTTTAATCATTTTATCTTGCTAGAAATTTGGCTTTTTGTTCCAAGTGGTTCTAAGAAGATCAACTATAAAAGAAGTAAATGTGCTCCTTGTTCATTTCAATACAAGTGGTTAATATTTCAATACCTGTAAAAGGTATCTGAAATATTAAAAACAAATTGAGAAGAGCAATCCAAAACAAAAGCCGGGGACTGTTGAGTTTAAAAGTATAGTTTTTTCACGACAATGGATGTTCGCACTCTACAGTTTGTGGATGATTTCGGTTGGATTTCCACTGTCCTCTGTTTAGTTTAGATCTGGTACCATGCGACTACCACTTGGTTCTGCACATGAAGACCTGGATAACAATCCAGTACCGTATTTGAACTACGGGAAAAGGTAAATTTACATATCTTAAAAGAATGCAAAATAAAAAACATGTTTTTTTTTACAAAATCTCTGTCATTATTGTATTTTTTTAATAAAAAAAATACTGTAGTAAAGTTATTCTTTCAGCAGTGTTTAGTTTGGGTATATACGGTATTTATTCTTGCATGTATATTTTAGTTTTGTACATAAATAATTAATCATTTACAAGTGAGAAAGTATTGAATCAACCTTTTGACTCAAAACATATACGCTTTACATCTGATCATGCTTTAATTAAACATAGCTTACAATAATCAAATTACTAAATTGGCATATATCAGTTTATTAGCAACTGCTTCTTTTAACACTGTAAAAGCTTTGTGAGTATATGGAAAATAAATAATACCGAAAGATTACTGGACGTGCTCTATTATCACAAGTGTGCTGTATTTCTTCCAAAGTACCACATTACATCGCTTCCAAACTATTGTTAATCATTGTTGAATTAGTTAGTACTTAATTATGATGAAATTAATATTTTGTGGAAATGTTAAAAATCAAATATAGGTTACCTGTTATCTGTTCTTCAATCCACATTATTTTTTTTCTTTTAATGGTTTCGGTATAGAGTTATAATACATCTTTTGTTAACACACAACTGGATAAACGTATCAAAATTAAAATCTTAATTTCTGATTAGAAAGAACATTGATACATAATTTAAAAGTTCACCCCAAAATATTAAATGAAAAAGCAGACATTGGTAAATTTAGTTTGTGGATTATGACAAAACCTAACTAAATGTATTGCATACAGAAAGAGAAAGTGCATCAAACTTTTCACTAGGAAATAAAACAAGTGGTTGCAATTTATTCAAAAACAGCAGACTATAGGGGTGGACCTACTCAATCTTCAGTGGAAGAAGTGAAAGATGGGGTTAAACAACTCAAATCAGTGGATGTAGCAAAGGAATTGTTAATTAAATCCAAAAGCAAAAGACCTCCCAAATATCAAAACTGGGTACAAGAAATACAACCCTTATATGACTGTGATGATGGGTATTGTATTCCAGACTGGAGAACAATCAACCAAGAACATTGATATCCTGGGCAGAGGAAAACTGAGGAAAACCATTGGGGCACTGTGCTCAATTAGTTTAATGAAAATAACATCTCTAAACATATATTATAGTTTGTGCCCATGTTTCATATATATTTTTATTGTTCATCCATTGACCATAAATGTTTATCTTTGTTAGCTGGGCAAAGTATTAAAAGTACAGTACTTAATATTTGGCTTAACCTGGTGAAAAGATGAACAATAAGTCGGTAATGAACAAAATGGTACTTAATTATTAATAGTAAAAGATATAGCTAAATTAGTGTAAGAGAGATGGTTTTTGTACGATCACCAGTTGGTAAGTTCAAAACTCAGAAAGTACAATATTTGTAGCACAAACTCAAATACCACAATGAATTTGAATGGAAAATATATAATTATTTAAAAGATGTAATACTTATCAATAAATATGATAAACAGGTATTTTTCTATTACACAAATTATTTTTTAAAATATCTAGAGCAATGGAATGTAAATTTAACTAATAAGTTTTTTAAAAAACTGAGAAATTGGTTGCTTAAATGATAAGACAGTTGATAACTTTGCATAGACTTACTGATGGCTGAAATGCAATACTATACGTTTTTCTTTCTTTTTTTAACTATAATTTTATCTCTTGGAGCTTACAAACTTTATGTTTCTTTTAAATATTAAAATATGGTCTGTCTAAAATGTATCTGATCTTCAATTTTCCTGTGTAAAGTACTGATGCTAGGACAGCACCACTATTAATAATGGAAGGAGACAGCTTAATGCCCATGCTTGATTTCTGTCTCTGTCTTTGAGTGTGTCAGTCACTGACTGAGGTCTATGGTACTTGTTTCTTTGGTTTTCAATTTGTTTAAAGATGACTGAACAAATTAAAGAAAGATGCTGCATTAAATTTTGTCAAGAGCTTGGTGTTTCTTAAAGCGAAATAATTTGTAAGATCCACCAAGTGTTTGGATACAATGTTATAGATTTTTTTTTTTTTTTTTTGGTGTTTAACGTCCGACTATTGTGCACACTTGGAGGTTACACAAATTAAAGAATCTGATTCAAATTAAGAAACTGATTCAAAAATGACCGCACATCAGTGGAGAGTGAACAGCGTTCTTGGATTGCAGATTTTGTTGAGAGTGAACAATCTGGCACTGGGAGATTGTTTTGACAATACGGAAACTGATGAGATGTTAAAACAAGTAAATAATTCTGCACAAAAAATTTTGTGATGATCTGAACATGCACAAAGTGGCTTCAAAATTTGTACCCAAACTGCTGTTGGCGAAACAGAAAGAACTCTGTCTTACTCAATTCTGATCCTGAATTATTTAACACCATTATAACTAAAGATGAGTCATAAGTATATGGGTACAACTAGAAAGAAAAGCAGTTATCATATTGCAGAATACGATGTCAGAGATGCACACCAATCCAAAAGAAGTTTCCAGAAATGTTTTGGAGTGGAAGGATCAATGGGCTAAGTGTGTGCAAATGCAAAGGGCCTACTTTGAAAGGGAATTAGGGTCCTAATCATATTCCATAAAACCATATATTGGTTATATAAGGAATATATTTTTTACCCGATTAAAAGTCGGATAGTTTTTAGACAGACTTCAAACTTGTCAGGTGAAAGCGAAAATTTATATTGGAATCAACTGCTCAAATGGTAGCCTTGAAGCAGGTCATTTATCTATGAGGCACTTGATTAATACAGTATATTAATTGAGGGATTTATACTTTGTACAATTTATTAATATACATAGATTTTTTGGTTTCTTTTTATTACCATAAACCAAATTTTTATATGTGGAATAAATGTTCTTTTTTTAACAATGTAGGAAAACTAATAACCATGCAAAAAGATGACAAGGAAAACAAATATTTTGACAACTATTTTTGGTTAAATACAAGAATGTTAATAAAAAAGTAATTCAGTTCTATTTCACAAATGCAACAGCCATTACATTTGCACTCTGCACATTGTTATACTCTGCTTTAAAAACTTGTTCCAGTTAAAGTCGTACCAACATGACAACAATAAACTGTTAATTTTTTTTTATAGTCGTTTTTCTGAGTAAAATGGTACACAAAAGTGTAGTTCTAAATTGGACTAACGTTGAGGAGCACAAAAAGTCTTGTAAAGCTGAGGTGCCTAAGGAGTAATACTAATTCCAGATCTGGACATAAAAAAAAACAAACAAAAACTAGAGAGAAGATTGTATACTTGAGAATCAGATCTGAGAGGTTTTATTGTACGAAAATGTTTATTATATAATCTCCTGGTGCCCTATCTATTCTCCTTCTTACTTTTTTGTGATCAAGCAACATAATTTCTAACATAATCTAAAACATTTCTACAGTATCAAATTACTATTTTTGTAATAGTTGCTTATTTACTTAATATTCAATGTAAAAATTTCTGTAATGAAAAAAATGCATCCAAGATGAATTAATACCAATAAAAAATAGATTTTTGGGGAATTAATAGAAAAATTATTAGACATAACTCTCATCAAGTGATATCCCATTTTCAAAATATTGTTTAGCAGAAATTAAAAATAAAAAGTGTAATAGATTTCTTAGGTATAAAAAAAACGTCTTTGCACATCTGTGTTCATTAATCAGATACACTATAATTATCACAAAATAAGCCCTATTTATTATAAACTAACCTACACAACAGGGATTAAACCCTGATTGCGGTTTTTTTGGTTTATAATTTTTATCAAAACTACCGTACTTTCGTCCTTTCAACATTTGAAATGCGTCCAATTCTTCGAACTTTATCATTTCCGTGCTCCCGTAATTCAGATTTTTACTTCCGACCCCCGAGTCATCAAATTTGCTACGACTACTTTCACTCGTAGACTCTTCATTTGTGCTACTTTTGGATGAACTCTTAGTTTTATTTTTCCTTCCCCATATTAAACGAAAACCTTTAACACGATTTAAAAATGAATCACTGACGCTCCTACCCATATATTCGTCTTCGGAGACTTTACGGGCTTGAAATGATGAGAAACTGTCTTTTTTTTTCACAGCCTCCTCGTTTAATTGACCTTGTGTTAAATTTTCATTTTTACCATCAAAGTTTAAATCTTCATTTATAGAATTTAAATTAGATGAATACGTTCCAAAATCAGACCTGGATCCTGAACTTTCTGAATGTTCCATATTCCGTATACTGCCGGATTCGATTGAAATATTTAAATCAATACAACTTTGATCTTCCCTTCCACTGCTACCGTTATCGCTAATACAAGTTTCATCAAAGTCAAAATTCAAATCACTTTTTATAAAATTACGATTAATATTTCTACTGTAATAATAAATTGTTTCATATATGTCATCACCGAGAAGCAAATCACGATCAAGATCAACTTCACAAAGTGTTGAATCATCATTTTCAGTTTGCTCTAGGCCTACTACTAGATGATCATTGTGCATGAAATTATTATCTAAACATTTATTTTCATCAAAATCACTTGATACAAGTGACCTGTATTCAATTTGATGTGGAGAATATTGAGTTGAAGTCTCTGACTTAGAATCTGGTCATTCGGATGTTAAAAAGTTTGAAAAACTTAATTTCATTGATTCTGAAAGTTTGGGGTATGAACGTTTATAGAACTCATTGAAGTCTATCCTTGTAGCTAAGAGTTGTAGGTCTTGACTTTCTGATGATAAATCAATCAGCAAATTTTTTAATACTTCCTGAAATTAAATTATAAGTATTTATAAGTAACATAAAATATATTTCATACTGAAAAGCTAATTAGAGTATATAATGTGAATATATTGTATTAAAAACTGTTAAATATTTTTTTACTACTGATGTTTTAAAATTAATCATAAACCTTAACTTTTTCAGGACTAGCATATGCTTACATGATTGTAGTAAAATATCCACACAGATTTTACAAATCACATAAACTTATTTTGAAACCGTAGCATTAGAGGGCTACCATCACATCAACATAATTATTTCATTGACAAGTACTGCACTCTACTGGCTTTAGAAAGAACTATTTAGACTGTTGATAGCACCTAACAGCTGAAAATACAAATAGAATCATATTACCAATAATTTAAAACAAAGGTTATGCTGAACTTTGTATATCCCATGACAGCATGGGTTATGTTACCAAATACATGACTGTTTGCTGCAGCCATCTCAAGATTTATTTCTTCTCAGTATGTGGCCAAATTATGGAATTTATCTAAACTAAGTGAAATATTGTTAAAAGATTCTGATGATGAATGTGAATGTGAATGTTTTAGTGATAAGTTCGATGATTACACATCTGAACATGTCTGAGCATGACTTTGCTTTTACAATAACATAGTCCTGAAAAGGTTAAGTGTATTTTAGCAAATTTTCATTAAACAAGTGAGCTACTGGTGTGACTATTATGGTAAGGCCCAGAACTAGAACCTTGAGATGAGCGCTTAACTTGACCACTAGATCACTTTTTGAAGGGTTGTTAAAATTGTGTGTGTTTATGTGCGCGTGCGCGTTTTAATATGTATTCCTTCACGAATGGAAAAATGTGAATTACATTGAAAACTGGTACATCAGTTTAACACAATTGTTTTTAGAAGAAACAGTGTTCTGACATTTCACCAAAATCTTATCTGGCATCTTCAGATTGTTCTACCTTCGAGCCTGTTGCTTAACTCTAAACTTCAGTCTTGAACCAAGAACAACCTTAAGAACGCCAAATACAGTGTCATTGAAAAACAAAATGCAGAGATTTCAACTAAGTGTAACTCAAAAAGTATTAAAGATAATTTAATGATTTTACATTGACAATGTAATGGAAGAAAAGAAGTTTTTTGCTACCTTAATAAGTTTCAATATAACATCCTTTTGTTGCTCTGCAGACATATAATCTTTTGTCAGTTTCATGCCAAGTGTGTTGAATCATTTCTGGTGGTACAGTCGTGATGTCAGCAGAGATGCGCTTTCGCAGATGCACCAAATCACAAATTTTCTCAACATAAACTATGTTCTTAATATACCCCCAGAAAAATACATTCAAAGGGATAAAGCCCGGACTTCTTGGGGGGGGGGGCAAGGAATAAGTACACCTCTACCAATCCAACCATTAGGAAATCTGTTGTTGAGGGCGTTGCATACAGCAAGATGATAGTGAGTGGGAGTCATCTTGCATAAAAATGACACATCCAGTTTGTTGTTCAATTTATTTGACCTGAGGAAACACAAACTGTTCTAGCATGTCCAGATAGATTATCACTGTAATTGTTCTTTCAGTGAAAAAGAGGGGCCCACAACTCGGTCATGAAATAATCCACAACACACACTCACTTTAGGTTGTTGTGATCCCCATATTTGGCAGTTGTGATGATTAACACCACCATTAATGTGAAATGTTGCTTCATCTGTAAACACTTGATTTAAAATAGCCGGATTGTCAACAATTTCATTTAGTATAAAAGAAGCAAATTCTTTTCGCTTAGGTATATCCATTAATTTTATCTCGTATTTAAGCTGAATTTTATAGGCATGGAGACATAATCATTTGTGCAGGACATTTTTAATTATACTTTTTGGTATTTGGGAGTTCAAGGCTCTGTTGAGCTATTGACTTTTTGGACTCCTAACAAAAGACTGGCGGATGCATTCGACATTTTCTTCAGTGGTTTTCGGCCGGCCTAGTGAGTGTTTTTTCTCAATATTTCCTGTTAATCGAAAATGATTGAACCATCGACAAAATAGTTTTATCATCTGGTATATTTTGTCCTTCATTAGTTCGCCAAAAGTGACACTGAACACTCACGATTGACTTTAACTCAGTGAACCAAATAAATACACTGTGCTTTCTGCTGCATGGTCAATATCATAATGGCTAACTCGGAAGTGGTGCGTCACTATGCATCTTGTTCAGCACAGGTCAAAGTCACTCAGTTGTTCTATGTCCTGCATCCAACAAACTCTCTCAATACTCTTAAAAAACAGCGAAGAAATTATTCCTGTAGGTTGAGAAAGTTTGCTTTAATGACTTTTTGAAATCTCAGTATTATTTTTTGATGACCTGTATAATTTTGGTAAAATGTTGGAACAACGTTTCTTCTAGAAATAATTGTGTTGAATTAAAGTACACATATACAAAAATATTCTATATGCATGTGTGCGTGTGTGAGTGCGAGTGCGCGCGCGCACACACACACACACACAAAAGAAATCTCTTGTTTGCAATTTCATTGAATCACACTATTAAATAAAAATAATTTTGTCAGTGCAGAGATAATACTTTAAGTAATATTTAAAATTGTTTTTTTGTTTTTCATCACTCAGATATAATTTAGCTTTTGTCTCTCATTCCCTTCAATGTTGTTATAATCAAGTACCACTGTATACAATTTTATTAAAAATCGTGTATTGTGGTTAGTGTTTGTGACGTGTGTTTTCAATGTTTTGTTAATTTTGTGATGACTTTGACAGAGAGGTTTGACATTTTGTATTACAGACTGAAGATGAAACAGTTAAGTTTTAAAATTGCGGTATCCTTTACGAAGTGAGTAAAAAAAACTAATAGATGGAATAAAATATGTTATAATCCTAATTACTTAAATATGTGGTCCAGTGGCTATATTGCAATAATGAAATTAAAATATTATATTAAAAACAATTACCTTCAACAATAACCAGTTTCTGTTCAACAATCTTCAAATTATCAAACAATAAATAATCCTCAAAAAAAATAATTTGTAATAAAAAAACCTTCAGAATGTATTTATTTCTTCTTTTTATCAAATTACTGTAAATAAGAATTGAGTATTATTTAACACAATATGAAACCAAAGTTGGTTTCATAATAAAACCAAATTATTATTTACCAACAATCTATAATAAATTACAGCACAAAATATCTCAGTGGTTATTTTTAACTTCTCTTGCCGTGAATTATTGTGATTCTACATACTCAACTTCTAAATTGTAAGAAGGCCAGTTAATAGAGGGACAATGAATCTGATGTTGAAAAAGAGCTTCCTGTAAACAATATTTGAAAATTGTAAAAAAATTAACTATAAATCTAATGCCCTGACATCAGTAATGACCTTGTTTTCAATTAACTAAAATGTGATTTGTTTAAATGGAGACATCTTTTTATTCCATTAATCTTTGAGTATTAATCCAAGAAGTCACTTCTTAAAT
This sequence comes from Callitettix versicolor, assembly GCA_022606455.1. Taxonomy (NCBI): domain Eukaryota; kingdom Metazoa; phylum Arthropoda; class Insecta; order Hemiptera; family Cercopidae; genus Callitettix; species Callitettix versicolor. The sequence continues at coordinate 5,906,474 of CM040187.1, forward strand.
TTTTTTAGCTTCTTAACTCTAAATAAATGGTGAAAAAAACATTTCACAAAAACACTTGGAAATTCAGCCTAATTTGTCAAAATTGCTTCTTCAGAATTTTTACTCATGCAGATTCATAATTTAAGTCTGCAAAACAAATCTGAAACAAAAGACATTTCTAATTCAAAAGTAAACTGAAAAACAAACAACCGCAATAGTGGTCAGGATTAATTTTTGTCTTTTAAATTTAATGTCGAACTATACGCTAAATGTCTTTTATTTCAGATTTGATTATTTCAGACTTGAGTCATGAATATATGACCAAAATTTCAGCAAAACTTATACAATCTATTAACATTTTTATTAAGATTTATAGAATCTTAGGTCAATTTTTGTATTTTTTCCTGTTAACTTCTAAACTGGTTATTTTAGGGATATAGTGACAAATATATTTTGTTTGGATACTTATGGACTATATTTGAGCAAAATTTGATTAACATTGTTAATCATTTTGAGACATTTTAATTTTGATCAGGTTTTGACCAAAAATTGTCCTTTGGAAAATTGAAAAAATTATTTGAGATACAGACAAACTTAATAAAAATCAATCAATGAGTTTAGTCTCCAGCGATTAAAAAAAAAAAACACTTCTCTGACTCATGTTAACTCAGAACTAGAATATAAACAAAAATATATATTTTTCATGATCCCCAAACTTTTTTTATAGTTCATTTAATGAGAAAGTAAAAGAAGTTCTTATTTATATTTACAAGTATAAGTAGTAGTATAAGTAGTATTTATAAAAGTATAGTTACAAGTAGGTTTTTTTATTAAATAGTATTTTTTCTCGAAGATTATTCTTGCTTGTTACTCAGCATAATTTTAATTTCATTATCGAATGATTACCTTCTTTTATCTTATAATATTACCTGGTAACTCTGGGAAAGCATACGCAGCTGAGCCTTTACCGAAGCCAACATTGCCCTAAACTCCTTTTTCTTATCTTTATGTTCATTCTCAAATTTAGTATCTGTTCCTTCCTTCTCGATCAATATCTCACGTTCCACTGTACGGTTAAATTCAAGTTCTGCAAATCCGAGGAAACTGACCATGACGTAATATAATTCCAAGATCAAATCGTTTATTATTCTCAACTGCATTTTAAATTTCTGAAAAAAGTAAATTACGTTATTGTTTCAGAATATTTATTTTACACCAAACAGAAACAAATATAGAGAACATTTAAAATCCTATATTTTAATATACTATTACGTCAGACTGTGTAACAACTGGAACCTTTGCCGACGACACCGCAATTTTGTCCTCTCACGAGGATCCAACAGAGGCGTCAAAAATCCTACAAAAAGGAATAAACGAGATTTCAACATGGCTCAAGAAGTGGCGAATCAAGGCTAATGAAACGAAGTCAATAAATGTCACCTTCACCTTAAAAAAGGGTATATGCCCACCAGTAACGCTTAATAACGTCGAAATTCCACGAGCAGATCATGTCAGATACTTAGGTTTACACCTGGACAAGCGACTTACATGGCAGAAGCACATCTTTACCAAACGCAAACAGCTGGGACTGCAAATACGGAAGTACTATTGGTTAATTGGTCGCCGTTCGCAACTGTCAATGGGCAACAAACTTCTTCTTTACAATGTTATGCTTAAACCAATCTGGACCTATGGTATCCAATTGTGGGGGACCGCCTCTCATTCCAACATTGAAATCTTGCAGAGATTCCAGAATAAAATGCTACGAATGGTAACCGACGCCCCATGGTACGTGACAAACGAACAGCTGCATCACGACCTTCAAGTATATACAGTCAAACAAGAAATTCTAAGCGCCATACGAAAACCTACAAAGAAAGGATCATAAACCACCCAAATCGCCTAGCGAAAGTCTTGATGGAGGAAACTCGCGCAACTCGTCGACTTAAACGGAAAATGCCCCAAGACATACTTAAATAATAAAGTAAAGTAGGATGTGACCCTAGTCGCATTCCGAGCATGTCATGACAAGTCCCGACCTACCTACTACTTAATGTCCCCCAATATGTGACAGATTGTAGTGAATAAAAAGACAAAAAAAAAAAAAAAAAAAAAAAAAAAAAAAAAAAAAAAAAAAAAAAAAAAAAAAAAAAAAAATACTATTAAAACTATTAGTTTATTTTGGTTAGGAAAGTATTATCAGCATTTGACTTTACTTAGACACAATTCACAGTAATAGAACTGATTTTTGTATCAAACCTTGTATGAACTTCCAAATAATACTGTTCTTGTGAACAAAACACATAAATAAATAAAAGAAGTAATAATATTAATGTTTCATATTGCAAAAGGTATCAAAAATCTGAAATTTTTACTTGACACAATTTGGGAGTGTGACTCTGTCCAGATCTCAAGTGTTTTGATTGAGACAGAAAAGTTCAAAGAGATTTTGATGTAGTGGTGAACGAAAGTCACAAATGTTGTCTGTGGACCAGTATTAATAATAGCAATATTCAGGTTTGATTTAAACTTGGTAAACAAAATTGATTTAAGTAATAACTTGTATAATCTCATTATGTAACCAAATCATTTTAACATTTTTAAAATGGCAACATGTCAAATCTTCAAAAACATAACTTTTTACCTTCCACTTTTTTTTGAATATTTGATTTCATCATTGAAACCAACATTACAATTTGCGTAAATCAGAATTAAAAATTTTTAATTTATACTGAAAGTTTAACACACTCAGGACTGGAGCTTTTATTTTAAAACACGAACCTGCAGATTTTCATGCGAATTCAATAATTTGTATACATGTTTTTCTACATTTACTTTAATGTTTTATATATTACTCTCATTACACATCGCGGCTTCGCCCATGAAACTTAAACTGTTTCAGTAATGTAATAATTTAGATATATAAAAAAATATATTTATAAAAGCGTGATCATCTAAACTCGTGATTATTTTACAGTGAATATGAAAAAATATTATAACCTGAATATGTTATTTTATTAAAACGTGTTCCATTCGAATATAAGAAAATCTGATAAAAAATATTTTTCTCCAATACAAACATTTATACGTCTTTTATATTTTTGTCCTTTTAGGGGATGAATTCGAGGGGGGAATGCTGAATTACGTGTATCATAATTTGTGTTTTAGAATATTTTGTTTACTTTTAAAAAAAGCTGATAAAAAATATTTTTCTCCAATGAAAACACATTTTTCTCCAATTATACTTCTTTTTTACATTTTTAATCTGTTAGGGAAAGAATTTGGAAAAATGTTGAAATATGTGTTTCATAGCATATTTCTACAATATTCTATCCAAAACAAATGTTTTTCAATGCAAAATTGTATACCCCTTTTTTATAAGTCTACACCTTTTCAATCTCTTTAGGGATAAGTTTTGGGAAACGGTGAAAAATATATTTCATTATTATATTTAAAAGTGACTATGTTACATTTTAAGGTCAGGCGAAAAACATATTTTTCCAATAAAAATTGTTTCACCTCATTTTTACCTCTTAAGAGGTTCAATACTGGAAAATCGTTTTTCAGTGCACCCCTACATGTGGTGGTAACCCTAAAAATTTCAAATTTTTACCTATTATAGTCTCGGCTATACATTGATTATTAAAGTTGGACTGGGTCAGTAGTTTAATGGCGTTAAAATCAAATTTCTGCATAATCCTTTCTTAGTGCATCTCAACATTGTTGTAAGAAGGTACCCTAAAAATTTCAAGCTCTAGCTATAATAGTATTGGCTGTATGTTGATTATTAAATGTGGATTGGGTAAATAGTTTAATGGCGTTAAAATCATTTTTTTGCAAAATCCTTTCTCAGTGCATCTTGACATTGTTGTAAGAAGGTACCCTGAAAATTTCAAGCTCTAGCTATAATAGTATTGGCTGTATGTTGATTATTAAATGTGGATTGGGTAAATAGTTTAATGGCGTTAAAATCATTTTTTTGCAAAATCCTTTCTCAGTGCATCTTGACATTGTTGTAAGAAGGTACCCTGAAAATTTCAAGTCTCTAGTTGTATTAGTCTTGGCTCTACATTGTTTATTAAATGTGGACTGGGTAAAGTAGTTAAATGGCGTTAAAATCAAATTTTTGCAAAATCCGGTCTTAGTACACCTCGACATTGTTGTAAGAAGGTACCCTGAAAATTTCAAGTCTCTAGTTGTATTAGTCTTGGCTCTACATTGTTTATTAAATGTGGACTGGGTAAAGTAGTTAAATGGCGTTAAAATCAAATTTTTGCAAAATCCGGTCTTAGTACACCTTGACATTGTTGTAAGAAGGTACCCTGAAAATTTCAAGTCTCTAGTTGTATTAGTCTTGGCTCTACATTGTTTATTAAATGTGGACTGGGTAAAGTAGTTAAATGGCATTAAAATCAAATTTTTGCAAAATCCGGTCTTAGTACACCTCGACATTGTTGTAAGAAGGTACCCTGAAAATTTCAAATCTCTAGCTATAATAGTATTGGCTGTACGTTGTTTATTAAATTTGGACTGGGTAAGTAGTTTAATGGCAGCAAAATCAAATTTTTACAAAATCCTTTCTTAGTGCACGCCTATATGGTAACATAAATGTACCCTGAAAATTTCAAGTCGCTAACTAAAATAGTTTTGGCTCTGCGTTGATTATGAATCAGTCAGTCAGTCAGGACTTCTTTTATATATTAAGATTTTAAAGTTCTCTTATTTATTTTCCATTTTGCTTATTTGGCATAATAGTATTGTCCGAATTAATATATATATATATATATATTTTAAAAAATCTGTTTTTGAAAGAAAAAAAATTGTGTTTTATACTAATTCTAAATTTTTTAAAGAAAAAATGACCTTTTTTTTATGTTTGGCCACATCATATATACAGAACAATATTTACAACAAATTTAGTTTGAATATTGAGCTTTTGTACAAAATACTGTGAAAAACACTCTGGAAAACACAATGAAACACTACAATATGCATAGTAAAATCTCGTCTCATTTTTTACGTTTTTAACTTCTTTTTTTGCCTTTGACTGAACATATTTTACATTTTCTAGTAGGGTTAAATTTTTTTTCAGTGGTTGGTATTTTTTTTGTGTGTGCAAAATGCCTAATTAAAAGACAATTTATTAAAGTTCATGGACCAGTCTGTTCATTCTAGTTCAACTTGTTTTGGCAAAACAAGGAATTCCTGTGTTGGAGCCCTATTTACCTGACTTTGCTCCATGTGACTTTTTTTGTTTCTTAAAGTCAATAAAATGTTGAAAGGAACATTTTTTGAGTCTGTAGATGCAGTGAAGAAAAAAGCGACGGATATGATGATGACCATATACGAAGACGATGAGCAGCATTGCTTCCAACAATGAAAAATTCGTATGGAGCGGTGTAGGTATCGAGGAGGGGTGTATATTGAGAGTGATGGTTTCCAAGGTGCTTAAAACAATGCTAAATAAAAAGTTTTAAAAATTCAGTCCAGTTATTTTCTAGCTACACCTCGTATATAACTATGCATAATTGAAATTATAATGTATTTTAAAAATTTCTTTTATTGAAGCAAACATAAAAATCGTGTATTACGTTTTCTCTTCCTTTTTATTTTAATTACGATAATTTGTTCGAAAACACAACATAACCTAAAACTTATTATAGCCAATGACCTGATCATTATGAATTAGTATAAAATAACTGATCTTTTACAATAACTACCAATATAAAAATTAAATTAAAGATTTATTTCATATATTTGCATCGATTAAACTTCATCGTAGTTTCTGTAGTGTAGTGGTTATCATGTGCACCTCACACACGGAATGTCCCTGATTTGATCCCAAGCAGAAATACAGATAATTTTAATTACAATTAATTTAATATCAGATTTGTAACGCGAAAAATATACTATTATATTTGAATATAAATTTGTACACACGCAAAATCCAACATCACAACCAGCCCTAAAAGATGATATATGTTAAAATCTAAAACAAACATAAAAAAATGTGCATTAGCAAAGTTTATCATTTTTGAAATATCATCGATCTACCTTAGATTTCTCATCATCATCCAAGAACGTCTTGGTTTTGATTTCTTGAAGGAAATTTTCATGTTCACTGATCACTTCCTCTATGGATGTAGCAGTCTTGAACTTTAGAGCAAAGTTTTCAAAAGCACATTCCATGACTTCGAACAATATGTAGTACTGCAACTGGTTGATATAATGAACCATCTCAGACGTCAAAAAGCTACTTTGCTTGAGAACACAGCGTAACTCTGCACAAACAAGTTTATAGTTACAAAGGCATACACTGCTATCTCGCTGATGTGATGGAAGCAAATTTCCAAACAGACAAAAACTACAATATTTTTTTCTTTTTTTCGTAAAATGATTGAAATCTACATAAATTAGCATTTAAAATTACTTTCAAAATAAGAAAATGGCGATTATAACCAATATGGGCTTTCACTGTGAAAAAAAACGATTTATGTAGATTTTAATGTTTATTATGATGGTGGAAACACCATCATGTTTATTAATCAGGTTTCCAGAAGAGTGTAACAAACAAATTTTTAAAAATTTATTTAAGATTTCAAACAGCCATAATTTTGAAACTGTTGAATGGATTTTGCTAAGTAACAAAGTTGTTAAAGCTATTATAAATAAATGCATCAATCGTTACCAATCAATGCAATCAATGTATATGATTACAAAAGTTATTGATTTATTTATTTTATTTTATAACTAGCTGTTACCCGTTGCGGCTTTGCCTGCAATTATAATGTAGGCAATAAAATTTATAGTCGATTTTCAAAATCAGAATAGGTCATTTCATTTTAACATATTTCTATTTAAAATATTATACGATTTATGGTTTTCGGCCAAGAAATATACATTTTTGCTACTCGATGCTCTAAAACAGGGTCCTGTCATATTTTAATAAAATACAGTATTATTAAAAAGTCACTATTATTCAATTAAACTGGAATAGTATTGTGTTTATCTCAGGTACCTAAACCGTGTTCATACCAAATTTAATCTCAATTGGTCCAGTAGTTAAAGTGTGATTGAATAACAAACAAATAAACAAAAACAAACTTTCAGAAATATAATATGATTACCTGTTACCCGTCACGGCTTTTCCCGCAATCGTAATATACATTAAAGATCACACATGACCGTGTTAGGACCAACAACCGTGTCAGTTAAGTTATGGAGTACTCTTCAAAAAAAAATAAGGCTTTTTTCCTGCATCACCGTATTAGGCCCAACAACCGTGTCAGTTAGGTTCTGGAGTACTCTTTTTTAAAAAATAAATAAAGGTTTTTTTAATGCATCACCGCGTTAGGCCTAACAACCATGTTAGTTAACTTATGCAGTATTCTTTAAAAAAAATATAAAGATTTTTCACGTATCACCATTGCCTAACAAACGTGTCAGTTAAGGTTTGGAGTACTCTTTAAAAAAATAACGGTTTTTTTCACGCATCACCATGTTAGACTTAACAACCGTGTCAGTTAAGGTTTGGAGTACTCTTTAAAAAAATAACGGTTTTTTTCACGTATCACCATGTTAGACTTAACAACCGTTTCAGTAAGGTTTGAAGTACTCTTTAAAAAAAAAAAATAACGGTTTTTTCACACATCGCCATGATAGGCCCAACAACCATGTCAGTTAGGATATGTGGTATTCTTTAAAAAAATATAAAGGTTTTTTTACGCACCACCGTGTCAGTTAGGATATGTAGGCTAGTATTCTTTAAATAAATATAAAGGTTTTTTCACGCATCACCGTGTTAGGCCTAACAACCGTGTCAGTTAGGATATGTAGAATTCTTTTTTAAAAATATGAAGGTTTTTTCACACATCATCGTGATAGGCCCAACAACCGTGTCAGGATATGTAGTATTCTCTAAAAAAATATAAAGGTTTTTTCACGCATCACTGTGTTAGACCTAACAACCGTGTTAGTTAAGTTACTCTTTAAAAAAAAATATAACGGTTTTTTTCATGCATCACCTTATTAGGCCCAACAACCGTGTCAGTTAGGTTATAAGTACTATCTAAAAAAAAATTAATAAAGGTTTTTTTAATGGATCACCGTGTTAGGCATAAGAACCATGTTAGTTAGCTTATGGAGTATTCTTTTAAAAAAATATAAAGTATTTTTCACTCATTACCACGGTAGACCTAACAACCGTGCAGTTAAGGTTTTTCAGTACTATTTAAAAAAAAAAGGTTTTTTTCACACATTACCATGATAGGCCCAACAACCGTGTCAGTTAGGATATGTAGTATTGTTTTAAAAAAATATAAGGTTTTTCACGCATCACCGTGTTAGGCCTAACAGCCGTGTCAATTAGGTTATATAGTATTCTTTAAAAAGTAAAGGTTTTTTACACACATCACCGTAATAGGCTCAACATCCGTATCAGTTATGTTATGTAGTATTCTTTAAAACAATATACAGCTTTTTTCACGCATCACCGTGTTAGGCCTAACAACCATGTCAGTTAGGACATGTAGTATTCTTTAAAAAAAATATAAAGGTTTTTCACGCATCACTGTGTTAGGCCTAACAACCGTGTCAATTAGATTATCTAGTATTCTATAAAAAAATAAAGATTTTTTTCACACATCACCATGATAGGCAACAACTGTGTCAGTTGGGATATGTAGTAATCTTTAAAAAACTATAAAGGTTTTTTCACGCAAAAATTGGTTTCTTATCACCCAAAACCCGTGTTAGATGTATTTTTATTGTTTTACCGATTTACAACACGTTACTGATTTTCGCCGGGTAGCAATTTTGAGGTTATGTTGGTCACTTTTATTTTCGATTTTATCGTACTCTCGTGCTTTCATATTTTGGATTCTTGCTTTTGGGCACATAATAAAGCATTTTAGTAACAAAAATATCGAAAAATAAGGATATGCTACACTGTATATTTACCATTTTTTCATATAAAGTAATTACACAAATATATATACTACCTTACAACTGGCACTCTGCGTAGGGATTTTTTACATTTAATATTGAAAATTCAACACAAAGTAACAAATTAAAGTCAGTTTTGAAAAAAATTTCAACTAAAATATTGAAAATATTACATTAAAAGCAATAATTTTGCAATAAATAAAACACAGATTAAAATTCTTAAAATAGGATTGAATCTATTTCGTCTCAGGTACCTAAATCACATGTCCAGTAAATAACTACAATTAACACATGCCACAAAACTAAAAACTGATAATTATTTTGGGCTGGGTAAGTAGTATAATGACATTTTGTAAAACGGGAATAGGCCTATATGTATCTCTGATACTTAAACCATATTCGTACCAAATTTCATCACAGTTGGTCCAGTGGTTAAAGCATGATTGAATAACAAACAAACACACAAACTTTCACAAATATAATATGAATTAGATATTACATATCTCGGGGTTTAATGTTCAGTTTATGCCTCAGCTGACTTTCAAATACAGAATCACTTAACATTATTAAAATCTTTACGGAATTTTGTAATTAAACTGTAAAACAATACTAACATTTCATTTTACTTAATAACTAGATGTGTGATGTGCAAGTGAAAGATCTGAGGTCATTTACAGATGATTTAACAAAATAAAATGATGCATTTATATTTAGGCTATTTTACTTTTGGTTAATTTTAAAACGGTCTGTAAATTTTCACTAATTATAATAAAAAAAAAAAAATTATAAGTTTTTTAAATTATGTTCTCAAGTCTGATGATTAAGGCCACTGGTGGAATTTTGAATTTGAATATTAAAAAGTATCACTCATCAAGTTTTTAAAACTACAATATGATACTTTATTATCTTCTGTAAACTGAGTTTCATTGAATATTGAATAAGATGGATGTTATAGTGCAGATTCCAGTTGGTTTCTTAATTTGTTTGACTGATGCTTAATTATTTCTTTTTTTAAAATGCTGAACTTCTCTCCAACTATTTGGACCAGAATCATCAAAATTCACAATGGCTTCCTCGTTGTTGTTTTTTCCTTTTCTTCCCTTTTTTTTGTTCTTTTTTCTCTACAAACTATTGGCTATTCTTTTTCTTATAGACTGATCATTTATTGAGGTAATTTTTTTATTTATGTTTTTATACGAGAGTGTATCATAATAATAAATGATGGCTACAGTATTATTAGGAATATATGATATTTAATTTAATATGGATTGCAAACATAAATGGGCTGTAGGTGGATTTTTTTTTAAGATGAGTTCAGGGTTCTGTGATTTATGATACGCTACCCTGAGGTGATTATATATGTTTATCTATAATTGAAATTATCATGTCATTACACTATTAACTAAAATTAATTTGTATCATGTTTGAATCAAATCAGTCACAAATTGCTAACGCTAAAGTGATAATAAGTAATGTATATACAATTTTTTAATGATCCTCCTAAAGTGACCTAGAGATCAGGATCAGTGTTCATAATAACACACGAGTTAGCCAGTATACAATTATGTTGGTTTATATAAATTAATTATATTTTTAAAAATCAATCACATTAAAACATTGTTACCAGAACTTGTTGATAGTACCTTGGAATTCACTATCCGCTCTTAATAGCTTCTTTAAAAAAGATGTTTGTTCTTTCCAAGTGGAAGACAGTGTGTACTCCACGCGTTTCAATTTCCACAGGAAATGAAACATCTGTTGATATGTTCCATCACTTAGTCGAAACACCTGAAACAACAGGAGAGAAGTGATTGTATATGTTTCCACAGGAAATGAAACATCTGTTGATATGTTCCATCACTTAGTCGGAACACCTGAAACAACAGGAGAGCAGTGTGATTGTATATGTTTCCACAGGAAATGAAACATCTGTTGATATGTTCCATCACTTAGTCGGAAAACCTGAAAAAACAGAAGAGCAATGTGACTGTATATGTTTCCACAGGAAATGAAACATCTGTTAATAAATATATTCCATCACTTAGTCGGAACACCTGAAACAACAGAAGAGCAATGTGATTGAATATGTTTCCACAGGAAATAAAACATCTGTTGATATGTTCCATCACTTAGTCGGAATACCTGAAACAACAGAAGAGCAATGTGATTGTATATGTTTCCACAGGAAATGAAACATCTGTTGATATGTTCCATCACTTAGTCGGAATACCTGAAACAACAGAAGAGCAATGTGATTGAATATGTTTCCACAGGAAATAAAACATCTGTTGATATGTTCCATCACTTAGTCGGAACACCTGAAACAATAGAAGAGCAATGTGATTGTATATGTTTGACCGATTTGGTAAGCATTGAAGACTCTAAATTATTGGAAAAAGAACTCGTAAATTTGAGAAGATGCTAAGTAAAATGGGTTGCTAGCATGCCATGGGCGAGTACACACGTATGTTTGATTAGTGCACAGAAAAGTTTTAAGTTTTTTTTTGTAAATATCAAGTGAAGTGAATATTAATTATACAATGAAATAAAGAAGATTCACTAATCATGATAAAGATATTAGTGATTTGCCGTTAATTTGATCAAATAATTGGTTAATTGTGTTGAAATCCAGCCATATATATTATATTATATCCAGCCTTATATTATTATTATACGCTTATATTATATCCAGCCATACTTATATCAAAGTTAAAGTGAAATTAGAAAATTTTAAATATTGGAAATTCTAGTAAAACTACAATAAAATTTTATTCAGTTTAGACAAACAAAATATTAACTACACAATTTTAAATTCATAAAGTATTTCCATTATATTTAGATGATTTTAGAAAGCAAAAATAAATAAATAAAATTTCTTTAGTGACTGTCAAAGAACACTGAATTACATTTCTTTAAGAATCAAATTGAATTTCTCTTTTTTAAAATTAGTCTTGATTGAGGTCTGCTCGAAAATTCCCCCTCTGAGAATTTAGAATAGACTATAGAACATGCATAGGCCTAATTTGTGATTACCATAAACTGTTGTATATGACTGTGATGCTCATGAACTTTAAATAATTAAATCATTTTCTTAATTTAGAGATAAAGATATTTTGGAGTAGTTGTGAAAAATCATCAAATATTTGAAATAGATGCCAATTTCAATGAGAACTGATTTAATAGTAATCATTTGAATCACATGTTTTTTTCTTGATACATTTTAATTGTTGTTTATGTTTTACGATTATAATTGTTTGTTGTATATGAAAGATATCTTAATTACTGGTAATAATAAACACAATTTTGTTTTGTTTCAATCTTTGCATATTGTGTATTGTTTATTGGTGTTGTTGATTGTCTTCTTATAGTTAGTTAGGGTTTTATTTATTAATTTTTTAATATTTCATATTGTATGTACACAGTAATTTGTTCATATTACAGTTTATTCTAAATATAAATTTAACTTTGTATTTACAGAGGACAATACAACTGATAAACCCAACTGGGACTGGAGGTGGTTTGAATTATTAAATCGTTAGAATTATCAAAGTTAAGACACAAATGTGACTAAATAACCAGTTAATTGTATAATACTATATTTAACTAAGATTAGAAATAATAATAGGCCAATAAATTAAAACAAAATGACTGAAAATACTTTCAAATAAATAATTAAGAACATTATTTTGATAACATTCTTGTAAATGTGTTTGAGGTGGAAATATATGATTAGCACAAATTTTGAGAAGAGTAAATCTGAAGAAAGCATGGTTGACGATTAGGCAGCATGAATTTAGATGGCAGTGGTGTTTACAAAATATGTTGCACAAAAATGACACTTAGATTTTAGGTTATGGCTGATGAGGCAAATCTTCGTTCTGCATTATGTATCATTAAAAGAAGATACATAAGAAGGGGGATGTGCAACTGCCCTTGTCAGTACTAAGTAGTACCAAACAACATTTACTGTGTTTAACATTGCGGCATGTAACCAATCCAGCTACTCGACGGAAAAAATGGAAATTGCAAAAACGATGTTTTATATGTAAACACATTTACAAGACTAGAAAAAGTGAAACGGTATTAAATTTGAGTGTTGTGAATGTAAAAAGTTTGTCACGGTTCTAAAAAAACAACCATGATTTGAGTATCATTTAAAAACTTTTTTTTAGTTTGAGAAAAATTATTTATAAGTTTTTTCGTATAGTGTAACTTCTATGAATAATAAACATTATAAATTACTAATTTCAAAAAAATTTTAAATTATTTTTATTACTTTTAGTTGTGTAATACTTTATTTTTTAAAACAGCATATGCAGACGTTTCAGAACAGCTATACTCCTGATGAAACAAAGAATCTTATGGCCAAATTTTCCTTTACTGTAGCTAACATTATTTTTTCCTGTATTAGGTTTGAATTATTAAATAGTGAGATTACCAAGGTTTGGATTATCAAGGCTCTATAAAGGTTTTATCGTTTCAACTTTTAAAATACACTTGTAAATTATCCGTGTGATGCATGCACCACCCAATCTTGTAGATACTTGGGACTCTACTATATAACTTTTTTTAACACTGACCAATAACAGTGTGAAAAAAGCAAATTCAACGTATTTTCCACTTACAGTATCCAATGGTCTATCTACAATGTAATCCAAATTGAACACATCCCAACCAGTTTCTCCACCGGAGGGTTCAAGTAGTTTGATTGATAACCTATCAGAAATGTCCTCATCTTCAAATTGAGCGTTTGTTGACCGCATTGCTGTTTCCATTATTGAAAACAAGTTGTGTTGGTACAAAAGCATAGCTGGTTTGCTTAGTTCTGGTCTGAAATAATACATATTTAAAAATGATAACTTGAACAGTTTTATGACAAAATACATAATATATAAAATTAAAATTACAAGTACATGCACGATAATTAATTGTGTTCAAAGTTTCTAGATAATAATTATTGATTTATTAATATTCTTACCCCTTTATTTGTTATAATCATGACATGCAGTTGTCTTGCCGACATGAAAGCCAATTTTTAAAAACTAACAACATAACATAAATGAACATTTTTATATGCTAACATATACATATTTTACAGTAAAAACATTATAATAAATCTTGGCAACAGTAAAATTAAAAAATTTAATAATTTTAAAATTCAAATATATGTATTGTCGATGTGATAGAATCAAATTTTCAAAACATATTAATATCATAATAATTTTGTCCTTTATCTTACATGCTTTTGAAAATCAGATTTAACAATCATAATAGGGTTAAAATCTGTATAAGTCAGCTATTAAATGATTTTCTTCTTTCATCCGGATCACCCACTTTGGGGTACGCCAAATCAATTACTTTGATGTGCGTTAGCTGCCCTCCGCTGTATCCAATACTGCTTCATTCTATCCGAGGCTGCCTTCCTTCTTTCATCCGAGACTGCCCCGCCCCTTTTAGATGTTGGTTTTTCTTGGAATCTTAGGTTTTCATTATGTAAAAGTTTTCGCAGTTTAAGTACATCGTCTATCATCTCATCTGATATCGCCAGCTCAGTTAAGTCTTCCTGGACCCGCCTGAACCAATTACTCTTCGTTTTCCGATCTCTGAAGAAAGCAAAGATCCGCCTAGTAAGTCTACTGCTGTTCATCCTACTAATATGGCCTAAAAAACTAAGTCGTCTTTTCCTCATGCTATCTGAGAGTCTCTCAATTTTGAGATGCAGGTTTTTATTAGAAATCAACTTTACTTCATTATTTCTAAAGTTTTGGCCCAATATCCTCCTTATTAACTTTCTTTCCTTCTTCTCCAGGTTGTCCAGTAATCCCTTATTATTGAGTGTAAGAGTTTCAGATGCATATAAAGCCTCTGGTTTGATCACAGTTTTATAATGCTTAAGTTTGGAATTCCAGGATAACGATTTCTTGTTATACACCTCTTTGGTTAATTGAAACGCCAATTCCATTTTACACATCCTGGATTCCAATGCTCTCTTTTCTAAGGCGTTCGAGCTGATCCATTCACCCAGATATTTGAAGTGATCAACTCTCTCGATTTTATGACTACCGACTCCCAGATGTCGTGGTGCATTTTTAATATTCGTTAGTATTTTGGTTTTCTCAAATGAGATTCGGAGACCTACTTTAATGGCTTGCTTCTGCAACTCTTTAATTTGTAATTCTGCCTCGGACCAGTCCTTGGCTATGAGAGCCAGATCATCCGCAAAAGCCAGGCAGTTACACTTCAGTCCTTTAAGTGATTTCATTACATTTAAAATAGAAAAATAAACCCTCTCCATCATCAGATTAATTTCAGTAGAATAGTTTAAAATGCGAATTTATGTGTATTTTAATGGTGAATGGTGAAATTACATATTAAGAAAATATGACTTTGTTAAGATTTTGTAGTATAGCTGTTATTTTGAAAATGTTGAACAGATTTTTCCCGGGCAATGGACTTGTCCAAGCTACTTCCAAAAAATATTTTCAACCACTTCTTTTCAAACAAATTTTATCCAAAACCTTCAACTATTACTTATACGAATCTCGGTGCAATGGAATCGGGTATATAACAGATCCTACAAGGCTGATTCAGGTTATTTTAATAACTACAGCATTCATATGTAAGTGATAGAATTATTTAATTTCAGCTAATATCTTTATTTAGTTATACTTTAAAAACCCTTTATTTCATAAAATATAAACTAAAAATTCTTTGTATTTTAACACTGATTTTCTTATAACAGTTAATTTCTTTATTATATTATACTTGCACTTTTAAGTTATCTTTGATAATTTATTTCATTTTAATTAAATTCAAAACAATATTTATTTTCTTTAATTAGATTGCTTTCATTTTTTAGTTTTTAAATTAACCTAATAATTCTCCTAAAACTCAAAGATCATAAATGCACTTAAAATTACTTTACCTACAATTATAATTCAATCACCTTGACTCAACATGGATATTCAAGAAATTTCCCTTTGTTTATGACTTATTAATTTTAATGACCAATTTAATCTACACACCTATTTATTTTATTATTTACTATAATAATAATTTGTTCAAATGATGGATTAATTTCAGTTTTTATTAGTCTTAATTAGTTCAATATTTGACACTATTCAGAATTTGAATCAAACCAAAAGTTTGTTTTAACAATGATCTTAACTTTTTAATTTATATTCATATATTTTATTTTACCTATTTACTAATAATTTCAAATTATATTCACTTATATAAATTTATAAAATTTCAATTACATTTTTTGCAAGACTCATCTTAATACTATTATTTTTGTTTCATTGCAATCATTTCATTTGTTTATGTATGATCTTGGTGGGAGTTACAATTACATACACACACACACACACACACACACACACACACACTTTTATTTTCTATAAATATTTTTTTGTATACATTTATACATATAACTTCTAATGACCTTTCAAAAAGTGATATACAAGCCAGGATAGATGCTCATTGAAGGTCACATATCTGGGTTGTACCACAATGCCTACTCCAATAGAACATTTTCTAATACACTTGTTAAAAATAAAATTTTTATTATTAATTAAGCTCTTACTCAAGTAACTGCATGAAATATCTATAGAAGTCGCCTTGTCCCATGAGCATGTATCTTCTTAAGGCCTGGAAGTTCTCATACAGTTTAAATTCAGTTTTAAGCACGTCCAACACTAACTGCGAAGCTTCTTTGAAAGCAGACTCTATGATCATAGATAAGTCACTCATCGGGTCAGCCAAGGATAGTAGATCTGCAACTGCAGTTAATAAAATATAAATGGTGGTAAAAAAGGAATTAAGATTCTGCACTGTATTGATTAACAGCTAAGGTGATCACTTAGCTCGAG
This sequence comes from Callitettix versicolor, assembly GCA_022606455.1. Lineage (NCBI taxonomy): Eukaryota > Metazoa > Arthropoda > Insecta > Hemiptera > Cercopidae > Callitettix > Callitettix versicolor. Next base: position 5,923,267 of record CM040187.1, read on the forward strand.
CATTAAAAGGTTGATAATTACTACTTCATATCTGATCACCTAAAGGGCTTGCCATGGTTACAACATAAAAAGGGTTGGGTAGTCACAGGAAAAACCCTGTTACAATAGCAAAAAGTATGAATTGTTACAAGAACTGCTACAATATTACAGTAATATCTTGGCAATCGCTGGGATTCAGTTCACAGTTGGTGAGGGATACATGATTTTACGTATTATGTGTTCCATCTACTATATTTAGCAGAGTAACAAGTGGTTGCGAATGACATGTTTTAGCATGACACTTACGTCTTCTACAAGCCTTTTGTGTTAATTAACAAAATAAAATAACAAAACAAATTTAACGTTTTAGTAAGGTACTCAAGTATCCATTCCAATTTAAGCATACACACAAATGAATTGAAAGCTTATTTGAGAGTAGAATGAACAAACCCAGTAAAGGTAAAATGACCTCCAATGGTATTTAAAACAAGCAGATTATGCAAGCAGTGTTACGAGGGATGTTTCCAAAGTTCTGGGACTTGTGCTATAATTAAATTACTCAGGACTTATAGGCAAAGTTATTGGGGCCCAGCAAGTCTTGACATGTTTATGCAACTATCTAGTGCAATATTGTTCAGTCTGATTTAGGTGTTCGACTGATATAGACATGTTTTCATAGCACTGTTTTTGAAACCATGGAAGACGCAGCAAAATCTCAAAGAGCAATAATTTTCTTTTTGCGGAAAGAAGGTTTAAAAACAGAAATTATTCAGCGTCTGCAAGGAGTATTTGGTGAGTCTGCAGAATCCAAAAGTACTGTTTATCGGTGGATCGATCGTTTTAAAAAAGGTAGAACATCACTAGAAGACGATTCACTCAGTGGGCGCCCAAGAACATCGGTTAATGAAAGAAACATTACTGCTGCCCAAGACCTACTGAAAGAGGACAGGCTTGACCTACTGAAAGAGGGCTATTTGTCAAATTACTGTGTGCCTAGGGATAGGTACACGACAAGTTCATGACATCTTATATGACTGTTTGGGTGTTAGCAAGGTTTTGGTGCACTGGGTGCCAAGGCTGTTGGGACCAGAAAAGAAACTCAATAGGTCTGATACTTGTCATCAACTTCAAGAGCTGTTAGTCCTTTAAGATGATGAATTTTGTCAATGAATAATAACCACAGACGAAACGTGGATTCCTTATTTCAATCCTGAGACCAAAAGTCAATCCAAAAAATTGTGCAAACCTGAAGAAGGGCCTCCACTTTTGGCGCTACAGTTCCGTCTGTTGGAAAGGTAATGCTTACTGTATTATGAGATTGCAAAGGGATTATTTTTATGGATTATCTGGCGAAAGCTGGATTGAATAATTAACGCAGAATATTATTCGAATTTATTACCTGGACCATTGCGACAGGTACTTGTCAAAAAACAGTCTGGAAAGTTGCATAAGCGTCCGTTATTGCAACAGGATAATGCAAGACCACACACCGCAAGAAAAACGAAGGATGTTTTGAACGATTTATGATGGGAATTGCTTCTGCACCTTATTCCCCAAATCTTGCACCCAGTGATTATCATCTGTTCCCAGATTTGAAAAAACCCTTACGAGGTGTTCAATTTGAAAGTTTAACTGACATAAAAAGTGCCATAAATAGGTAGATTGAGGAGACACCAAAAAAGTTCTTTGAGGAAGGCTTAGAAAATTAGTTTATCGTTGGGATAAATGTATTCAGTTAAATGGAGATTATGTTGAAAAACTACATTGTAATATTGACGAAAATTAAAAAATAATAAAAATTATAGCTAAATTCCCAGAACTTTGAAAACATCCCTCATACAAACATCCCTCATACAAGCAGATTATTACAAGCAGTATTATGTAGAGAAACTACAGTGATTAATATACAGTAACAAAAGAACTGGTGTTTGATGATTTCTGTACAATTTCCAGAAAAGTTTTTTTAAGGTTTTTATTATCCAGATATTACTTTAAAATGAATATTACTTAACTTAGACAATCTAAGAATAACTTTTTAGTTTTTCCCTTATATCTAATTACTTAACATTCGTTGGTATATAAAAAATTTGATTAATGTTGCCGCCAAATGTTTACTTTATCTTAGCATGTGCTGGCTATTAAATAGTAAGCATGGCATTTAGCCCATGACCATTTTTTGTCTGCCATTTTAAGTATATTCATCTCTATCAACTGCAGTCATATTTAAAAAGTTTATTTAAAATTTCAGGTTTTTCTCTAAAATCAAGATGTAAATTAGGAATACGCCTAATTTATTTGTACATATAATTTTTGCATAATTCTATGGGTGAATTTGTAATCTGCATATGATGTTTGCTGTGTCTGGTTCTTCTCTAGTCTATTACTTTGTTAATGATGTCATGGCAGTTTATTTATGTTCCTTGCAGGTTTGCTGGAACTGTTAATTGGAATATTATTAAAGATAGAAATTTTGTAGGTTATGTAAAATTATGGATTGTTACAATTACTAACAAAAATCTACGGTAATAATGAGAGCACTTTTGTACCAACTGCCTTAAAAAAACATTAACTAATTAATAACAGTGTGAAATAATTGACAGTGATGTAATGCCTGATAGTAAGAATGTTTATAATAAGTTTTTTTTATTTTAAGGCAAAAAGCACATTAAGGCTATGATCGATTGCCTCCCTAAATGTAAGTGTGAGTGTAAAGTGTTAAAGTTGCAAGTGTAGTGTTGTAAGTGTAAGTGTGCGTTAAACTCGGGTACTGTGAGTGACGTCTAAATCCTCTCAATAGGTGCAGCTAGTCTGCATCCCCCTATAGGGCATAGTAAGATTAAAAAAGATTACCTGTCATGTAATAAAATTAGAAATGAGTCTTTATGGAGATATTTTATAGATACAAAATAATTACAGTAAAGATAAATAATAAATACAAGTTGGAAAAACATTTCACAAAACTTTCTACCGTTAAATTATTTACATCAAAATCAAAATATGAAGCTGGATCAAAAACTGGAATGAAATTAATCTAATTTCTCTACACTGGTTCATCAGATTTCCCTCAAATTTCAATTGTGTATATATATATATATAGCTGCCTCGGTGGCCTAGTGGATAGCACTAGGCTTTCACCCTGAGGACCCAGGTTTGATTCCCGGGGAGGGCTTGGCATTTTCATACGCTATTATAAATCATCCCATCGTCTGCATTAGCCCAAGGGTGCACAATAGTCGAACGTTAAAAAAAAAAAAAAAAAAATATATATATATATATATATATATATATATATATACTGTCAACAACCAGTATATATATTTACTGTCAACAACCAGTAACAACTCAACAACAGCTGAATAACTTTATAGTAGTATCTGTCTATAGTAAGGGCCCCTGCCTTGGGTTACAAGGTGAAACTTGGTCAACGGTCCTGACAGCGGAAGAGGAATCTCGGATTCCCAACGGTGGATGGAGCGGAAGAGCCTGGTGGTTTCACCACCAACCACAATTCCAAATCCAAAGGCGTTTGTTCCCAGATGGGGCGGCCTTTGGTCAGCGTCTGTTCTCCAGGTTAGGGGCGGCTGAGAATAACCTGCAGGGCTCACAACCTTAGTTGTAAATTTGTGGTTCTAGAAGTCACCCCCAAGAAATTATCAATCATGGAAGAGTTTTGATTGATTAAGTACCTGAGGTGATGTAAGTACCTCAGGTGCACACCAGTGTACAAGCAGACATTCGGATTCTGGGGAGTCTGCAGCATTGCACGGAGACGAGTTGGAGCGTCTTGGAACCTCAAACGAGATGAAATTTAGAAAACCTAATTACATGGCTACATTCAATGTGAATTCTCTTTTACAAACGGGAAAATTAAAACATCTCATTGACACCCTCAAAAGCCACAATATCGTCATAACAGCTCTCCAGGAAACACGATTCTTGGATGAAAACGGTTTTGATTCTGAGGGATTCAGAATTTACAAAGGAAAAACAGGCAAAAGAATTATGAAAAACACCCCCCCACCTGGGAACGGGCTTCATAATAGCCAAAAACATTTTGGACTCTATTGTTGGCTTTGAATCACAGTCTGAAAGACTTTCAACTCTTATTTTTAAATCTGCTAATAGAATATATTCAGTGGTAAATGCACATGCCCCTATAAACGAAGACAATAAGAAGAATAGAGAAAAGGTGGAAGTCTTTTGGGACCAATTAGATGAAGTTATCCAAAATATTCCAGACAGAAATAATGTCATACTTGTGGGGGATTTCAATGCACAGGTAGGGAAAGAGAAGAAATATGAAAACATTGTCGGGAATTACCCAGCGCATAACAGAACGAACCAAAATGGCATTAGACTCATAGAACTTTGCAGAGCACATGACATGATCTTAAAATCCACAGCGTTCAAGAAATTGCCTAGGAAACAGAAAACGTGGATTTCACCAAACCAACTCTTAGGTGAATTTCAAATAGATCATGTAGTGGTTAAAAGGAAATTCAATAAGGAAATACAGAATGTTAAAGTACTTAGGGGTGCAAACTTAAATTCCGATCATTACCTTTCTAAAATAAAACTTAAAATTATTCCCAAAAGGAAAATATGCACCAACAGATTAAAACATAGAAATTATGATCCAGAGAAGATAATTAACTCAAAAGAGCTTCACATTGCCACTGCTGATTTACAAGATCAAGACTGGGATCAAATAAAAGAAAGTCTAATAACTAAAGCCGAACAACTTGCTCCACTAACTAAAATAAAACAACATGCATGGTGGACGGAAGAATGTGACAGTCTCATTGAACTAAGAAGAAAAGTATGGCACCAGTGGCAATCACAGAAAAATGAGCATAACAGACAGAACTTCTTAAGCGTTAGAAAATTTGTGACTAAAAATCTTAAAAGAATCAAAAAAGCTTAGGATGATCAATTATTTATGCAGATTAATGAAGACTTCTCCAAAAACAATGTAAGAAATTTTTATAAGAATTTTAAGAAGAAATTGACTAAGTAGGATCCACCAACTCTACAATTTCAGGACAGAGATGGGAATGTTGCCCATAACAACAGGGATATTTGTAGAATATTAGCGGAATATTTCAGAAATCTCCTTAATTGTGAGGAACCATCAGTAAAGATGGACTTTAATATATCTCCATCAACTAAACCTGACTCAGAACCTCCAACAGTCGAGGAACTCCAATCAATAATATCGAATCTTAAGAATTATAAGGCTTCAGGAGAAAATCAAATCACAGCTGAATTTTGGAAAAATGTCAACGAAAGTGCTATACAGTCTCTCAGAAACATCCTTGAAGAAATTTGGATAAGTGAAAGAATCCCCCATGATTGGAAAACAGCCCTCATACATCCACTTCATAAGAAAGGATCCAAATCTGACCCTAACAACTACAGAGGGATATCTCTCCTTGACGTAACATACAAGATATTCTCAACAGTCCTACTACATAGGGCAGAACCTCAATTGGACCATCAACTTGGAGAATACCAGGCGGGTTTCCGGAAAGGGAGATCCTGTCCGGAACAAATCTTTAACCTCAAACACATCATGAACTACCAAAAGTCAAGGGCTAAATCGTATGTTATCACTTTTATTGACTTTCAAAAAGCATACGACTCTATAGATAGGGAATCCTTATTCTTGGTTCTGAAAGAACTAGACCTTGATAACAAAACCACAAATCTTATCAGGGAAACATTAACTAATACATTCTCCAAAGTTCAATTCAGGGGAGAACTCTCCACCCCTTTTGAGATTAAAACAGGAGTCCGACAAGGAGATGGACTCTCTCCATTGCTATTTAATTGTGCTCTAGAAAAAGTAGTTAGAGAGTGGAACATGAATACGCATAGTGGAATCAGACTAGGAACTAAGAACAAAGGAATTAAGGTAAATTGTTTGGCTTTTGCGGATGACATGGCCTTATTAGCTGAGACATTGGAAGAAGCTAAGGAACAGACTCTTGAACTCCAGAAGCAAGCGTTAAAAATGGGACTTAAAGTTTCATTTGAAAAAAGTAAAATATTGACAAACATACAAAAACCACCAAAAAAGCTTCAAGTGGGAGAACAATACATTGAGATAGTGAAAGAATTCAAATATCTTGGGAAATGGATCAGCTGGAATGCTCTAGAGAAAAAAGCTATGGAATCTAGGAGAAATAAAGTTGAATTAGCCTTCCAACTTACCAAGGACACATACAACAAGAAGTCCCTCTCCTGGAATACAAAGATAAGGCATTATCATACTGTAATTAAACCAGAAGCCTTATATGCAGCTGAAACATTATCTCTCACAACCCAGGGCCCACTTGAAAGGCTGGAGATCAAAGAAAGAAAGATATTATGAAAAATCTTAGGCCCCCAAATTCCGTAACAACCAATTACTCCACATCAGTAATGAAACTCTTTACCAAAAAACTGAAACACTATCAGACACAATAAGAAAAAGGAGAATTGATTTTTATGGGCACATCCTCTGAATGTACAAAAATAGACTAACCAAAAAAATATTTGACTACTTTCGCAGTAGAAGAGCCAAACCACTTTGGTTTAGAGAAACGGAGAAAGACATAATAGAACTGCAGATCACTGACAATAGTGTCATGGACAGAACAGCCAAAACAATAACCAAGGACAAGAAGCAACGGTTCCAAATCTCTGACGAAGAAAGAAAAGCACGATCACAGTGTATGAAGCAATACTGGGCTACGAGGAAGGCACAGAGCATTGAGAAGTGATTGATTTGGTGTACCCCAAAGTTGGGTGAAACAAATAAAGAAGATATATATATATATATATATATATATAGAGAGAGAGAGAGAGAGAGAGAGAGAGAGGTATAAATCGAGTCAGTGTACCAAATTTGAAATAAACAAAAATTATAGTTTCAAAAGTTAGTCAAAAAAAACCCAATAGGGGTCAGAGTTTATTTTTTTAGTTATTTTAATTTAATCTATCTCTTAAAAAACAAAATGTTTTAATTTCAAATTTGATATATTGACGTTAGTTATGAATCTCCATAAATGATAAAAATTTGAGTAGAATGTTATGAACCAATTTTAAGGAACCAGGCCAGTATAGCAACAAATATGTTTTATTGGGGTAAATACAGATTACAGGTATTATCAAAACTGTAGCATATTTTAAAATTTATTTTTCTGCAAAAGGAAACTAGCAAACAATTTCTCAAACTTATAACTTTAAAAAACTTGTTTCTTACCTTCGCTATCCTCTAATGATTGCAGTCTGGTACGAGCTCCATGTAATTCAATCTTCTTAGCACACACTTGATTCAGGAAATGTATACACTTTCCTGCATTAAGCACCATTTTTGCTTGTTTGGTTGACATCATTGATGGGATCAAAGTTTCTCTAAAAAAAAAAAAATTAGTTTGTACACTTTTTACTTTTTCAAAAACTTTCATTATGAAATTTGATTACAAAAATTATTGCTCGTAAGATTTGGATGTATTTCCTGAGACCAAAAATTGATGTCTGTCCATGCATATTGGCTCGGTACTAAACTAATTGACCGATTTTGATTATATTTGGCATGTAGTACAGTTTGCTTGTATTAATTGCATTTTAACTTTTGTTTACAAGAATTTTTTAGTAAAACAGAAAATTGATAAAAATCAGACTTTATAAACATGATATATAAAGCTGTTGGTTTATTTTTTTTACCAAATAATACCGCTTTCCCCTAAAATCAGTTTTGAAAGCCATTTAGAAAAAAAAAATCAGACAATTCCTTAGAATCAACTAAACAGATTCTGTTCAAATATGAATAGTGCACCAAATATGATGAAATGAAAGAAAATAAAACCCTGACTGCCATTGGGTATGTTTTTCTTCTGTATACCTTCAAACCATAAATTTCTTTTATTTAATGATTTGAATTATGATTGCATGTGATCAATATTTAACTGATGAACCGATTCTGAAGAAACTAGTGTAAAAACATTTAAGATAAGACATGGGAGGCCTCACTCTCTGCAGAGTGATGTTAAAGTAAAACAGCTGGCAGTTAACCAGCGAAATAGTGCTGCAACTGTTGTAATTAAAAAAATTATCAATGCAAACATAAAGCATTTTTTGGCAGTTTAAAGTGCTAGCCTCGAAACAAGATTGTCTGACAAAGGCGAAAGGTAATCATTCACTGTAACTCTTTTAGGCATTTTTACAAAAAACTGACAACAAATGTTATTTCATTCCTTTCGTGGAACAAACAAATGCTAAAACCATTCGTTTATGATATATACAATCACACTGACAAAAAAGATATACAGCACACTTAATTTGCTAAGTTAAAATTATAAATGAAACTGGTGTTTATAAAATCCCATAAATTGGTTCTAATCTTTGATTTCTATAACCAAGTAAACCTACCTCAACATAAACTGGTCCCTCCATCTATTCTGTTCAGTGCAAGCGGTATTGACAGCAATAAAAAATTCATCCATAGGGTCATAAAGCTTACCATGTTTTATCCAACAACACATCAGTCTGAATAATGGCATTGCAGCCTGAATAAACAAATAATAGAAACACCATTAATAGAGGCTACAAATGCTAACCTAATCACAGAACTGTTATGTAACTGTTCTTTAGTTACATTATAGCTGTTACTGTATTTCCTACCAAATTTTGATGATTTAAAAAATGTGCCAGAAAATGTAATTATAACTGTGCCTTAGAATCTGCATTATGTACTTATAATATAATTACTGCACACAAATAATCTATTATGTACGTATTTAATATTGTTATACATTTTAAATTTTCTTTAATGCTTCAATTAACCAACAATCTATATTTTTAATACATTTCCACTGGAAAATGAGCTATTAGAGTGGCCATCATGTCATGGTAAGACCCTGAAATTATCATTGATCCTGATTTTTAAAACATTTATTATATATGTTGCAAATTAATTGTGTTAATTGGGATAATGAATGAAGTCAGATTTTTAAAATAGATTAAGAAAAAAAAATGTAACCAATACTTTTTGAAAATTAATTTCCATCATATCTGCAAGAGAGCAGTATAATGCAACTTTGAGAAATATTTATACAACAAAATTTATAGATGTAATTTACCAAAAATGTTTATCTCTAAGTTTATCTCTAACAAATTACTAGCATTATTTAAAATACAGCATGTAAATAGAGAAACACCTGTAATTTTTATAAAGGTACACTGTTTTTTAAAAATTAATGTACATATTTTATTTCATCAGATTTTTTGAACAGATGTACTTAATTTTTCTTGTATAATGTGAGTTAGGAATTTTTAACAGCTTAGCTAGTGCTTTTTCATGATGAACTTTTTTTTTTCTAGAAATTATACTTAACTTAAGCAACTTTTACTTACCCCAGAAAGAACCTTAGCAACAGTTTTTTGTACACTTGGATCACCGCTGTGCAAATACGCAGCAGATATAATAGCACCGCCTCGTTTATTTAAGCAATTACGGCAAATATCGCACAAGATTTGTAACTGCCACAAAGCGTCTCCAGCCCATACCATCAGTCTACGAAGTGTCAGAGGTGGTAAGTTAGTCTGATTTTCTTCAGACATTGGTGAGTCTTCATGGATGAATTTGTGCAATTGAAGCTGTAAACAAAAGTTAATTATACATGAATAATTATTCACGGCTTTGACTTATATTTAAATACAGCAGAACCTCAAATACTTTATCATGTATCAGGAAAACTCGAGCGTGACTGCTCAGTGATTGTTTTTCCACCATATTGTTCAGTGATTAAATTTTTCCCCAATAACATATCAACTATTTCAGTCAGGTCTGTAAAAATAAACAGGCTTTTTTATAAGTTGATTTATACTGTTTTTGAATTTTAACAGTACACAGGTCTCTGTGCAATTTAATAGTCTCTTGGCAGGAGCCTAAAAAGTTTGCCTCCATAGGTGACTTCTTCATTGCCACCCCCCATTACAACATTGTGTAATAACTTCAACGGTTTTATTTTGTTGGAAAAATTTGTAAAGATTAAATTTCGTATTTAGTAATAATCATTTAAAGTTTGGCCAAGCTTTCTAGATACATTTTAATAAAAAATAATTTTTTAGGTAAGCATTATTGCAATCATAGAATCAGATATTTGTCAAAAACTACAAAAATTTTTTACTATAAGTCAAACACTGTCACCAAATGTTCTCACAAGTATGTGATGGCTTTCTGCAGCAGTTGCTGAAACAAAATTTGATGCAGGTTCTTTGCTCCTTGAAATCTGTCATTTACATAAGTTTATAAACAATAACCACTAAAACATAACGTTACAAAAACACACAAAACTCAAAAATGCGGTCACAGCTGTCAGCACACTAATTCACAAATAGTACTGTTTGTCCATTCTATCAACAGCAGGTTATATCACGAACAGATTGCGCACAGGATTCAAATCCCCTGAACTTTCGGATAGTACCTTGCAGTACATTTAAAAAAAATTAAAATTATGCCATTTTATTTTTATGTTACTTTAGTATCTATGTGGTATCTTGAAAGATTTTGTTCTTAATAAACTAAAGTTATTCTTACATTACTAACCCTCATATCAAAGTTGGCAATAGATTGGTAGTACGTATTGAGTTCAGAGTTGATAGCGGAGACTAACCCCTGAGCTGCGGTACCTCTGTACTCCAAGTCTTTACAGTAAGTCCTTATTTGGTTGTGTAAGTAGCCTAACTCCATAAGGTGTCGCACCATATGAGGCTGTGGTACGCGGGACTGAAAAATAATCAAATATTATTTCATTATAATTTGTGTTAATATTTTAGAATTGTGTTTCTGAAGTAATAGAATAATTAGAGGCTGCCAATACAGCTCGCTCATGATCCTTACCATTTGTGGCTGCTTGGAGCTTCCATTTTGTACTGTTATGTTGTCATAAAACAATACATACATACATACATACAACAATACAATACATTGGGATTAATAAATATAATCCCACATAAAACACTAAGAAAATACAGCCATAGTCCAAAATCAGCTCTTTGGTGGAGGTAGTAACTGACAATTTTTGTTGAAATAAAATATATGTGCATGATTTGATGCAAGATCAGTGAAAGAATACAAACAGTTGAGCTGTAGCAGAAAATCATATATGTGTGATTCATCACTGAGCTTATTGGGAAACTCTACAGTTACTAAGTATGGCTCTCTGGGCTTAGAGAGGAGTCGCAAAGAGTTAAATTTTAACTTAAATTCAAAGTAATTAGATTTCTCACCATAGGATCCAGCTTGAACCCTTGATCTGTGTCCATTTTAATTATGTTTCCTTCAATACCTCGAAAACAGAAAATCAATTCTTGGATAATCATCGTCTCTGACACTTCAAGCATATCTACAATCAAAACAAAATTCTTGATTATATTACAAAATAAATAGTTCATTTTAAATTAGTTATGATTCTAATTAATTGTAAACAATATATTTTTTAGTGAATTTCCACTTGAAAAATGAGCTATTGGAGTGGCTATCATGGTAAGACCTGGGAACTTAAACAACACCGATCTATAGATATATAGATCGATATATAGATTATTACAGGGGTTGTTAAATTATATATATATATATATATATATATATATATATATATATATATATATATATATATGTGTGTGTGTGTGTGTGTGTTTCATAATGGTGGCTATTTCAAACCATTTCATAACTTATTTGTCTTAAAAAATTTTAGAAATCTGATGAGACAACATCATAATCAGTGTTAAAAACTGCACAAATCAGAATTTTGAATTTTCAAAATCTGTTGAAATTAGGAAATTTACTTTGATAGCACTCAGGCTTCATTTTTGTATTTTCAATGTAATTTGAGTTTATAGTGCTGTGAAGTTTTTTATTCTGATTATGATGGTGAAATAAGAATTTCAAAAAGGATAATATAAAGAAAAATACTTTTGGAAATTTGCTTCCATCATGTCGGTGATAGACACGATTATTTCCTGACTTGCAGTAGGACAAAAAAACTTCTCTTAAAAAACAATCTTACTGTGTGAACGTATCCTGTTGGAATCCATGTTACTTTTTAAAGTAGACACAGATTGAGGCCTATCTGAATTACCCCTTGGATGTATGTTTGTATTTATTCGTAGGTTGGATGTCCCTTCTGTTCTCAACTGTTTGTTTGTACTGTTAGTCCTTGAATATGTTTTGTAAGATTCATCTGAAAGCAAAGAAATAATACAAAAACATTATAGGCATTTTTCTTTGTTGCTATTTCCTTAAAATTCTGGTTTTATCATGAATTTAAATAATAATAAATAAGTTGAGTATTTTGAATTAATGTTTTTCATAGACCTAAATTTTAAAATATTATTTTCATAGATAACTTATAAGGGTGGTCCGATAAGTACTTAGCCTACAAAAGAAAAACAGAAATTTTGGGAAAGTGGCGATTTATTTCTCAACATAGTCTCCTTTTAGCTTGATACACTTGATCCAGTGATGCTCCAACTTCTTTAACCCGTCTACGTTTTCTCAAGGTCTGCAAAGTAGGCCTCCATGGCGGCGATGACCTCCTCATTCGACTCAAAATTTCTTCCCAGCGAGTGACTTTTTCAAGTTTGAAAACAAAAAGAAGTCGTACGGGGCCAAATCTGGAGAATACGGTACATGGGGCAGCAATTCGTAGACCAATTTGGCTGTGGCAGGGGCGGAGGTGTGAGCCGGTGCGTTGTCATGGTGGAAGAGCACTATTTCTTCTTCAAATATGGCCGTTTTCCTTGTAATTTGGCATTCAATCGGCTCAATAATTCGGCATAGTACATCCCGGTGACCATTTTGCCTTTCTCCAGGTGGTCGATGTGAATTCCAGAAAACGGTGACCATTACCTTTCCGGCCAATAGGACAGTCTTTGTCTTCTTTGCAGCACGTTCACCGGGTGACGTCCACTTTTTTGACTGTTCCTTGGTCTCTGGTATGTACCAGTGGATCCATGTTTCGTCAATGGTCACGAAATGATGTGCAAACTCCTTCAGATTGCACTTAAAAAGCGTCAAACACTGCTTTGAAGTGGTCTCATGGTTGCGCTTGTTATCCGGAGTGAGCAAACGCAGCACCCACCATGCCAACAGATTTCTCATGCCTAAAATTTCATGCAGGATATGACCCATGCGGTCTTTTGAGATGCCTACTGTCTCAGCTATCTTGCATACATTCAATCAGCAGTCTGCCAATTGATCAACCAAGCAGAAGAGATCATGGATTTTTGTCATGTTATCCTCCGTGGTAGCCGTTTTGGGGGCACCTGGACGTGGATCATCAAAAACCGAAGTGCGACCACGTTGAAACTCATTAAACCAATCTTTGACGGTCGCTATCGAAGGAGAAGAGTCATTGTACACAGCATCCAAGCGCTCTTTGATTTTGCTGCACGATTTCACTTCCAAAAACAAGAATCGAATCATCGACCGATATTGTCTTTTTCTACTTTTCTAAAATCCGCAGACATGCTTGCTTTCACACGCGGTCAAAACAAAGATTAAGATTATATACTAGAGGAAGGGATAATTCAACCCCAATCACTGCGATTGATTGACCTATTGTGCAACTTAACCTCTTAAAATACCTAGTTCAGCAGATTGGTGCCCATAATAAGTTCCAACAACCCACTGACTAGCTCACTCTGCTGAAGATCTCTAGGGTCTTGGAAACTCACAATCATAAATTATGTGACCTGCAGTTTCCTCCTCAGTCCTGCAAATGTACACATGGTTTCTCCGTGGTACAAATCTATCCTGTTCATGTCCACCTCAGACCACAGTGCCCTATTATGAGCCCCATGATCCTCCTGAGTTGTGGTCTGCCCAGAATATCTGCTGCCCCTTTAAGTCCTTCAAAAAGAACTTTAGTTAAGAGACGTTGACTATGGGAATGCCCATGAAGGTTCTCCCATCTTACCGTGTTGACTTGTAATCCACCTATTAATGGCGGACCTGGCCAATGACAAAGAAATCCCTAAAGCCAGCTAAGGTCTGATAAACTCAGATGCAGATCCAAATCCAGCCAGTCGGTCCTCATTTCCCTCAACTCCCCTTTGCCCCGGAACCCAGTGAAGAGTTACCAGGTTACCCAGGGACAGAACGTCAAGGTTCTTCCGACACTCCCAGACCAGCTTGGACTGTATTATAAAACCCACAAGTGCTTTTATTGCTGCCTGACTATCGGTATGAATATGAATATGTGTCTTCTTGAAGCCCTGATCCAAGTTCTCCTGAACACACATTAATGGCCATCACTTCAGCCTGAAATACTGTTGTATGCTGTCCCATGGTAATAACTTTCTTTAACCCCTGTCTCAGGCCATATATCCCAGCACCAGTGCCTAACTTTGTCTTGGAGCCACCTTTATACCATACTATACAGGTTTTCCAGGTTTTTCCAACACACGATCTTTCCCCTCAAAGGCCAAGTTGACATCAAAGGGTCTAGATACTATATGCCGTTTAACCATCTGATCCGTCTGCATCAACAAGATTGGGTCAAAGATCTTGTCTGTGATTCTAGCATGCCCATAAATAGAGGGCAGCCAGCCACCACCACCCTGCAGTCTATAAGCTGCTTTACGTGCCTCCCTCATGACAAAAAAAAAAAAATAGGGGAAAACCCAAGAATGATCTCCATGGCCGCCGTTGGTGCAGTGTCCACATACAGCCAGTGATGCACAGGCATGCTAACCTCTGCAACTTAGTCAGAGACTCTCTGGCCCCTCTCTGCTCAACCTTAGTCCACCACACCACAGCACCATAGCACACCATAGATCTAATGACCCCAGTATAGATATACTTCATCATTCCTGGTCTCAGTCCCCATGTTTTACCAACCATTCTTCTAACTGCCATTAAATACTTATTGGCTTTCCCCATGATGTGCCCCACGTGAGCATTCCAGGTTAACTTAGCGTCCAACACCAAGCCTAGATACTTCACCTCGTTTGCAACTGGAATTGTCTCCCCAAAGAGCTTAAGTCCTCCTAGATACGGTGTAATCCTCTTTCTAGTAAATGGAACCAGAGTAGTTTTCCTGGGGTTAACCCCTAGGTTCCCCTGACTACACCAGGTTTCCACCAATGATAAGGCTCTCTTCATGAGATCTACCATTGTGTTTCCATGCCTCCCCTGGATTAGCATCACTAAATCGTCGGCATATCCTTGGGTATAGCATCCCTCTCACGAGAGAAGATTCACGAGAGTCCACCATCAGGTTCCATAAGAGAGGGGACAAAACATAAAGCACATTAAGGCTATCATCGCCTAAACACAACTACTAAAGAAAAGAAACAACAGAGCGATAAAACTTAACATTACTTACAAACTAGATAACATTTATAACAAGAGTAAATAACTTAAAAACAAAACAATATAAAGGTGGACTGTAAAGGGGTCCTAATCAAACAGGAAGATAATAAATATTATGAAACAACAAAATTACCTAAAACTAGTTAACAAGAATATAAACTATAAAAATATATAATACTAAGGAAAAAATTAAAGTTAAATATATTGATATATATGCAAGCGTCTAAGGAAGGCCAAAACGCGATCAATGATTGACGAATCGGCCCCCAAGATCGCCTGCATATAGTTTCCTAATCCATATATTAAACGCATTGTTCTCAAGCAATTGCAGTCTGAGATCAAGTGTTTGACTGTGATGGTTTCTCCACAAAGTTGGCATGTAGGTGGCTCCCCGCGTCCCATTATAAAACCATGTGTCACCAATGAATGACCAATACGGAGGCATGTAACGACAACCTCCTCCCTTCGACTTGTTCTTACAGATGAACCCCAAGGGCGAACGGTATGTTTAATTACCCTCAATTTGTTATTGTCCAAGGCTATCCATTCATCTTCCCAACGCATTCGAAGTAATTGCGTTACTTTGGATAGATAATCTGAACAAAATATACGGTGCGTGTTTGGCGGCAGCAAAGTTGCTTCCTTTGCTGCAATATCCGCTCTAGTGTTTCCAATTATCCCGCAGTGTCCTGGTATCCAGCAAAATGTTACTCCAACACCTCGTAGTTCAAGGCTGCGAATACGGCACAAAATATCTTGAACTAGAGGATTTACCGAATACATATCCTGGATAGCCTGGAGTGCACTTTTCGAATCGGAACACACAAGATAATGAGCAGAATTGGATACAACAGTGTTCACAGCCTTCAAGATAAAAAACAGTTCAGCAGTAAAGACACTACAAATTGAGGGTAATCCATACTTACACGTTTGCCCTAATGTGTAAAATGCACAACCGACTTTATCTTCAAGTTTTGAACCATCTGTAAGAAGTTAAAAATAACTTCACTAGATGGGTTGGAATGTAGAATATGAAGAAACTCCTTACGATACACTACGTCAGGAGTGTTGTATTTTACGTAAGACGATAGTCATAAATCGACTGTCGGCATGGTAATTCCACAGAGGAATAAGACATTGGGACCTTACAAACATTGGGGGCAGTTCAATATCTAAGTCATCAAAAATATGGGAAGTTCTAATACCAAGCGGAGCAGTAGCATTCGGTCGAGTTTCATACTGTCGCAGCAATTGATTTTTGAAAACTGTATTAAAAGCAGGGTGCCATGGTTTAGATGATAAATTGCTTACACAAGTTAACTGTAGTTTCTGTCTCCGTCGAGAGAGTGAAGGTTCCCCAGCCTCGGCTAGGATGCTCACAACGGGACTAGAACGGAAGGCTCCAGAGACAAGTCGTATTGTAGAGTGATGGACTGGGCCTATTTTCTTTAATACGGATAGTCGTGCAGACGAATATACAATGCTGCCATAATCAATTCGCGAACGAATCACCGCATGGTAAAACCTCATCATACAAGTTCTATCAGCGCAACATCGAGAACCACAAAGTATCCTCAACATATTGAGAATTTTGTTATATCGTAACTTTAAATCATGCAAATGAGGGTTCCATTATAGTCTTTGGTTGAATATTAACCCCAAAAATCGAACAGATGGAATGGTCCGAATTTCTGTACCATCGAGAAATATTGAAGGAGTTCGGATCTGTCGACGGCGACTGAAGGCAATACATTGAGTTTTAGCAGCAGAAAATTTAAACACAGTAGAATTTGTCCATGACTGCAAGCTGAAGTATTCTTTCAGCTGTGGCCAAACTTCTAGCACCAACATAAATTGCAAAGTCATCCACAAATAGAGAACAGCGAACAGGAGACCGCACATTAGTAGTTATACTATTGATAGCAACAGCAAACAAGGTCACATTAAGTACACTTCCCTGCGGGACGCCATTCTCTAACCGAAAACGATCTGACAATGTAGATCCAAGCCGTACTCTGAAATATCTGTTTGAGAGAAATATTTTAATAAAACCTAGTATATTACCTTGTATACCCCATGATTTTAAAGTATTTAGTATTCCTCTTCTCCAAGCCATATCATATGCCTTCTCTAGGTCAAAGAATATTGCAACAAGTGTTTGATGTAACATAAAGGCATTTTGGATTGCAGATTCTAATAAAACTAACTGATCGATGGAAGACCGCCCTTGCTAAAACCGCACTGGTTCTTAGAGAGTAAATTATTATTTTCTAAATACCAAACAAGACGGCGATTTACCATTTTCTCCACTAGCTTGCATAACACACTGGTAAGAGAAATAGGGCTGTAGCTGTTTGGACCAGTTTTATCTTTACCTGGCTTAAGAATAGGAATCACTGTTGCTTCCAACCAAACATCAGGAAAGAGTGTTCCTCAAACATACGATTGTATATCTTCAGGAGGGAAATCCTCCCGATGTTGGAAGATTTTTAATCATGGAATATACAAGGTTATCAGGGCCTGGTGCTGAATCTGAAGAGTATGACAGTGCAGATTCCAGCTCTTCTATGGAGAAGAGCGCGTTCAAAGGAGAAACAGACGTACCAACGACGAATGGCATTGCTTCTTGGGTATTTTTGAAAAGACAAAAACCATTGCTATAGGAAGTAGATGAAGAATAATCTGCAAAATATCAACCCAATGTATTAACAATATCTCGAGGATCAAAACTTATTATTCCATTCCGTTGTTTGATGCCCATCAAGAGAGTTGATGGAGATGAACCAGAAACGGAACGGAGTTTCTTCCAAACAGTTGATACTGGTGTTGTTCTTGATATTGTGTTAATATACTGGGTCCAAGAATTCTTTCTACTTTGTCTAAATATTCTACGAGCTCTAGCTCAGAGAATTTTATAACTCTCAAGATTTTCATTCATCAGTCGTCTGTTGAACCTTTTTAGAGCTCGTCTACGTAAAAGCAAGGCATGCTTACAGTCCTCAGTCCACCAAGGAACGGGGGGACGAGATTGATGAGTTGAGGTTTGAGGAATAGTTTTATGTGCTACATCTAAAATATTTTCAGTTAAAGTTTGTACCATTTCATTAATAGAGTTAAAATTTTCAATGTCAGGTGATACAAATTGCTCTGTGAAATCCACCCATTGTGCCTTTTGTAGATTCCACCGTGGAGGGCGTTGATTCGGACGGTGGAATGTACAAAATGAAACATTAATCGGAGTATGATTGCTGCCGTAAAGATCAGATATCGCCGATTATTCAAACTTCGTTGCCAAAATTGGACTGCAAAAGGTCAAATCAATGACTGTCCAACCACCTGTAGAAGACGATAAGTGTGCTGGGGAACCATTATTTAAAAGACATAGATCTAATGTAGTCCTTATATTGTCAATTCGGTTTCCTCGTGAGTTACACATAGTAGAGCCCCACGATGTGTGGTGAGCATTAAAATCACCCATCAATAGAAAGGGGACAGGTAATTGAATTAAGAAGTTAACTAAGTCGTTGTTTTGGAAGGCATAGCTAGGCGGTAAATAAACGCAACATATGGTAAGTTTAAATGGTACGGTAGTCTGAACTGCGACAGCTTGTAGAGGAGTTATTATGTCCACAGGAACCGTATCAATAGAGTCACGAGCGAGTATGGTTACCCCACCCTTCGCTCGTTTTTCCATTATGAAGCCGGCCCTAACAACAGAATACCCTCTTAAATTGAAGGAGTGCGATTGGTGAAAGTGCATCTCTTGAAAGCAAATGAATAATGGAGACGTATCTCGTACAAGAAGTTTTAAAGCTTCAATATGACTTTTGGCTCCATTAATGTTCCACTGTATCACATTGTTGTAAATGGAAGGCGTTGACATTGAAAATTAATAATTTAGTTTATGATAGGATTCATATTATCAATAGAGCATACTATAGATTGATCAGAATCAACAGACACAGAGTCACAACTGTGACTAATGTCAGACTCTGATGATTTTTTGGTTTTGTTTACAAGAGGTTTGGTAGTAGAACCTCCTTTAGAAGTTTTTTCAGTTTTCTTTACAGATTGTTTACTGTGGCAGAATTTTTATTTTTAGGTCCAACTGTTGGTGGACAAGTGTTTGATTTTTTTTTAAGAAATACTCTAGACCCGGAGTGGTTTTCTTATCAACGGGCGACGGGTGGTTTCTTAGTATTTGCGACGTTTCATTAGAGGCTTCGTTACTGGAGATTTAGACTCTTTACATGAACTAGACCCAGAAGTAACTTTAGTAGGAGAAAGCAATGAAGGACCTTTCTTAGCAACCGGAACCGAAATACGTGTGACATTGGAGGATGACAGACTTAACAATTCAGCTACTTGATCCGTCAAAACTTTGACAGTTTTGGTTAGCTCATCACAATTCACACAAGATGATATTTTTGGATTAGATGTGACAGCTGCAAAAGATTTTCCATTCAGAATAGACATAGAGCTTTTGTGAACTCTCTTGGCTTCGGAGAAGGAAATCTTATCTTTGGCCATTATTGATAAAATTAACTTTTCTTCTTGAAACTTGGGACAGTTTGGAGATCGGGCAGGATGACCACCTCCACAGTTCACACAATGTGGGCTAGCCTGACAACCTTCACCACTATGACCCGCAGTACCGCAATTGCCGCAAACCTCGGGCTTCGAACACGAGGAACTCATATGGCCGAAACCTTGACATCTAAAACAACGCCTTGGGTTAGGAACATAAGGTCTGACCGACAGCCTTTGGTATCCGGCATAGATATACTCGGGTACAGTGGGTTTTCCAAATGTAAGAATTAAGTGGATAGCGTACTAGGCTTTCATCCCGAGAACCCGGGTTCGATTCCCAGCGAGGGCTTGGCATTTTCATACACTATAAATCATCCCATCGTCTGCATTAGCCTAAGTGTGCACAATAGTCGGACGTTAAACACCAAAAAAAAAAAAAAAAAAAAAAAAAAAAAAAAAAAAAAAAAAAAAAAAAAAAAAAATGGTGGATTTAACGGGATTGAGTCCAACCCCAGTATCCACCTATCCCAAATTCCCCCACTCCTCAGGTCCACTTCTAAAAGTCCCCGAAGGTAGGTGTGTATTAGTTAATTTTGATTTTTGAGTGGATACAAATGGATATAATGGATATAAATGGTCCTACGATCAGCTAGGGAAAAAGAAGTCCACCCATGCAGAGCCCCGCATGTACAGGAAAGGCTAATTGAAACGGGAGGTCGCCCGGTATCCAGAGTTCGCATTCTAAAAGCTTAGCTCTTCCTTAGCAATGCAGCCCTCGGTATATGCTGTTCCATCTTAGCTTGGGATAGGGATGCATCTACGCTTCAGCTGCATTGTTGCGATACCCTAACAGCTTGTTGTCCAGAGTGAGCAAACGCGGCACCCATCGTTCTGACAGATTTCTCATGCCCAAAACTTCATGCAGGATATGACCCACACGGTCTTTTGAGAGGTGCCTACTGTCTCAGCTATCTCACGCACCTTCAATCAGCGGTCTGCCAATAAGAGATCATTGATTTTTGTCATGTTATCCTCTGTGGTAACTGTTTTCGGGGCACCTGGGCATGGCTCATCAAAAACCAAAGTGCAACCACGTTGAAACTCGTTAAACCAATTTTTGACGATCACTATCGAAGGAGAAGAGTCACTGTACACAGCATCCAAGCGCTCTTTGATTTCGCTGCGCGATTTCCCTTCCAAAAACAAGAATCGAATCACTGACCGATATTGCTTTTTCTATTTTTCTAAAATCCGCAGACATGCTCGCTTCCACACGTGGTCAAAACATTCCGATTCAGTTGAAATTTCGATAATGTACTAGTAGCCGTCTACGATAATGTACTACACAATAGTAAAATGTCTCTTGCGATAGTGGCGCCATCGGGCGGTGAGGCTAAGTACTTATCGGACCGCCCTCGTATATAATAGTTTAATTTTTTCATAAACATGTATAATAATTTAATTCTTTTCATAGATGCACGTGTTCTGTAAACCACTTTTTTTTTTAAAGATAAACTCAATTTATGTAAAAGCTGTAACCTTTCCATAAAAGAATGATGCAATATTTAAAGAGAACAGTAATTACATCAGACTCTGTCACATGTAAAAGTTCGTTGGTTGAAAACTTTTACTTATTCATAGGTTGGACGTCCCTTCTATTCTGGACGGTTTGTACTGTTAGTTCTTTTAAGATTCACCAGTATACAAAGAAATAAAAGAAATGATACAAAAATATTTAATTTTTCCTCACACGATACTACAAAATTCTGGTTCTATAACGCATGTCATATCTAAAAAAAAAAAAAAAAAAAATAAATTGGATATTTTGAACTTTTATTCAAATTCAAATTCATTATTACTGGTTTGGTGTAACAAATGAATCCCAAGTTGTAATAATCATAGACGAAATTTTAAATACGCCATGAGTACTTATAAAGAGGTTTTATAAATAGAGGGCATAATGTAGGCCTATTTTAAATTAGAACCTACTCATTTACCAACGATTCATTTACCTTTTGACACGGAACCTGACATCCAGTTCATATTTGGTCTGACATCAACACTGGATGCGACTGAGATGTTTTTGCCCAGGGAAGGATATATTTCTTCCATGCTATCTTCTTTCTATTAACATAAATTATAAACAGTCCATTTGTAACTTAAAATAAATATAAAATAACACACATATAACAAATAAAACTTTTTAACAAATCTTCTTTTGAAAATGAGCTATTCTAACAGTTAAGTAATAAGCAGTTAATAGCTGTACATGGTAAGTAACATGCAGAGCCAGAACATGTAATGTATGTAATGTTCCTGACCTCTAGAACATCTTTTGAGCAGCTGTATTAAAAAACATTGTTACAACTAAAACTCTGTAATTCACAGAGGTTATGGTAAAGGTATTTACACCTTGCCTAGACACATATGCTGAAAGCCATGCACTTCTAAAAACCTTTACACAGCACTTCTCACAATGCTTATGAGTACTACAATTAATAATACTCATTGCTTTTGATGAACATCAATGGTGTCCAATATCACTGTGTGTGTGTGTGTGTGTGTGTGCACGCGCGCGCACACGCTCACATCACATTAGCAGACTGACATTTTTGTGCTTATTTAATATAAAATGGTGGCTGGAAAAGATTACACAATCAGCTACGCTGCATACTGCATTATTTTACAAACCATGCAGGTAACTGATTATTTTGGAAAAACTGTAATTTAAAAACTCTGAAAACATTTTTTTTTCAAAATTATACAACATATAATTTATTATATACAGAATTATAAAGTATTTTTTATTAGGTTGAGAAGGTCAGCATCTTCTAATTGATGTATTAAAAATAAAATTACTTATCACAAAATATTAAGAAAAACCGTTCAAATAAATCTAATAAGAAGAAAGAGCTTAAAATTACTTATCACAAAATATTAATAAAAACCGTTCAAATAAATCTAATAAGAAGAAAGAGCTTAAAACTACTTATCACAAAATATTAAGAAAAACCGTTCAAATAAATTTAATAAGAAGAAAGAGCTTAAAACTACTTATCACAAAATATTAAGAAAAACCGTTCAAATAAATCTAATAAGAAGAAAGAGCTTAAAACTACTTATCACAAAGTATTAAGAAAAACCGTTCAAATAAATCTAATAAGAAGAAAGAGCTTAAAACTACTTATCACAAAAATATTAAGAAAAACCGCTCAAATAAATCTAATAAGAAGAAAGAGCTTAAAACTACTTATCACAAAATATTAAGAAAAACCGTTCAAATAAATCTAATAAGAAGAAAGAGCTTAAAACTACTTATCACAAAATATTAAGAAAAACCGTTCAAATAAATCTAATAAGAAGAAAGAGCTTAAAACTACTTATCACAAAATATTAAGAAAAACCGTTCAAATAAATCTAATAAGAAGAAAGAGCTTAAAACTACTTATCACAAAGTATTAAGAAAAACCGTTCAAATAAATCTAATAAGAAGAAAGAGCTTAAAACTACTTATCACAAAGTATTAAGAAAAACCGTTCAAATAAATCTAATAAGAAGAAAGAGCTTAAAACTACTTATCACAAAATATTAAGAAAAACCGTTCAAATAAATCTAATAAGAAGAAAGAGCTTAAAACTACTTATCACAAAGTATTAAGAAAAACCGTTCAAATAAATCTAATAAGAAGAAAGAGCTTAAAACTACTTATCACAAAGTATTAAGAAAAACCGTTCAAATAAATCTAATAAGAAGAAAGAGCTTAAAACTACTTATCACAAAGTATTAACAAACACAGTTCAAATAATTTAATAAGAAAGAGCTTAAAATTACTTATCACAAAGTATTAAGAAACACAGTTCAAATAATTTAATAAGAAAGAGAGCTTACTTTTGGAAAGCTGGTACTGGCACTGGAAGACATACCGGTAAAAAGTTTAGTACTTGTAAATGGCTGTGAGGCAGTAGAACTTGCAGACATATTGCTTCCTGCTTCTGTTCTAGTAGGCCCACTCATATTCAGCAGAAAATTAAGAACTTCTGTCCGATTTATCAGTACATGTTGAGACTGAAACATAAAAAACTGAAATAAACAACTGGAAGTGGAAAATTCATATAATAGATTTACAAGTTTTGTTTTAGACAGACAAAACTTCTTCCTGCTAAATTTTAGGCCCCTACTGAAATTTCCTTACTAAATCCACAGGTGGCTGAAAGCTATATCATATATGGATAAAATTACAAAGTTCAATTGGTGATAGCGCAATTAAAAACATTAAGCTAACCTGAATGAGAGCCTGGACAAAAGAAAGTCTGTAATGCACATGGAATATTAGAAAAACCATTAGTGCTTATCTAGAACAGTATTTCATTGTGCACCAGAATATTTTAACTATCTTCAAAAGTAGGCATATGTTGTATGATACACTTTAGCACTATTTCAGTCTGTCTGTAGTTTTTTAAATGATTATTTGTTTTAAAACAATGGATCAGAAATTTTCTATGACCATCGATGTAATTCACAGTCTAACTTACAAATCTTATACAAGCTTGACTGGTAAAGTTTGGTAATTTCACCTGAAAATCATGAATATTACATTTAAAAAAAAACACAGTGAAACAGGTACTATTATTTGAATTCTAATTCAGACTATTATGGACGTAAACCTACATACACAACTAACAACAGATAATTAGGCTATACAATAAGGATTAAGGATATGTTACCATAAACAACTGTATGATTCAACTGTATGTTGAATCATACAGTTTGTCACAGCCCATATGATTCTGTGGAACATGGATTTGAAAATACCTTAAAAAAGATTGATTTGAAGGGAGATTGCAAGAATGGTAATAAAATAGCCTTTGAATTTTATTTTGTCTAAAAACTTTTATGTATTATTTTTAACAAAAATGTCACCTTCTCTAGTAGTAAAAGTTACTGGTTTCATCCCTAAAAGTAGTACTTCTTGATAAAAGTAGCTTCAAAATCACATTTACCTATGTACTCCTGTAATAGTAAATAAAACATACACTTTCTTCCTTTTTGATTAACTTATTGTTAAAGGCTATAGCTTGCAAAATTGGATGTGGGCGCTAGACTGGAAAATGCTGTACATCGCCATTTGTAGGTACAGAAAAACACATGATGCAGTGTTATTCAAAACATGTTGTAATGTGCTGTTTTAAAAATATTGCTGAAATAATAATTTCAAGAAGTTATTAACTAATGATTTTAGTTTATTTATTTATTTATATATATTTTTTATTTGTTTTATTTTAATTTTATTATTAATTAAATAATAATTATAAATATATAAATACAACATACACACACACGCGCGCGCGCGCGCGCACACACACACACACACACACACACACACACAATTATTTGAGTCCTCCAGTACATTACATTCAAGCTAAAGCTAATTTTGATGAAAATATTATTGAATATTTTAATAATAATAATAATAATAATAATAGTATAATTCAATAACAGAGAGTTAAGTAAAACAAAAAGAGTGAAGTAGGTAGCTGTGATTTCTTCACTGAACCGAGTGGTGGTCCCCTATCTAGCCTCGCTTTCACATGTGTTTAACTCTTCCATACCTTGAACATTATGCATGTTAAGCCCTTATTATCTTAATTAACAATAGGCCTATAAAAATTTACAAAAAATATTTGTTACTGTACTTAGATTATTATTTTATAAAAGCATGTAAGAAAAATGTACGAGTCAAATTAAAAAAAATTTAATTAAAAATGAAATAACTTACGTGTCGGATAAGTGTTCTGTGCAAACGTTCAAACTCTTTCTCATCACCTCCAATACTGGCAATCTGACTTTTAATCTTTTCCACAATAGCAAATTCATCATTGTCTTCATAATTATTAGTTAGTGATAAGTCTAACTTACAAATCTTATACAAGCTTGACTGGTAAAGTTTGGTAATTTCACCTGAAAATCATGAATATTACATTAAAAAAACACACAGTGAAACAGGTACGTCATCTATTTGAATTCTAATTCAGACTATTATGGACGTAAACCTACATACACAACTAACAACAGATAATTAGGCTATACAATAAGGAGTAAGGATATGTTACCATAAACAAGAATTGCTCACACTTCTCATATTCCCGAAACTGTAAATTCAGTTTATGCAGAAATTCTCAAATATAAAAATTATTGATTTGTGAAAAAGAACTAGGCATAAAATGATATAAACATCCAATATTTTTACTTATTGCAAAATAAACATTAGTATTTCATAACAATATTGAATTTGAATAAATTGACAAATAATAAATGTATAACATGTTGTGGATTTAACAATACAACAACTTAACAAATAAAAAAAGTATTTTATCGGTTTTCTCAACTAATTAGGCTTAATACTGTTACGTAAAGTAGATGCACACATCCACTTTTCTGTCAGACTTAAGAGCATGTAAATTATTATTACTTTTATAACTGTTGTAAGCCTACTTTAAATTTAAATTACATTAATTTTAACCAATGAATTTACAATTAATTGTGCATTAATAACTATACAAAACTAAAAACATTAGCATAATCTAGTCTAGTGATTCCAAACTATGAATCACAAACCATTCATGCACTGCTGTTGTTTTTATAAGCCTTGGAATAACTTACTCAGTTATAAAATTGAGTTTAGATTTCTTGTCAACATAGAAAGGTGGTCTAAAATTGGAGCCTGTGTTTTAAAGAACAGCCACTGCCATGATCAATGAATGTGAAGTTATAGTGACCCACTGTTGAGTTCCAGCCTAATTAAGCTTGGCTTTATTATTGTATAGCTTATACAAAATAAATACAAGAAAAAAAGATTAAACCATCCAAACAATTATTTGGTGAAATAAAATTTAGTTCAACATAATTACAGCATGTTGTTGTGTTTAGGATTATACAATAAATATCAATAATAATAATAAAACAACAACAATAATTTATGTCAAACAAAATTGATGAAAAAATATGATGTATGCATTACTAATGTTTTTGAAAATCGCTACATCCATAAAGTCTGTTTTGGGGTAGATTACTAGTAGTTTTTTTAAATATCTATATTACCTAAAATCTATGTACCTAGATGTAGCAAGGGGGAAAAGATTTGTTTGAAAGAGAAGTAATAAATAAACAATCTTGATTAAGAACATCGCCTTGGTGGCCTAGTTGATAGCGTACTAGGCTTTCACCCTGAGAACCCGGGTTCGATTCCCGGCCAGGGCTTGGCATTTTCATACGCTATAAATCATTTCATCGTCTGCATTAGCCCAAATGTGCACAATAGTCAGACGTTAAACATCAAAAAAAAACTTTATTAAATTAAAATTCACAACCATTTGAGACAAAACCATATAACATAGAAGGTCCTAATACAATGCAATGCAATAGGATATGTAAATTGTACGGCATGTTCTAATACAATTCAATACAACAGGACCTTCAATGCATAGCTTATGAAGTTTGAAACAATGCAATACAACTCTTTTAAATCTAAATCAATAAAAAAGGAAAGCATTTCTGTACTTTTGGACCTCATGCTAAAGTAATGATTTAAAGAATTTTTTTTATTATGAATTTTATTATTACAGCAACACATATTCGCCAAGAAAAATTTAATTTATTATAACTTACGACTTTAAGCCTTTTTTAATAGAATTATATTGTGATGTAATTGCTGTTTATATTGCGTAGAGCATGCTAGATTTCATACACAAGATTTTTATACTTATGTCACCCAGTGAGGTACTGCTCATGCATGTTATCACAGTGTAATAAAGAATTACGTTTTTAAGGTTTGATTTTTAAAAAAGTTTATATTACACCCATCAACTGAGTCAAGACAAGTTAAGTTCTTTTTTTTAAAAAAAGTCTATATTCTTTTAGTATTAATAAGATGCATTTAATTAATTGTTTTCGCAATGAAAAACATGTTAGCTACTTCAGCACTAGTCATTTGGAGGTTATGTTTGCCAATCATTTTTTTCTAATTTCTGTTGTTTTAACCCTTTTATATTTTGGATTATTACTATGGGGTTATAATAGTGTTTTACAGAACAATTGACCAAAAATGCAATTTTACAAAAAAAAACAATTTTTAAATCTAGATATCTATACAAAACCATATTAGGTTAGTTTCTGTGGGTTATCTTTCCTGCAGGTCTACTAAATATTTTTTATTCAAAAAACAATTACTAAACAATTTTATTGAAAAATACAAATACTTTCAAGGAAATTTTTAAAAAGTCCGAAATTCATGGTTACTCAAATCTAAAGTATAAACTTTATTGTACACCATAAATCACAGAACATCAAATTGAAGCTTATGACAGTTTGCATGAAATAATTATAGCCTGTAGTACTACATGAAATATTCGTTGAAAAAGGATCCCAATGTAAAACCAACTTAATAATGTAAACTTCACAATATATAAACTAGGGAAAAGGCTTACTATTTGTTAGTCCACTTGCGAGGTTACGTATTAAATTTTTCAGATCTTTTTTTAATTCTTTACTAGATGAGGATTTTTGTTCTTCCATAGAATGAGCCATTTTTGTTCAATAAAACCATCACATGTAGAACAGAAAATTGAATCTTGAATTAACTAATTAACTTGACCTAACAAGCAACAAAATACAACATACCACATCCCGCCTTTCAGCTTTCGATCAACATATAAACATAATAAACATTAAAACAGTTAAATCATAGATTACAAAAATGTACACTAGAAAATTAGTATGAGCACCACAGATAATGAACAAATGTATACTATACATTATTTAGTAGTTTATATATATACAAGTTATGTCGTTGGT
Source organism: Callitettix versicolor (assembly GCA_022606455.1). NCBI lineage: Eukaryota > Metazoa > Arthropoda > Insecta > Hemiptera > Cercopidae > Callitettix > Callitettix versicolor. Next base: position 5,951,990 of record CM040187.1, read on the forward strand.
TCCGATCGATTGGTTTTTAAATAACTCAAACTTGAATTTTACAAAACCGTTTATTATAATAATTATAATAAATAAGTATAACTCTTATGCCTAGAGGTAACCTGTTGTACAGTGTTGTTCACAAACTGGATCAGACTCAACTAACTTAACAAAAGCTTTGTTACAATGCAATGAGAAATTTTTTTTTTTTTTTTTTTTTTTTTTTTTTTTTTTTTTTTTTTGAGAAAAAGCTGATATAGCTATTCTAAGAAATGAACATCTGCAGGATTATATATCGTTCGTTGACATTATCCATTGTCTTAACCTAAATTACACTATATAACTCCTCCATCCCTAAATAAAACTTCCTGGGGTGGTCGAGTGCTGGATTGACCTTGGTTTTTTCTCAAAAATCTTTTAAGCACAATATAAATAATCCCCAGGAGAAGACTTCCGAATATGATGATGACCCAGATGCTGATTTTTGTTGTAATAACTGAATGTTTTTGAATTTTTGATATAGCGTCTAAATTAATTTTTTCTATGTCCAATTTATTTAGATTAATGGAGAATTCTGGTCGTTGACTGACTTCAAGATGTAATCCAGAGGCATTTAGGAATCGTGAATGACCACCTCTTGTTTCTGATGAATGATACAATTGTTTATTTTGATAAAAAATTGAATCATTGTTGGGACTGATAAGTAGATACCTTGAAGTGTAGTTGCTGTAGTGTCCTTTTCACTCATAAATTTTAAGATTTCCTTTTGAGGTAAAATTGCAAAATATTGGTTCATTTCAGGAATCCATATTATTAAATTTTCAGGAATCTCCAATGCAGTTTATTTGCAGCTGTCCGTCTTGCCAGATTGTATTATAGATGTTTCGCAATCAAAATTATGATCAGTTATTTGTTCCAATGAGCATAGAGATTTTGAATGAAGTTTGTTATTACACTTACTGTTTAAACCTAAGATTTTAACATTACCTAACTTAGATTAAGACATTAACATATATTTTACCAAAGGAATTACTGTTATATATCCTGATTCATATTTGGTTGGTACAGATAACAACTTATAAATATTATAGTCTGTTTCATCTACAATAGGCAATTTCAGCAAATATACTATTTCTTTAGCTCTAATTTTACAACTTACATCTATTATACTTTCTATGTTGGCTCTATTTTTAGCTCTAATGGTAATTTATTATTACAGAACTGATGATTTTTTGTATTTCATTGAGCAATTCTTTTGTGGAAATTATACTTGGGTGAAGTATACCTAGTTTTCTTAATATTAACTTTATTTTTAAAATAAATTATCTCTAGCTTATCTTTAATTACTCCCTGGAGGAAGAGGAGGGACCTGGAACAGGATTTATAAAAGGATCATTAGATTTTTGGAATTTTACTGATTTTCCTTGGTCTTTTAATTTTTGATAGATGGATTTTTTGTTTGGTGTTAGGGTGTCTCCCTTTAATTTTCGCAGTTTTTAATTCTGCGTTTACTGAAGTAACTTCTTTATTATATTTGTTTTTTGTTTTATTTTGTTTCTGTACAGTTTTGACATAAACATCAGATGAAATTTCGGGTACTAATTCCCTATTGACATTCCTTTTAGTTAAACTATTTTCCTTTGTATATTGGTTTGTTTCTCTAATAATTCATACAATTTTTGTGTCCTTTCTTTGTGGATGGATTACATTAATCATTCATAACTTGTCTCTCAACGTCAATATCTAAAAGTGAATAGGAATTTATGTGTCCATTTAAAATTTCAAACGGAGTTAATTTCGTTACAAAATGTATACTGTTGCTGTAGGCGATTATTGTATATTTTACTTTATGTTTCATTGTTTCATTTTTAAATTTGGATTGGCTATTTAGTAATCTTATATGTTCTATTAGTGTAGAATGTAATCTTTCTCCCATCCCATTTGATGGTGGATGTTGTGTGCTTATGAAATGAATTTTTATTTTATGTAAATCCATCATTTCTTTTACTAACCTGTTATTAAATTCCACACCATTGTCTGCTATTATAACTTCTGGTATACCATGATGAGAAAAGAAATCTAAGAGTTTGCTGACTATTTCGACAGCCTGTGCACCTGCAATACAATATACCTGCGCATATCTAGAGAAGCTATCAACAGTAATTAGAAACTTTTGCTTATCAAGTGTAATACTGTTCACGTGCATTATTTGTAGTGGTCTCGTAGCTGTTGGTGTTAAATTCATTTCTAGCTTTAAGGGTATCCTTTCATATTTTGTTGTAAGCAGATGTCACAGTTGTTTACAAAATTTTGAATATGATTTTTTATATTTGGCCAATAATATCTCCTTTTTATTTGTTCGTATGTTTCCTGAATTCCATGATGGTTGGTTTTCCCTACGTGATAATTTTTTATGATTTCCTGAACCTCTTCTTCATCGGTTATGTCCACTAATTTTGTGGTACATTTAATTAACCATAGTTGCGAATTTTTAAAATGTCTGGCTATGCAAGTTGCAAATTTTTCATAAATATCGTTTTCAAAGTATATACTATATTTTATATTTGGTATTAAATATTGTTTTACAAAATTTACGGCATCATTATCGAAATTATTTTTAGATATCTCTACAATGAATCTTGTTTTACTGTTGTTAAATAATTTTTGTATTTTTACTTTTTTGGTAAAAATATAGTTTACAAGAGGTATTATGATCTGGTTTTTTCCAAAATTAATGGGTTCATCCAAAATTGGCATTTCAATCACTGTGTTACCTTCATAATTTGAATGTAACGTTTGGTCGTTATATTCTGCATTATCTTCTGCTGAAGCCAAGTCGACTAAGATATCTTCCGTTTCGTCTATGTTAGCTAACATCGATTGAGAGCATCGTCTACTTCTGGAAGTCCGTCTAATTCCGGAAAATATAAGTTTACTGATTCTGCTACTATTTGCTGAATGTCTTGATCGGTCGTTGATCCTGAGTTCACTAGACTGGTATCGCTAACGTTTAGTTGTATTCTAGAAAGTGCGTCAGCGTTTTGATTTAATTTGCCCTTTTTATACACTATTTGGTAATCGTATTCTTCTAATTTAAGTCTCCACCAAAGAAGTTTAGAATGTGGTTCTTTGACTGAAAAAAGCCATTGTAAAGGTTAATGGTCTGAATAAATTTTGAATTTTCTTCCGTAGATAAAGGGCCGAAAATATTTATTTGCCCATACTATAGCAAGTAATTCCTTCTCTATTGCCGAATAATTGACTTCGCTATCACTTAATGTTCGACTCGCATAGGCTCTAGGTAAATCAGCTCCGTTTTTATTTTGGCTAAGCACTGCTTCGATTGCAAAATTACTAGCATCCATAGTTAAATTAAATTCCTTTTCAAAATCTGGATATTGCAACAAAGGTTCATTAGATAATATAGTCTTGCAACTTTCAAAACAATTTATATAATTTGGATCATCTATTTTAATTGTTGCACCTTTTTTCAAACAGTTTGTAAAAGGTTTAGTAATTCCAGAAAAATGTTTAATGAAAATCTTATAGTATCCCAAAAGACATAAAAATCCCTTAATTTGTTTAGTGGTTTTTGGAATTGGATAGTTTTTAATTGCTTTCACTTTATCTGGATTTGGTTTGACACCTTCTGCTGTTATTACATGACCTAAATACGCTACTTCTTTTCTAAGAAATTCGGTTTTGTCTAATTGTATTTCAAAATTTGCTTTCCAGAGTCTGTCAAAAACTTCCCTAAGTCTTTGTATGTGTTCTTGGAGACTGTTCGAATAAATTATGACGTCATCTAAATATACTAAGCATGTTTCATTTTGAATTCCCCTTAAAACATTGTTCATAATTCTCTGAAATGTGGGAGGACTGTTTTTTAGACCAAAAGGCATTCTTAAGAATTTGTAATGTCCGTTTTCTGTTGAAAATGCTGTTTTTTCTATACTGTCTGGGTCCATTTCCACTTGGTGAAATCCTGAAGCTAAGTCCAATGTCGAGAAATATTGAGATCGTCCTAATTTGTCTAAAATATCTGTTATATTTGGTAAAGGAAATCTGTCATCAATTGTTTTTGAGTTTAGGCCTCTGAAGCCGAAATTTTTGTTTACCGGAGGCATCCTGCTTTTTGGGTACAATCCAAACTGGAGAGTTCCACGGGGATTGAGAAGATTGAATAATTCCCTGATTTAGAATATCACCAATTTGTTTGTTAACTTCGTTTTTATAAATTTCTGGATATCTGTAGTTTTTAGAATATACGGGAATTTCGTCTGTGGTTCGAATTATATGTTTTGTTTGATTAGTGAAGGTCAAGTTATTTCCGTCAACATGAAAAATATCTGCGTACTCTTGTACTAATTTAGTAATGGCACTTTTTTCTTCCGAATTCATGTGTTCTACTCTAATTTTTGACAAATCAAAAATATTTTTTCGACCTTTGTGTAATCAGTCATATTAAAATTAATTCTATTGTCCAGTATTTTTGGTTCATAAATATTGTAATTACTTAAGGATTCTAAACTAAATCTTTCATTTATAGTCAGTTTAATATTTCTTGTTGTGTTGTTAGTAATGGGACAAAGAGCTTCGCCGTTACGTACTGTTACTAAACATTGAGGAATTTCTAACCCATTTATTTGTTTATATGCTAACACTCCTTCACCGTTATTTATATTATTTACCGAAATGTTCATAATTTGACTGGTTCTAGCTTGTACGCGTACTATGTAACTTGAAATTTGTTGTTTAACAGAGTCTGTTCTTTTTTGTGATACGTCTTCTTCCGTGTTAAAAAATAATGAATAGGAATCTTCTTACCACACAAGGTTAGCTTATTATCTACAAAATCCAAATTTACTCCCATATCTTTAATGTTATCCAAACCTAGAAATAGATCAAATTGTTTATGGAAGTCAAAGAGGTAAAATTTCATTGCCTTTTTAAATAACAAAGGTAGTTTACAACTAAAGTTTTCTCTTGAAAAGCCATGTGCAGTGATTACTTCAAAGGGTTCCTTAATTATACTTGATTTAAAACATTCTAGGCCTAATGATATTCTTATAAAAGATCGTGTACTACATGTGTCGATTAATATTTTAAAGTTAGTATTCGGATCGCATATAAAAGGTAACTGATTGTTATCACGTCTCAGATTCATTATCGAAAATCGGTTCCTGAGTTGGTCATCTCTAAAAAAATATTCTCTTTGGATTGTGAGGTTAAGTGGTTATCTTCACAGTCTTCGTCAGTGTGGTTGTAGTCAAAACATTGTTCTCCAAATTTTCGACTGTTATAAACATATCTAGATTTGGTATTGTCTGTTCAACGCTGTTATTGCTCGATTCAGTGTTTTGTCCTGTCATTTGAAAAAATTTAGAATTTTGCCTATGTGTTTGTCTAGTGGAAATACTCATAGAAGTAGGTGTATATGTTTTGTTTTGGGGAAATAAATTAGGTTTTTGATTTCTATTTTTCATAAACGGACTCGTTGTTGACCGTAGTTTGCAAAGGGCGGTTTATAAAAAGGATTAGGTTGTTGGTATGTTAAGTGCCTCACCCAAAGTTGTGGGATTTTTCGTTCTCATCAGAGAACGTAATGGTTCCTGTAGCCTTCTTAATAAAACTCGTAACGTTAGTTTTTGAACGTACTCGCATAGTACCAAATGATTACCTACTTCTTTATTTACAAAATATGCTACTTGCAGGTTTAATAATTTTTGTATTCTGTCATAGAATTTAAGTGGTGATTCCTTGTTTTAGTTCAGCCATTTCGAGATTTAATGTAAAGCAATCTCTTTTATCTGAATAACAAGATAAAAGTGTTTTCTGTACATCTAACCAAGCATAGCTATTAGAACTTACAACTAATTCTAAAACAGGTCCTTTTAACTTAGCTAAAATCGTTGACATCAAATATTCGTTTTGAAAGTCTTCGGGATTACCAGCTACGTAAATTTTGCAACTACTTAACATTGTAGGTTCTCCTGAATCATATCTAGATATTCCTTCTTTAAAACAGGAGTTGCCATTGTAAAATTTTAATTTAATTATTACTTAAAGTTAAAATGTTATAAATAACTAAAGATAATGTATACAGGTTCACAAAAGTTATTCTTCTTTATATTAGTTACAAAATCCAAAACTCTATGCTCATTGCGCGATGCAATGAACTTTTACACAATTATTTCACTTCACTTCGGATGTAGATGTTCACTCTACGGTAGCAAATTGTCACTTTGCCGGTTGGTTGTGTTCAATTTAAAATTATACGCTTATTAAATTAAACTGTTGGTCTTTTCTTCGACACTTCGGTTAATCAGTTGAAACTGAAGAAAAATTATATGCGCTAATTTTCCCGATGTGTCCTACCGACTGCGCCAGTTATGTCGTTGGTTCCGATCGATTGGTTTTTAAAAAACTCAAACTTGAATTTTACAAAACCGTTTATTATAATAATTATAATAAATAGGTATAACTCTTATGCCTAGAGGTAACCTGTTGTACAGTGTTGTTCACACACTGGATCAGACTCAACTAACTTAACAAAAGCTTTGTTACAATGCAATGAGAAAAAGCTGATATAGCTATTCTAAGAAATGAACATCTGCAGGATTATATATCGTTCGTTGACATTATCCATTGTCTTAACCTAAATTACACTATATATATATATATATATATATATATATATATATATATATATATATAATTTATCAAACAGAGTAACGGAAATATGCATAAACTAGTACTATAGGTCAGCCACTTAGAAAACTGACTGTTAAGAAACCAGTGGAACAGAGAAAATGTGCGAGTGAGAGGTCCAGTACCCACTCTCTCACCACAGCTCCCGTCTTTTCCTTCACTATCGCTAAGTAGTAACTGTTTTAGACTCAAATTGGCAGACTCTGTGTCACTCAACCGTTGGAGGGAGCTGGAGGGAAATTGTCCTACATGCGCGAGAAATTCTTGCGGAGGTAGTTTACTAAGTGTCTGGACTATAGCAAAATAGTTTGGCATTTAGAAAGTTTGAAATAATAAAAAAATTATCAGTTAAAAGTAAACAAAGGAGCGGCAGAGTACAATAACACTTAACTGTAAGATGGTGTTACTTGAGAGAAAAACGACTTACGTTTTGCAATTCACTGTATCAAGTTTAGGGACATCAAAAATGTTACTTTGTTCATGTACACATATCATTAAAAAATTAATTTCTGTTAGCTCAACTTAATGTAAATAAATTAAAAATGTTAGACTTGTTCAAATCTTATTGGGTTAGAGAGTAATTAAACTACTTATCTTTGATTAAACAAACTTGAGTACTGTAGTAAAACTTGATGGGGTGTAAAACAGTAAACTAGGGTAGTTGGGGGAGGAGTTCTTTACGATTTTTTTCACACACTATTCACGTTGCTTCTTGGAAAATTGTTTATCTGTTAGAATATTTGAACTGTAGTCAAGTCAGTAGCCATACCTAGCATAACTGAGAAAGTATTATTTACTTGATGTAGTAAGTGGAGTCTACAATAAGTTGTTACGGTAAAGTTTCGTTTTCGTCGTCATTATTTGGTAATACAGTATAACCAAGAGTTATATAAAAGTGTTAGTGAAATTGAATACAATTGTATTAAAAGCATTCGTCGATTAAGTGCCACACACACACACACACACACACACACACACACACACACACACACACACACACACACACACACACACACACACACACACACACACACACACACACACACACACACACACACACACACACACACACACACACACACACACACACACACACACACACACACACACACACACACACACACACACACACACACACACAACTTAAAACGAAACACAATATTATTTTTTTAACCCATTATTAAAGACGACATAACCTTACTATTTCATTAAAATAGATTATTCGTATTTCGTTTTACTGGCAGGAAAATAAGCAAGGACCTTGACAAGGACCCTGTGGCAGTTGGCGGTTTAGATGCGACAAACTGGACCAAACCATTGCCTTCCCTTTCTCTTTTTATTGGTCAAGGTTTGAAATGTTGTATGTTGACAAACATTGAATGTTGAACATTCACATAGAAAAAGATAAAACATTAAAGGTTCAGTCAGTTCAGTAGGATTATATTTTTAAAGTAACCGTCACGTTCATCTGTCTCACTGATATGTGGGAAGCGAATTCTCAAAACTATTTTTTTTCATAATCCTTTTTTTGAAATTCTGATTTCACTATCCTAATCGGCATTGAAATCTGCGTATTTTTGTATTTTAAACTTAAAAATTAACACTGAAAATACCAAAATGAACTGACCGTCGTTAAATTTAATTTATTGATTTCAAAGGTTTTTAAAATTAAACATGCTATTTTATACAATTTTTAACGCTGTCTATGTTTTCAAAAAAGTGGCAAAAAATCAGGCTTTTTTCAAATTTGAAATGACCGTTATTTTAAAACTGTTGACTGGATTTTTCGTTAGGTAACGAACTTGTCCACTAAAAGTGATTTAGAGTGACAAAATTTTCCTCATTTCAAGGTCTGAGTCTTAGCATGATGGCAGCTCGTTTTCCAAACGGAAATTAGCTAATAACATTATACTATGTCGGCGACTAAATAATACTAATGGTTACTATTTTACTAACAACATTGTGTTCATTGTTTTAATTTTTATGCATTAATTATAATTTGCATGCATAATTAATTATGAAATGATGAAGTTATTTTAGTAAAACAATCGTATTAATTATTGTATATATCTGAAAAAATTGAATAATATTACTAACAAAAACGAATTAATTTAAATGAAGGTTAAAATTAAAAGTTGTTTTTATGTTAATAACAACTAAGCAAAATAGATTATGTGTAAATATCCATTAGGCTATTTTACATCCAACAAAACTTTTTAAAAGCCTTTTGAATGAAAGAGTTAAAAACTCAAAATTTTTGTGTTTCTATTTCTTCCACAAAAAAAACTAACAATGACACTTGAAAATTTTAAATTTAGCGAATTTTAGCACTGATTACGATGATGAAGCCAAATTTAAATGAAATTGTGAAAAACATGCATTTAAAGAACATATTGATGGTCGGTAGGCGCCTTATAGTGTGAATAATTATAAATTACGAATATTTACAATAACAAGAATGGATCACCTGACTTCCTTGTTGTGACATGGACTATACAATGTAAGTGTTATTTAACATGTCGGGGGCATGGAAATGTGGAATTCGAAGAGGACTAGCGGCTCTATATGAATTCTGTTTGTGCAAAAACTGTATCTATTCGGAATTAGCATCACTTCTATAATCTGAGAAGCAGTTAACTTTATTAGTACAGTCTAGATCATTTTCGCGAAATTTCGTAGTGATAAATTACATCATTTAAAGACAGAAAGATAGATGGATGGACATGTTTTTATAAGGCTTCTTGGCTTTACCTACAGACTCTACAAAAAGTTAGATTTTAAATGGCCACCATTTTGCAATCCAACATACTTTGCGGGGTAACAAACTAATCCAAGTTATAACTAAAATAAATATGTGTACCATTTGATTTTCTCGCATCGAAATATTTCTTATTTTATGTTTTTAGTTTATGGAAACTCTTTAAACCACGTTAGCGTAACAACTGCCTGTTGCAGTTATTTACAGGCGTGGTGAATGTATTTTTCAAACATTCTGTAATAGTTCTGTGTGTTGCTAGTCTCTTGTGTGGTTACTGTCAATTCGATCAAGTTGCTCTACAAACAACGAAGTTTCCGGTATCACGATCTAATAACTAATTGTAGGTTAGTTTTGATTTTACCCAAAACAAATTAGATCAAGGTAAACAATAGCGTGGCCTCAGTTTTTGTTCTCTTTTAGCGCGATATTAGTTTTGAATATATTAAAAAACTAATATTTAAACTTGCAATATTTAAACTTGGAAAAACATTACACACAGTCTCTGACGTGTTAATTAAAATAAACAGTTCATAAGCTACCAAAAAACTCGGAAAATGAGTTAGTTTCCCAAAATGACAAGATTTTGAAAAAACTTAGGTCATATATAGGCCTAAAGGTTCAAAACTCAAGTCAGTGTAGGAAATTTGTAATAAAAACAATTTAGCCTACTATACGGAAATAGGATAAATGAAAAAAAAACTAGCCCCCAAAGTTGTCAGTGATTTTTTCGTTTCTTAGATCTACCCGAACTTGAAATTTGTTTTATTTAAAATTTGTTACAATGACTTCAGATATAAAATTCCAAACAAGACTGATGAAACGATTATGAGAAATGAAACAGATTTTTCGAGTTTCTGACAATAGCGCCTGAATCATATATTTCGTTACATTCTTAAGGAATAAATTTGAACAAAATTTAATCAAAGTAGTCTAAAATCAGATTTCTGTTACGCTTTTCTTATGCTTTTTGATCATAAGAGGTCTGTAGAACTTTTTAAAGGTTAAAAGAGGGTTAAAAACATGCCAAATTTGAATAAAATCCGATATATTAGCCGATGCGTCTTCTAAAGGTCAAGATCGGTGCGCACTCTCTCAGGTCTCGGGTCTGGGTGTTACTATGATGTAAAACATATAAATATTATACCAATAATAGCCTATATTCCTATAAATATATTTAAAAATAAAAAAATCGTTGAATAGGAAGGGAGAGTGAGGTAGGCATATAAGCCAGATATAAAAGTCTTCCAAGGTAAAGTTTGTACAGAATGAAGTCTGCCTTGTCCTCATCAACAATGAAACAGCTGATTTGTACTCTACTGTTTTTGACAGGAGTGTGTTTCGCCGGAGTGTCTGCATGTAAGTTTTTATTATATTTAGGCGGCACAGTTATTAACAAAATACTATGCTGTATACAGTGATAGCGAAAATATGAAATACTTTGTACTGTTGAACTGAATAATGTTATTTATTTATGTATTATTTTTCGTAACTATTATTAATTACGTGTTTCTTATAGTCGCTATATTATAAGATATATCTTAATTTTCTGTAAGCCGGTATTTACGGTTTATGGTTCAGAGTAGGCCATATTGAATCTAGTTCCTATAAAAGTAATGTTAATTAAAACTGTAGATTACTCGCTATTTGTTTATAACTAATTTTAAAAATCATTATGTGGGAATGTAGTTCGTTTTTTACATTTTGTAAACATATTTTGTTTTTAAAGGTAGAAAATCAAAAATATAAAGGCAACATGATTTTATGTTAGTAAATAACGGAATAATATGTACCGTTAGTCGTTAGTTAACATCGGTCTTACAGCGAAAAGATTCCATATGGTCGATTGGGTCTATATATACTTAAGGATCTTCTTAACACACGAGGAAAATCAAGGTTAAACCATGGAGCTTAAATTGAGATGTATGTTGCGCAATCGTTGAAACATAGGCCTACTTTTGTACTACGCTATTTTTGATGCTATTTATAAATGTATAGCGGAGGAAATATTTTTTATATATTAAAGAAGGTTTATTATAATGATATGTTATCTTTAAATACGAATATTATTATTAATAACTTTTTAAATAATTCTTACTACATTCAAGCCGTGTTTTATTATGATATACACAGCAGAAGCATATAACCTTTAGGAATAATTTAAGATGAATCCCAACCATTAAAGTTAAAAAATAACTTATTACGGAGTGCATGTTTTCTCTGTTTTACCGAAGTAAAGAAGACGGTTTACCTACGGACGGAAAAAATCGCATGATAATCTAAAACACTTTATTTTTCTAAATTAGCATCATAATTTTCTTATATTTTAATATTGTTAAATGTAGAATCTCACCTCAAAAATAGTGCTCCAAAAACCCAACGGGGACCAAGGTTTCATTTTTACGGTAAGCTGTAACATAGGGCCTACTAATTCAAACTGTTTACAGTGACTTGAGTTATAGTTTTTCATGAATGATCAGCATTTTTTAAATTGTCATCATTGCAGATATTTTGGTTTTTTCGCAGGTAATTTCCAAAACTATAATTTTTTCGTGGAAGAAATAATGACCAGTTCACATTATTTGAGTCCTTGAAAAATTCATTGAAGCCAATTTCAATCAAACGTAATGTAGTAATTCTTATAAAATTTATATTTTTGGGTTTTATATTTGGGAAATTTTGGAGCTACAAAGCAAATTTAATATATGGTACACTTACTAAGAGTTGTGATTTTTTATGTATGATTAAAATCTGAACAAAATCTGATGAAACACTTTTGAGAAATCGTTAATTTTCGTTGGCACTAGACCTAATTAAATGAATACAAGAAAGTTTGTTCAATTTTTAAACATATTTTATTTTGTATTAATCATTAAGTTGCGCAAATGCATGACTACATTTATATGTACATTTTGTTCTATTAATATTAAAATACAAACTACAGTAAAAACAATGACATATGTCAGGAAATAAAATAAAAAAGTTTGTTTAGGTAAAATCATTAAATTCATTAAAACATTTTTTTTGTAAAAAAAAGAGAACTGAAATTGTTAAAAATAAAATACATCACAGTGCAACTATCTGGCTGATGATATGGAAGCAAGTTTTGAAAAACTAAAAAAATATAATACCATATAAACAATTTTTTTAATATGAAATGCTTTTTCAAATTTTTATCTTACACTTTTTTGAAAATCTGATTTCACTTTTCTGATCAGTGTTAAAAATCTGTATACATTAGTGTTACATTTTAAAAATACACTGAAAATTTAAAATGTTCGTTTATGCAGATTAATAAATCTGCTGGCTATGATGTTGAAATCAGATTTTAAAAATATTATGATAGAAAGATAAAAAATATGATTTTTTTTAAGAATCAGAATGGCCGCCATTTTTATACAGGTGAATTTTGCCAAGTTAAAATCAAATTGCACTAAAATGGTGGACACTCACTTACGTGCGAGTACACACACACACACACACACACACACACACACACACACACACACACACACACATACATATATATATTATATATATATATATATACACACACACACACACACATATATATACATATATATATATATATATATATATATATATATATATATATATATATATATATGTGTGTGTGTGTGTGTGTGTGTGTGTGTGTGTGTGTGTGTGTGTGTGTGTGTGTGTGTGTGTGTATATATATATATATATATATATATATATATATATATATATAAACTACTCCTCAGAAATGTTTTAGAAGATACAGGATTTGAAAACAATGTGTCAAATCAAAACTTATTTCAAGGCCTCTACAAAAGCTCATTTTCAAATGAAAATTTGTATTAACAAATACAAGGTTGATATTTCTGAATATCAACAGAAAGTCTCTTCATTTGTAAAAATCCTATTTTGATCTTTACTTAAATGGTTTTCATGCATTTATGTTATGCATACATATTATAGTCTTGTAACACATAAAGACTTATAAGTTTATTGTAATGCTAGAAAGAATTATCACAATATAATAAATTATTCATAGCTTTTAGTATATTATTATTGCAATCAGGATAAGTACTGAAAGTAATAGAATACAAATTTCTTTTTTATAACGTGAGTACAAGGTCACACAATCTATTATTTAAACTGTAATTCCTTCGGACAAGTATTTTATCTTTAATTAACTTAGTTTGCAATACCCTAATGACAAACACAGGATACAGGATTGAATGAAACATGCGATATCAGACAGAAATGTTTTAATGAGCTCCAGGATTATCAAGCTACATTAATTATTTCCTTTAACAATAAAATCTTGTTTACTGACAAAGTGTAATCTAACTTTTTACTGTAATAGATATTGCACAATTTATTGTAAAAAATATGTAAGTTATTTACAAGTGTTCAACATTTTTTGTTTTTTGATTTTTTTGTTCAAGACAACACTTTTTTTATAATCTCTGAAAGCCAGATGTGTGATTTTTAACATACCACTTTATAATCTTTAAATCTTATTTCAGGTTAAATATTTAAAATAAAAAAAGATTATTTATTGTCTTGTGAAAATATGTTATATGTTTAAGATTATAAGGAATGAAAAGCTTTTATACAATAGCATAAAGTTATTAATTTGTTCAGCGTAATCTTACTGTCATTTGTTTTCATTGTTCCACAGCCTTGTGTAACATTCACGATTCTGATTTCAATGAGTGTGTAAGGAAAACTCTTCAAACTAACATAGCAGGAAAACTTAGCAAAGGTGAGTAGCTTATAACATAATTATTTCCAGTTTGTAAATTATCAGTTGTTAATATCATAGTTTGTTAATTAGGTCAGTTATTTGTTAAGCTTTAGGAAAGTCAATGAAGTAAGCAAAAGAAAATTTTTTGTAACTCGTTTTGTTCATCAGTCCCAAACTTCATGGCTCACAAGTGTGAAGAATTCAGAAGAATTGTGTGGCAATGGAAGCTGATTATTTCTGTTACAACAATCAGAATGTTGTGTGGGTATTGGATTGGTTAGGTTAATTAAATGCTAATTTGTCTATTTGAAAAGTGAGGGCATGTGACCATAACCTTAAAACTGAATCTGCTCTGTAAAGATACAAGAGCTTGTAGAAAAATTCCTGGTCTCTAGTTTGAAAGTTGACTCCAGCTCATAAAACTTTTATTGTTTAGGAAACAAAATTATGGAAAGTATATTGGTTCTAATGGGAAAAGGTCAAAGTAATCAACAAAATAGATTACAAAAACAAAGTTGTAAAAACGATGACTGAAATTGAGAATTCACAGGAGGAAGAGGTATATGTAAGGATGAATGCTTGTCATGAAAAATGCCTAACTGAATACATAAATTTAGCAATTAGAACATAAGTCTAGATACCCATGATAAAATACTAAAAATTAAGAACAAACACTCAAAGCTAATAACCTGAAAGGTCTAAATGGAGAACAAAAGTTGATCCATACATTGCACTGTTATGCACTGTTGATATTGCACTGTTTTCATAAGGCAAATGTCTGATTAAATAATATAACAATAACAGTAATGTGAAAATTTCACCATTAAATAACAATTTTAAAAACAGATTGGGGAAGATAGGTGCAAAGTAAAAGGTACTGATACCTTAACTTGTGAATTTGAATACAGAGTTTTTTGATTTAGGTCAAATCTAGAGTAAGTACTGCAAGTTAGGTTGAGAACTATAAAACAATTATAAAGGTTGTATTCTAATAAAAATATAGAAATAATTTATCTAAAACTATTAAATGAAAACAATTTTAGTTTGCACACCTGTTTGCTACTATTTGATAATAAGTTTCTTTAAGCACAAACTACTGACACCAAATGAGCACAGGCCATAAATACTGAAAGAACCATTTCACTGGTTAGATTATTGTATATGGTATCATCTTAGCAAGTTTAAAGTTATACTTACATGAGACAGAGTGGTATTTAGAGTGTGTTACTTTTATTTTTTTAATAATATTCAAGATCAATCTAGAACAATTGAAATATAATATGTTATGAAAAAAATGTTGCTCTTCTTCATTAACTCTTTCTGTCTTATGCCATCTTCAGTTGTGTTTCCCAGAAGATCCTTTCTTCTTTGTTTGTCCTCATCCAGTTTTTTGCAGACATAAAGGTTGTCCTTGTTCATGGTAGACTCAAGGCACGCACACAATGTTCAGGTGTCACAATCCAAGATCTTTAGTCTTTTCAGATGCTCAACCAGGCAATCATGTCCAAATGTCAGTAAAGAAATTGTGACAAAGTCTTTCTCGAAGGTCCTTGACTTCCTGTATAGGTTGAATACATCTTCATGGGGTTTGTTCCTATTATATTGCTTGAATCTATTGGTATATTTGAGATGTAATGTTCATTTTAAGACACTATCCTTTTTCCAGTACAGTCATTCTTCTTAGTTTCCACACTATGTTAGCTCCTTGCTTAGCCAACTTGTCCACCAACTCATTACCTAATTTGCTTACTTTGCCTACTTGTGATAGAATCACTGCAGTACTATTTGCTTAACGGCATGTTAACTATTTTTATATTTATTTTAAATAGCTTCAATTAGGGAATTTGCAGGTGTATCATTAGCTGTCGGTTGTAGTACTGACTTAGAATTGGCTAGGATCACTGTGTTGTTGTTTAATCAGAGTCTCGTTATTATTTGCTTCAGTGCTTCACTGATTTCAAACAGTTCCACTTCAAATACGGTTGCGTCTGAGTTTAATGTGAAATAGTGTTCACAGAATATTCCTGCTCCCACTCCGCTTCATCCTTAGAGCCATCAGTATATATTCATAGCCACTGATTTTGTAGATGGAGAGTGTTGATAGTTTCCAAGGAGATATGGCTATTAAAAAAATACATCATTTCACATTTTACAGTATATTCAACTGGAGGCATTGTTTTAAAATATTAAATAGCCTAAAAGCTAACAAAACCTATTATAAAATAAAACATTTTATTATTTGTATCAAAATAACATAAAAATTATGTTGTAATATAACAGATAATAATATAATTCAGAGAAGTATATGGTATTAACAAAGAATAATGATAGTAAAATAACATGAATACAGTTAGATTTGTAATCAAGATAAATAGGTGTATATTTTTAATAAACATATCTGTTATGAACAAAAACCAAAGTTAACATTAAGAGAAATTTGTCTCTGATTAATACAACATCATCAGCATACCCTTCAAGCTACATTCACTTTCTCTTGAGAGTCATGAGTGGATCATCCATCACCAGATTTCACAAAATTGGAGATAGTGGATCTCATTGTGGGCATCCTCTTTGTTTTGCTACCTCACTCACAGCTCCACATAGGGCAGCTTGAGCCCATCTACTGCCAAGCATATTGTGTACCCATCTCACAATAGTTTGTTCAATACCCCTGGATACAAGCTTTGGAACTGTTGATCCAAACAACATTTGTGTTATCAACAACCCCTTCTATATTCAGGAAGACTGTCAAAGAAATTTCCTTATATGAAATTGCTTGTTCAGGCTTGCCAACCAGTACATGTATCACTGATTCACAAGATTTTAGACTTTGGCAAGCATGTAGATTCAGATTCAGTGAGGTGCCACCCAAAACTGTATCTCTTATGTGCCTATCCAGAATTTTCTCTGTGGTCTTAAACAGAAAAGATGTAAAACTTACAATGCAATAAGCCTTAGCTACTTTTTATAATGGCCTTCTCCATTTTGGAATAAAGCCTACCTTCGAAGTTTTCCAGGAAGTTGAAATTATCCTGGTCATTAAAGTAATCCTAAACAGGTGTATTACCTTAGAAGCAAATGGGTCCATACATTCCTGCAAGAGAGCAGAAAAATGTCATCAACCCTTCAAGCTTTGAAGGGCTGAAAAATTTGTATAGCCTTTTACTGGGTTCCTCTTTGCATCCAGTAGGCCTCATTAGCAACACTGGATATACCTCAGGGCTAATCAGCGTTCAACATGAACCTTGGATTAGGGCACCACTCCTTTTTGTTCATCCAAGCATTAGCTGAATAGCTTTTAGCCAGCTAAGGGCTAAACCCTTGGAATGGGTTTTTTTGAGCCAACATGTTTCTTAGTAATAACTCAATTGTTTTTGTTAAAACTTTCCTATAAATAGTAAACATGTTTCTTATCAATGCAGCCAACAGACTTTTACAATATTTTAAACCTTTTAAACTTCAATATATGATAGAACTTCCTTTGCATACCTACACTTCTTTGTTTGGTGGTAGAGTTTTAATTTCATAAGAAACTTCACACTAATCGGTTGTTATTTTCAACAGTATATTTCCAACAGTGTTCAGATATATGATCCAATTTGAACAATGCAAGCAAATTGAGCAGTGTGCAACACTGATGACTGCACAGAGTCACAGGAAAATTAAAACGTTTTTCTGTGTCAAATGTAGGTGAATATCATATGATATGTTGTTTACTGTTTGATCTTGATATGCTTGCCATACCTTTAATGCAATAATAGTCTATCCTGTTAAAATAACCAATAGTTTTTATTTAGATAATGTTTAGAAGTTTATTTTACTGAATCAATTACACTTTTACAATTACTGCTCCCCTCTCCCAAAGCAATATTCTAATTCTTCGACCATAACAAAGATTTCTTGTAATATTTTTAATAATAAAATTATTTGTAAAAAAATTACACACTTCAAAAAAGTGATGTATTTACATAAAAAAAATAAATAAACAATCCTAACATTGTTTTTATTTACAATAATTACAGTGTTAAGAAAATATATTATGTTTTAAAGGAATACAAACTTTTTAAATAGTGAGTACATTTATCATTATAACACACTTTATTTATTATGTAATGCTATTTTCCAGAGGGCTTGAAAGATATTGGATTTCCAAAACTAGATCCATTCTATGTACCAGAACTTCTGGTTTCTTATGATGATGAAAATTTGCATGCAAAATCACTTACAAGGAATAGCTACACTCATGGGATTAGAAATGCCAAGTTCTTGGCCTTCAGGTAATTTTCAGTGATGCTTTTTAATCTTGTATTCATAATTAAATACAAACTAGGGGTATACATTAATTAACATATTTTCTTTATTTTTTTAGTATATGACTGGCCATTTACATTGACTGAAAGCAACAATAAGACTTTTTCTGTCAAAAAACCATTAAAGTTATCATTTTCAAGGTGTGATATAGAAATTAAAAAAAAATTATAATAAAAAAAGACATATAAAAGTTAGTGGTACTACAGAAATAAATAATAAAAACAATTAAAACAAACAATTATAAATATTTCCCTAAAACTAGTTAACAGTAATATATGAATATAAAACTTAAAAAATAACAAATATACACAATTTATATGAGGCTACCAAATCGCCCTACAATAACACAAGAAAAGAACATACTTAAAACTAAATAAAAAAAATCAAACTTAAATAAATAACCAAATATAAGTTGTAGAGCTGTAAAGAAGCCCTACAACATTATTTTAATTAAATTTTATTAGAAAAATACAGAAAAATCTTAGATTCAAGTCAATAACTGAGATACCATCTCCTAACATCATCTGCAAACTATTTCCCAAACCATCCCAACAGCATCAACAACAATAAGACTTTTGCCAACAATCATAGCTTTTGAATATGTCTAAAATATAATATACTGTACAGTCAAGATTACAAATAGAAATAGATATAGCTATATCACTAATAAAATCCATCTATAAAAAAACCTTCCATCTCACATCCTGAAGCAAATTACTCCTGTCAGTATTAATGAATGCTACCCACCAGAGGAATGGTTTAAGATTTACATATATGATTCATGGGACACTGAGTCCCATAACATAATTTTAGATACAATTATCTAAAAATAACAAAAATCAGCATTGAGAATAAAAACATTAATAACAATAAATATCTTTACAATATAAGAATTATAAAGGTAAGTTTTTCACTTCACTTATTCATTATTATCATGCTGGTATCATTATACAAATGAACTACTTTACCAAAAAGATTCTGTTTAGACTTGCCTGTAGCCCAGAATGATATGTGACAGGTGCTAACACCAATACAGCAGCCTTGTCTTCAAACCCTTATTTATTGTACAAATATTATATTTCATTTAAAAAGAAAAAATATTTCAATTTATTTTTTGTAAAAATAAACATTTAAATTAATTTGTATACATATTTTTTAACAGATCCAAGCTGGATGATCCTAAAGATATGAGGATGGAGATTGACTTCACATTACCTAAAGTCTTCATAGAAGGTACTTACAAATCAGATGGTAAATTTGCTCAGCTGTTAATCAGTGGCAAAGGCGTTTACAACATTAGCATGAGTAAGTACAAAGTGTATAGCTCAAAGCTACTTTTATTGTTACAAATGTCATAGGATCAGGTAGATCTTAGCTGAAATTTTTGTTCTTCTTTTTTCAGAGTAGAACAATGGTTAAAATTGTACTTAAATATGTATAAGTATATAAAAAATACACAAAATATTTTTGGTAAAGTTTGTTAACTGATTAATTGTACTCTTTAAACTTTGTTTATTTACTTATAGACTACAAACTATTTCTTCATAGTAAATTCCTATCCTCTTCAAAAGCATTTTTTACAGTGCCCCTGACAGGACCCTATTCAACAAACATTCCTGGTTGGCAGCCTTCTAACCTTGAAGTACTGATTTTTTTCAGCCCTTTGCAGCCATACAAAGGGTATTTCTCACCTTTAAATTTTGATCCCTAAGAGGTATTCTGCTTCTAGGTTTAACTGGAAACTACTTTGCTATTGCTTCCTCTCTTAACAATTTGTGGTTTTGGACTTCCAATTGACATTGGATGGCCTTATTGATTCCGTTGCAGTTTGGGTTGGTCTACCAGCATCTCCACAGTCTTTGGTGGGTTTCATGGAATTATAATGGTATAGACCTAGTGTCCACAACCTCTATGCTATTTTCACTCCTCTGGTTCACTTTTGAGAGTTTCCCAGGGTTTTTATGATTTATTTCCAGCCATTAAAATCCAACAAAATCTAGAGAAATATACAGTCCACCTGTACAGAGCTCCACATGTACAGGTAAGGCTAGATTAAAACTGGAGTTTGCCTTGCATCCAGAGTCTGCATACTTAAAGATATGCTTCCCCTTAACCACACAACCTTTGATGTTTGAGGACTGTTTAGAAAAAAAAGCTGAATTGTAATCATAAAATCTTTTGCAATTCATGTGGCAATGTTATATAAAAAATTTATTTGAAAAAACTTTGTTACTCTAAAAGATTTCTAAGTTTTAAGAAATGTTTATTGTAAATCTGTTTTTGTTAACAGCAAATGTTAGTGCTACAGCTAAAGTACAAGCACATTTAATGAAGAAAGGTGGCGAAGAATATCTTCAAATCGATAAAGTTGGTATCAGGCCTACAGTAGGCACTATGAAAATATATGCTTCCAATTTAGTAAATGGAAATCCAGAACTTAGTAAGTAAACATAATCACTCAGTTAAAATAAATGTTAATTTACTGTTAATTTTTAAAAATTCACTGAACTCATGCAAGTATTTTACAACTTTTGAATTTAAAGATTTATGTTAACAAGTTTTTTTCTGACATTTCTTAACGTAAATTCATTGATTTATGTATCCACTGACATTGCTAAACATATAATAAAAACTAAAAAAGAATTTACTAATTTTTGACACTAGTCACAAAATGGAGAAGAAAACATTTTTTCACACAGGGTGTTGTTATAGATTTGGGATCGATTATTTGTTTAACTTCTACATACTCTTTGTTAATGAAGACGAATGACATAATACATGCAAAGAGTAAACTGTAGTAACTGGATTTGAATTGACAACCTTGTGTTCTATTCACCTAATCTATGCACTGATAATTCAATGAAACACTTTTCTCTGAAAATCACAGTTATTTATTTAAAAGCTGAAAGATTAGATTTGAAAGTTGAAAGAGTAGTTTACTTAATAGGTTTTCTAAGTAAAGAGAAACTTACTCTATCAGTGAAAAATTCAAAATTTAATCATCTGTTTTTTATATTCTTTGTAAATTTAAGAAAAAAGGAGGAATTTAATCTAGTTTTGTGTTCTTCTTTTAAGCTAATAAATCACAACAAACTGTTCCATTTTAGTAGTACAGTGTACTGTAGGGTTGTTAAAAGTTCCTCCCTATAAGGAAAGAACGAATTAATGAGTAGAAAATTGAAACTTAAGTAACAGTAATTGAACACAACTTCTTTGTTTGTACTTTACAATTAATTGTTTAAAACTTAGTTTTAAAACTGTTTAATATGCTGTTTGTTTAGTGTTGTTTAGTGGATGACTCTAAAACGGAAATAAAAGTTCCAACAAACTCTAGCCATTAATTGTCCATCACCATTGATGTTGGTACAAGTGTTAATGCTTCTGAGTAAATAATTGCTTTGACTTGACGCCAAAAAAAGAAGTCCATAGGGCTCAAATCTGGTGATCTTGGTGCCTCGACAGCCAATTCATCTGTTTTGGGAAATTGTCATTCAGCCAGTCCCAGACAGTTATGGTGTAGTCAGCTTAAATTCACCTGCTAATTTTCACATCAATAATTCTTCGCCTTAACAAAACAGTATAACCTCAACTTGTTCCTTTAAACTTAGTATAAGAGTCAGTACAAAAATAGAAAAATCACATAACCTTACCTGTAAATATCTTGTTTACAATGTGGTTAAAGAGTTTTCATGAAATTAAAAATATCTTTCAGTAATATTCAACATATTATTACTTAATCATTAAATCCATGAAAACGAATATATTCAATAGAATAAAATGTTATTTGTTATTGAAAAGAATTTTTGAACAATCCTGTATATTATGACATAAATAAAAAATAATTATTATAACAAAATTATATTATTTGCTTTATATAAAAGACCAAGTTATTTGTACATGTTTAGTAAGGTAACCTGAATTATTTGTTTATTTCCTTCCAAAACAATGAGGTTATGATTTTTTATATATGACCAACATTTGAGTAAAATCTGATGAAGCGTTTTCCTGTTTCTTTTTTTATAGCTTCTAAAATTAAATATTTGGGCAAATAATTGAATTTGAGAATGTTTAGGTATTGTTTTTGAACCATTTTCTTTTTAATTTTTGTTAATTATAAAATGTAATTAACATTTAAACAATTTTACAGGTTCAGTATCACTGGCCTTTGTAAATCAGTACTGGCCAGATTTATACAAAGAGATGTTACCATTTGTTGAAGAAGGTTTCGACAAAATACTTCGAGAAACATCCAACAAATTCACAATGAGCGTTCCATATAACCAAATATTCAGCACCGACTAAATAAGTTTACAAATGTTACAGTTTAATTCATAGTTAATTTCAGTTCAGTGATCGTGGTGAACTACTGAATTAAATAGTGAACTTCAAAGATTTTGGAGCTCACAGTAATACACGAAATTATAAACATTTAAATTAATACAAGTATTGTAAAAAGAAAATTTGTATACATAAAATGTAATAAATAAATAATATATATTTTGTACTTTATTGTGAACAGTGCATATATGGTATAAATTTGTATATATACTGTTCACAACAAAGTACAAAATATTACTTCTGTTGTTGATTTTATCTAGTAACCTCTTTATTACCTTTAAAATGTCATGGACGTTTGACTAGTAGTACAATAATTAAAACAATAAACAATTACTGTAACAATCCAATGATAAGAAATCGTTGTACTTCGGAAAACGAACATCTTTAGTAAGTAATAAATAAAACACTACTGAGAAAGTCAAATAACCAATTTAGGTACAATTAATTACATCTAGGTTTATTGCTATTAATACCGATGGTGCTATCTTGCGGTAGACAGTAGAACTGTTTCAACTTGCAACTATTTAGAATTATTTTTAATTTGATATACACAACTTTTGGATCACTCTGTACTAACTAGTAATATAAAATTATTTGAAATGATGTCTTTTTATTTTTCAAATTCAGGATTTCCTAAGTTGTGATACGTGCTAATTATGACATTCTTTAAAGTTACTAAATGATTTTTCAAATACAGACAGGAAGGTCTGAATCTTGAGTCAAATTTCAGCTTCATCTATAGATATATGTTGCCTTATTTCGCTACTGTTGTAGGCTGTCAGGAGACAAAATTATTATTAAATAACTTGATTTTATAATACTTTCCCTTAATTGTTAATTTGACTTGTATATTTCTAAGCTAAAATAACATTTTGTTTGACTTTTCTGTTGAATGAGTAGGAATGTTATAAAAATAAATTGTATGGTGACTGAAACACAGAAGGTTTTGGAGTGTTTATACTTTATATCAGTCCAAAATAATGAAAAATACCAAACAGAAAGCACACATTTTTCACTCAGAAAACCTCAAAACTCGTAATTTCCCTCCTAATTTTCATAAAATTTCCCCGGATTCTCCTGCTCTACTGTGGGGTATTAAACCCCTGGAACCATCCATATTTAGATAGTAGCAAAATTACCATAAAAATATCAAATAATATTCAGTGACAAGGTTGAGTACCACTGCTCTAAAGAATAATTCGAAACTTCTAAATTTAATTCGTCTTTTAGTGTTTGAGGTATAATTAATTAAATTCAGGTTTTAAATTAATTAAAACTAGTTCATTTTAATTAATTGTTTAAATATTATTACTAACAAATGTAAGCAACACACAAATTTAAATCTCTTAAATTTGTCATTGAATTTCTTCAACTAAAAATTTATGTTTTTATTACAATTTGAGTACTTTTTACTTTCTTGCTAAACAAAGTATTTCTGTAGGTCCGTCAATAGAGACTAAACACAATGATTTTGATGAAATTTGGCAAGTCATTTCCATAATTTAAGACCATTTTTTAAGCAAATTTCCACTGAAAATGAGCTATTGAAACGGTCATCATAGTAAAGGCTTTACTAGGGACAATTAAATGAACGCCGGTGTTTTTTTATGGGGAAAATAATAAAATCATTAGAATTTTACTAAAATGTCTATAAGTATACAAACTTATGGGTCGTTATATTTCCGAAAAATCCGATTGGGGAAGCATAAAAAAGATTATAATTTCTCAAAATCAGAAAATTAGATTTTGATCAAATATACAAATTTATTATTCGAGTCACTGTACTAAATTAAAAAAAAATATATTTATGGTTTAAGAATAAATTATAAAGGCGAAAATTAACCTTGAATGCTGTTAGGTTTGTTTTAATTCACTGAGTGGAGTTATGGCTCTTAATATATAACTGAAATTTAAAGAAAAAAAAAAGATTTTAAGAAGTTAGGCTGATTTCTCACTTTTTTGCTTATGAACCTGATTTCGTATCGATTTAATTGAATGTTAGACAGTTTGTGCAATATTTTTGTACCTTTTTGTATTAGTTCTGTAAGCGATTTATTCATTATTTTGAATAAAACAGAATTTGCAAGACCTCATATTACCCACATGTATCATTCTGATTATCAAAAATAATAATTAAGATACACAAGAATCTTGTTGTATAGAACATTTTCTTCAATGTTCTTTGTTTTTTGGGAGTTCGTTACAAGCTTGTCGCAATAATATACAATACTCTTTGTGAGTGCCAGATTTGTAAGGGCAACCTTGAGTTTATCAATTCCAGTTTAGTAATAGAGTAGTTAACAAGTATATAATAAGAACATTAAGTGAACAAAGAACTCTTACAACAGATGATAAACGTATGATCATCAAGGTCATTTGTGATCGGCAAGGCAAATTCATCAATCGATATTATTTTATATGATATATAATGCAGTAGCTCATTTCCATTATTGTCTTATCAACAGGTGCAGTATTTGTTAAGATTTATTCAGTTGTACAATTGAAAAAATTCAATTCTTCTTAATACTTATTGGAGTTAATATAAAGGACGATATTCAAAATACACAAACGCTTATATATCTTCTTTAGCAGAATAACTTCATTTGTTGGAATTCTAATATTAATATTTATTACTTGAGATAGAATAAATATTAAACGAAAAAGACTATTTTCAGAAATAATTTTATCATCGATTGAAATCTACCACCAAATCATTCATGTAATGAATTAGGCTAATAGTTATAGAATCATTCTAATATGGCAGAAATAGTGCAATAAATATAAGATTTATTTATAAGAAATTTATCTTTATTAAAATGTTAAACTGTGCGTGTAAAGAATATTTACAGTATTCCTTGACACTTAGTTGCTGTATTTCCAAATGGGATTCTACGAATAAGGACAGAACAATAACAAAATTTGTTTACATGTCTATGTGAAAAAATTTATGTAGTGCTGCACGGAAGTGACTACTGCTTTTGTCATGCATGACTGTATATTTTTATACTTGTTCACTATTTTATGATTTTTATGATTATTTTTATAAAAATTTAGATGCATGCAGAAAAGGGCAACTCTTGGAAACTATTTTCGTATTAAATTTCGCGTGTGTGTAGGTACACAGACTTAAACTTAAAAACTAACTGAAACTGTCACGGACTAAGAATTTGAGTATCTTAGGCTATATAACGGGCTTTAATAATTAATCAGTTTATAACCCTACTTTTGGCAGTTATACATGACAGTTATACTGTCTAAGTATAATAATAATATTTGTGATTCAGGCATTCAATAATTGGTACAAGTCATAGATTAAATAATTTAACTACACAAATTTAGAAAAAAACACATTTTTAAAACTAACAAAAACAATAAACATAACCTCAATTGAAATGATATTGAAGCTATTGTGCAAAATCAGCTGTTTAGAAGTAGTCACTTCCAGTCTAGATATATAGGCTACACAAGAACAATATATGCTGTGAGGTATGCATTACGGATTCAAGCGTGACGCGAATTCAAATGTTTATACCCATGTTTTGACAACCGCGACCATAAAAATTTTCACTTCAAAAATACATTTTATTCATCACTTAACAAACCATGTCACTAGAGTGCGCGTATGGACGTGTTAGAGCGTTCCGTGACGGCAAACTGAATTTTTCCTCTTACAAAACGTACACCCATACGCCGTTACACTGTGATAAGAAGTAGTCACTTCAAAAAGAACTAGCGTAATATTTCGTGTCAGCCATATGCATTATTTTCAAGTGATGCCTTAATTTAAAGACATAATTTTTAAAACTATTTAGGTTTGTTAGCAAATTTCCATTGGAAAACGATCTGTTGAACCGGGTCATTATTGTTAACACCCAGAACCTGAACCTTGAAATGAGCACCGACCCTGACCTCTAGAACGCAAAAAAAAATTGATTTTAGCAATAGCTTAGACACTATAAACAAAATATTTAGTCGTTTCAAACCTAAAAACTTATTAAATAGTATCGTACATTTCTTTGAATATGTTTTCACCATTACAATCAGAATTTATTTATTTTATTGGTGATTTTTTAACGAAGGTAAAATCAGATTTTCAAATTAGAATATTGTTATGTGATGTAATATTGTTACTTTTTGAAAATTAATTTTCATCGCTTTAGTAAGAGTGCCACCATTCTTACATTCGCAATGAAATTTTTAAAGATAAATTATTCAGATTTTGAACGCTGGTAAAATCGTATTTAAAAAAAAAAACTAAAAATTTTTTTTTTAAAGATTTCTAATTGCTAGAGCTTTGAAATGCGTATACAGATTTTATTGATTAACGAACTTGTTTAAGTTGTTAACAAAAATATTTTTCGCTTATCGAATATAAAAAGTAAAATTGTTTTCATATTTTGTAAAAAAAAAATTTCCACACGCGAACTGTGATTAGTTTTTATCAGACAATAATTACAACTGGTCTACAATGCTGTTATTTATGAATTTAGTGGCTGATTATTCAAAAACTTAATTGAAAATTCAACAAAACAAACTTAACAAAAAAGGTGTATTCAGTCAC
This sequence comes from Callitettix versicolor, assembly GCA_022606455.1. Lineage (NCBI taxonomy): Eukaryota > Metazoa > Arthropoda > Insecta > Hemiptera > Cercopidae > Callitettix > Callitettix versicolor. Next base: position 5,979,383 of record CM040187.1, read on the forward strand.
CCGTGCATAATGGTAGGACGGAGTGTAATAGAAATGTGTAAAGAAAGAATTAGACTGACCCGCTGACCAACTTATTTTGTTAAAGGAATACCGGCAAACTCTTTACTATAGATTAGACCGCAAAAACTTTAGCTACAATTTGTTCTGCCTTGGAGCAGAGAAAATCGCGGTACGTTGACCGCTGACTGTCAGCTGATTCGCTGACAGTAACAATATCAAAATAACTTGTTTACTTTTTTTAAATCTGATGAAACCAGTGTAGTCAGCTTTAAAATAAGGATAAATGTGAATTTTAATATTGAAATTACATTAAAAATACAAAATAATCACTGACCAAAGTCATATTCATTTTTGTACCATCAATACAACTTGAAAATTTAAAATGCCTGTGTTTGTAAATTTTAATATTGATTACAATTAACTGTCAACTTAGATTTTCAAAATTTGTGAGCGGAAGAAGTTATATATATATTTTTTTTTTAATTTGAAATGACCGCTATTTTAAAACAGTAGAACTGATTCTGCTGGGATACTAACTTGTCTAAGCTATTACCAAAATCAATTTTTGAGCCAAGTTTGTGGTCAGTATCTTTTCCGAGCCAACCTCAGTTTTATGCAACAGCTGTCAGCAGAACGAAGATATCCTTGAAAATATTTTACTAGACTATAAGAGTCCCAGCACATCAAAAGAAGAAGAAGAAGAAGAAGAAGAAGAAGAAGAAGAAGAAGAAAAGAAAAAGAAACAGAAAAAGAAAAAGAAAAAGAAGAAGAAAAGAAGAAGAAGAAGAAGAAAAAGAAGAAAAAGAAGAAGAAGAAGAAAAGAAGAAGAAGAAGAAAAAGAAAAGAAGAAGAAGAAGAAGAAAAAGAAAAAGAAGAAGAAGAAGAAAAAGAAAAAGAAAAGAAGAAGAAGAAAAAGAAAAAGAAAAGAAGAAAGAAAAAGAAAAAGAAAAAGAAAAAGAAGAAGAAGAAGAAGAAGAAGAAGAAGAAGAAGAAGAAGAAGAAGAAGAAGAAGAAGAAGAAGAAGAAGAAAAGAAAAAAAGAAGAAGAAGAAGAAGAAGAAGAAAAGAAAAAAAAGAAAGAAAAAAAAAAAAAAAGAAAAGAAAAAAAAGAAGAAGAAGAAGAAGAAGAAGAAGAAGAAGAAGAAGAAGAAGAAGAAGAAGAAGAAGAAGAAGAAGAAGAAGAAGAAGAAGAAGAAGAAGAAGAAGAAGAAGAAGAAGAAGCAGAAGAAGAAGAAGAAGAAGAAGAAGAAGAAGAAGAAGAAGAATAAGATAGTTAAAGTTAAGTTAACGAGACAGACGAGCGCCGCTGTTATTGTGATTGGCAAGGATCCCATTACTAAATTTTAGAATTTATGGAATAAAAAGTAATAGTTTGATAATACTCAGAATAAATAATGTAAAACGTACAATAAAAAAAAGATTGACATTGATATGTATAAAAAAAGCAACTTTATGCAGTGTAGGATTTTAACTATCAGGCGAATCGTTGATTTTAAGCCTAACCAAAACATTCTTTTAAAAGCAAATTTAAAGACCAGCACATCCTGAGGAAGTTAACCGCCAGTAGGCCAAGACAACAGTACCGTAACGAAATTACTATTATTTTAATAAATAATTCATAACTTTCAGCATAAACATGGCTTATTAATCTCTGGCGTGCTTGAACTAATGCACAGTATTAGAATATAATTAGACAAAGAATGCACAAGATACAGACAAAAGAACGCAAACCTTAATACACAGCCAAACAATGGTAATTGTAAACAATATGGGCGACTTGTAATTAACCGAAACAATACGAGAAACTGTACTTCAAGTCAGGTTAAGTGTCAAGCTAAATTAAGCACGCTATTGCTTACAACTTCTTTTAGTAGGTTGAGCTTCCGTGTGATATCTTGTTTTGTAAATTGTAAATTTAATATGCTAAAATAAAAACATTTTTATTGTTTAATTATGCAACAGTGTTTTTGAGACAGTTATTTAAAATATGTATTTGGAACAAACGGAAACAAGCTGAGTTTTGGATGATGCAAAGTTTTTTCGTGTATTAAAAAAAAAAAATATTTTTTTATTCAGTTATTAGCATAAATATTATTGTGGAAGTTTCATAACTAATTGGCCGCCTCGGATTGTTTATTGTAATAGTCATTTATCAGTATTATTTTCAATATTTTTTAATTTTTCGAAATTCTTAGCAGTACCGTCTTCGTGCAAGGCAGGGTAATACTCTTAAGAGATAACAATATGTTAGACTTGTTTAAAACTATTTAATATTGATTTTCTATTATTTGTTAAGAAGAGGTCACCGTGTAAGTGATTTTTGAGGTCAGTCTAATGCGTCTCCGAACTTATGCATTTCAAAGTTGTAGATGTAAGACTGCATTCCCTGCTTAAGCTTTTACTTTGCCGTTAAAGTGACCCCTGTTCCTAATTAGCCTAACTGGCATAAAGTAGACATATGGAGGGTTAAAAACAATATCTTTCATACATTATTATGCTAAGTTTTCGATTGATTTTATACCAAAAATAAGACCTATAGGTTCACCAGAACATCAGGGAACTCTTACGTCTCATACTTTGCCTTTTTAATGCTTCACAATAAAATAAAACCGACTTAAAACCAATAAAAGGTTTATAATCAAAATTCCAGGAGTAGCATAAAGTGTCCTCGTGTGACACTTGTATGGGATTTAGTAAAAAATCAATAAGTATGCACAGTAAACAAATATGGTAAATTTGAAGACAGTAGGGTATTTTTTTAATGAATAATTACGAGACCACCGACATACAGTTATAGCTTTGTTTGTTCAATAAATTAACGGTAAAGACATTGTAGAGTTTGACGTAGTGTAGGCAATGTCGGTATGTTGTTTACCTGTGAACAATATGCTGACTGCTCAAGTCTTTTAACGTCAGCGTTTCCTTCTTTGTTGTTGTTTTTCCTCTATCTAGGTCTTGTGTGGACTACTTCTTGCACAAAGATTCAACAAGTAGGTGTTTGTCAACTTTTACGTATTCTTTACATTACGATTCTAGTTTGGGAGAAATTTTATCAATTTATTTTCGCTACAGGTTTCCAATCATGTTACGCCGGTGACCAATGTCCTTCGAAGATCCGGAACAAATTCGAAATGCCCGATATTTTGAAACGGTTGAACGGATTTTGCCGGTTAACAAACTTGTTTAAGCTGTTGCCAAAATCGATTTTTTGCCAAATTTGAATCACATTCGACCAGAAATTGTGAACGCTAGCGTGCTAAAACACACACACACACACACACACACACACACACACACACACACACACACATTTTTAACAATCCATCAAAAATTCTTCTAGAGTTCAGGATCGGTACTCGTTTCAAGGTTCTGTAAATAGGTCTTTTTCTGTTCGGGGACCTTGCGCGTGTAAAGCGTGCGTGATAACCATTACACGACGGAAACTACGAAGAAGTTTGACTTGTTTAAATATATGAAATGAATCGTTATTTTAATTTTAGTAGTTATATTAAAAGATCAGTTGTTTTGTATTAATTCGTAAAGATCATCTGATTTCATTGAACAGCTGATAGGCTATGATAAGTTTTAGATTTATTGTTAAAAACTACATATGTTAATGTGTCGTTTAACCTATATTAATTCGTAACGATCAGCTTATTTCATTGAACAGCTGATAGGCTATAATAAGTTTCACGTTATGTTAATTTGTCGTGTTTTCGAACAAATTATAGTAGTTAAAATAAAAAAGGAAGAGAAAACATGATACATGATTTGGTTCAATAACATAAATTTATTGTGTACCTGACACCACAAAGGTGTCCCTTAGTAAGTTTTGGGTTTTATTTTTGCTACGAATCAGTTTTTTTCATATGTTATGTTCTAGTTACTAAATTTTAAATTAGAAATTTCAGAACGAGAGTCGATCTACACTCTCGAAAAGTTGTTTGTTTTTTTCCATATACACAAATGATAGTGACTGTCAATTAAACCATAAAAATAACATCGTTACCCTCAGATTTTCCATTGATATCACACCACAAATATGGTTATCACGTTGACTTACGTGAGTGCCAAACATTATGGTTCAGTTTTCACTTCCACCTCCGGAGATAGGCTTGCTTTCGCCCGACTCCCGAGACCAGAGAGGGGACAAAGTAGCCCGTATATAACCAGGCTGACCACTTTCTAACATTTCAGATGTCCAAGATGATTCGTGCTTTGTGTCTGGTCGCTGTGCTCTCTTCGGCGTACTGTGCGGTGATTAAAGGAGGCATTGAAGTCCGTAAGTGTTAGATAAGTCTAAAGTCCAAATAACGTGCAATGAAACATAACACTAGTCATGAATCCTAATCAAACACTAGGTTTATTCTTTTTAAAAAGTTTATTCTTAGCTTTGAAGAATGTGCTTAAATAGCATTGGCAGATTTTCTTGTACGTTGCAAAATGCAGTACTGAAACTGTTGACGAAAACTTAAAATAGTTCATAATTTTTCAGAATCGGTACATCAGATTTTGTTCAAACATTGGTCATGCATATGAAGATTCTTAACTTAACGCAGTGTATAAAATTTGAACAAAATAGAAGTTCACAATTAATGAGCAAATCGAAACGTTTTTAAATTTATCAAAAAAACCGTAAATTTCTCTTATTTCAAATTTTCTTCACTAGACCAAATTTACATTTTTCGACACTAATTGTTTGGCGAACCAAACATTTTCTTTAAGCAAAAATGAGGCTATATTTAAGCAAATTTTGTTCAAAAACGTTATTGCATTGGATATATGCAAATGACATAATGCCAAATGTCATTTGAATCGGTCAATTAGTTCAGCATCCGACGATGAACATAGCAAAAAAACATTTTCACTAACAAGTTTTGAAAAAGATTTCCACGTAAAAATAATAATGAATTAGTTTACACCTTGTCTGTTTTTAAATCTTGAAAACTGTAAAAAAATTACAAAAAAAAAATAAAATAAAAAAATAAATGATCGTTTTTAGTTTTTTCTTTTTTTAATAAAATGGTGGTATTTGGATTTAAAATTTGGCTGCCAATAATCGCCCAGTTAAAACAGCTGTAAGTACGTAAAGTCTACTTAGTTGGCAAATCAGCTGTACTCAGTTTAACACTTCCTGTGTTTATCAGTTTGACTAAAATGGACAAAATACTTTTTTGCTCTGTGTGCATACGCTTGTGTTATATCAGCAAAAATTGTTACCTCATCAACGAAATAATTAAAGTAACCAATTCTCAAAATTATTCGCAAATTTCTATGGGAAAACTAGGGACTTTGAAATAAACACCGATACTTACATTTATATATGATACATTTATATGGGTTGTTTATATATGAATATGTGTGTGTGTGTGTGTGTGTGTGTGTGTGTGTGTGTGTGTGTGTGTGTGTGTGTGTGTGTGTGTGTGTGTGTGTGTGTGTGTGTGTGTGTGTGTGTGTGTGTGTGTGTGTGTGTGTGTGTGTGTGTGTGTGTGTGTGTGTGTGTGTGTGTGTGTGTGTGTGTGTGTGTGTGTGTGTGTGTGTGTATGTGTGTGTGTGTGTGTGTGTGTGTGTGTGTGTGTGTGTGTGTGTGTGTGTGTGTGTGTGTGTGTGTGTGTGTGTGTGTGTGTGTGTGTGTGTGTGTGTGTGTGTGTGTGTGTGTGTGTGTGTGTGTGTGTGTGTGTATATATATATATATATATATGTGTGTGTGTGTGTGTGTGTGTGTGTGTGTGTGTGTGTGTGTGTGTGTGTGTGTATGTATGTATGTGTGTGTGTGTGTGTGTGTGTGTGTGTGTGTGTGTGTGTGTGTGTGTGTGTGTGTGTGTGTGTGTGTGTGTGTGTGTGTGTGTGTGTGTGTGTGTGTGTGTGTGTGTGTGTGTGTGTGTGTGTGTGTGTGTATGTATGTGTGTGTGTGTGTGTGTGTGTGTGTGTGTGTGTGTGTGTGTGTGTGTGTGTGTGTGTGTGTGTGTGTGTGTGTGTGTGTGTGTGTGTGTGTGTGTGTGTGTGTGTGTGTGTGTGTGTGTGTGTGTGTGTGTGTGTGTGTGTGTATGTATGTATGTGTGTGTGTGTGTGTGTGTGTGTGTGTGTGTGTGTGTGTGTGTGTGTGTGTGTGTGTGTGTGTGTGTGTGTTTGTGTATGTGTGTGTGTGTGTGTGTGTGTGTGTGTGTGTGTGTGTGTGTGTGTGTGTGTGTGTGTGTGTGTGTGTGTGTGTGTGTGTGTGTGTGTGTTTTATTTTACTTTACTGATTCAAAGTACACGCAAAATTCTATTCTGGTAATAGTTTTAGGACAGTAGGTTAAATAGCAAAATAAGTTCAACAGTTTTAAAATCGTGGCAATTTCAAATTTTTAGAGTCGTAACATTTTTTATTGAAATCGCTTTGAAATTTTTTTACTTCAAATTTTACGCCGTTGTAATCAAATTCAAAATTTAATTAATTGGCATTTTAAGTTTTCTAAATCGATTGAAATTAAGAAAATTGATTTCAATGTAGACCTTAGTTTTGTGTTTGCAGTGTAATTTGACATTTTAAAATGCCAATAAAAGAGACTGTTATGTTGTTTATGACTGTGAAATCGGTATTTCGAAAAAAGTTAGATAAACATATTTTTGGGAATTCGCTTCCATCCCTTCAGCGAAACTGCTGCGTGACGCGATAACCCTAATTAGTGTTTTTAATTAACATTTTTAGTTGTGTGTCACGTGAAGCAAGTTTTACTTAAGGCATTTAGTGGTAAGTTTCAATATTTTAAACAGAAAACATTTCCATAGCATAAGACGTAATTTATGGTCAGCGACCTTCGTAAAACATCATTTTAAAGACTTCAAGACATCTCCAAGGTTAAATGGGAACTAAACCTGCAGACCTTGGAGTCGTATATGTACACTCTATACTTGCAATTTAAATGATAATATATTAACATTGCCTAAATATTAAATATACAGATTTTGTACGCACGGGGACATATGTCCAATTACTTTGATACAACAATAAATAATAGGCTATAGTTTCTTAATAACTAGGGGGCTATAGCCTTTGCGTTATTTGTTAATAAAGGCCTATGTCTTGAGGTCTATATGTACTTGATAATATCTAGAAGCATATATGCCGATGTACTTTGTAACTACATATGACTGCTTTGTAACTACTTTGTATATGTAACTGCCTATATGAATGTACTTGTTAATCTAGGGCCTATAAGTCTATTTAACCCTAATTCTATCGCTTCTACTTCCAATGAAAATCCGCTAAAAATATTGGCTCTTCTGGTTCGCCATTCTGTTTATTAAAGCCCTGTTTTTAAAATTGTTACTTAATAGGCTTACAATCATAGAATATTCAGGTACCTAAACCATATTCATACATTTCATCTTAAACGGTCCAGTAGTTAACAGTGATTGAATAACAAACACACAAACTTTCAGATTTATATTGTTTCTCCGTAAATTTCCTTACAATAATGCCAACATTTGAAAAACAAAATAGTCAAATCTATCCAGCCGTTTTCAAGTTATAGCGTCAGAAACAAAATATCGAGTCATTTTTATATACGTAGATTTAGACATTTGCATCATTGTGCATAGAAACAATACACGTTTGAAGCATAGATCAACTCCTTCTCATGTGCCAAATTTAAAAAACAAAAATTAAAAACTAAACAGTAAAGTACGTATTCCCCAACCGGTGTTGGTTATGCGTACAGTCAGTTATTTGTTACTTCTATCCTGCACACATCCTTATTACTGTACATGCTAGTTTTGTATTTAATTTTTGTTTCTTTGTAATTTGTGTTTCTGATAATCATACGTAAGTCTTAATTTTTATTTTTGACCAGTAAGGCAAGCTTTTATTCACTATTTTCAGTTTCTGTATTTTAACATGTGTTTTTCCATAGACGTAACTGAAACAATTCCATATATAACAAACGTCAGCATAAACAATAATAAAATTATAATGTTGCTAAATTCTTCAAATTACGATATATTAAAATTTGTTTTTTATTTGTAAATGGGTTAAGTACCTGCATAGTTTTTGTACCTTACGATTTCCAATTGAAAAACTTCACTTGGACATAAAGACCTACTTTCACTGGACAATTTACAGTTCATCTTTTGATTAACGTTGTAGCATTGAAGCAAACTACCATATTATTTCAATATTATGAGGCGTATGAATACCCAAACCGCAATGTCAGACATCGAACCCCCGTTATTCACTTTTTCACTAGAGATGGACGATATTTCACTGTGATTTTGTCACAGATATTTTTATCACATTAAACAAAAGTGACGAGCCAAAAAATAGGAGACAGTATCGCATAGTAGAAAATACATTTATGCATTGGATTTGCCATACTGATGGTCAAAAGCGCTAATTTTATTTAGTACCTGATATCTGTTAATGCTAATTAAAAATAGCAGTTAAAAATAACAGTTACAACTGGTAACTGTTAATTTTCTAGACTGCTCTTAGAGAGACATGCAGGAAAACACAGTTACTAATATTGTTGTTACATTACTGTATTTTTCATTCCTTATCTTGACAACTAAGATAAACAAGTACATTGAGGGTGCAGTTGGCACTTTTTGTCTTAACCTACGCTGGTACCGGCATTATTAATCTATACATTCTTAATAAACTTCTTGACGATAATGATAAAATACCATTAACAGGTTAATTTTAAAGATCCAGTTAATTGTGCTCCATTTGTTTGGACGCACTGTTAAGTAATATGGAATGAAGTACGCGTATTTTGTAGCACTTGTAATTCGCTTTTTAGTGGTACCCACTACGTGATTTATTTATTCTTATTCATAATTAATTAAAATATTATTTAAAAAATTACATTGTATTTAATACATGCAGGCTACCTACAGGCTTATCGTTTTAAAGCTTTTGTATTATTTATTCATGTTCGTAATTAATTAGAATGTTCCTGTTAGTTCAGAATTACTTAAAATGTATTTTGTTTTTACTTGAAAACATAACCTAATATTAATCGAAAAAACCTTGTGTCATTATCCATTGAAATAATAACAATCTTAAAAAAATTACTGTTAGCAATACTTAGCTAACTTTCAGGCTGCAATACGATATGGTTTTAAGAGAGCTGAATTTACAAACAAACATTTACGGTATTACCACCTCTGTTTTTTACTAATATAGTTATAAAGAGAAAGTATTTCAATCATCTAAAAATGTGACGAGTCAGTTTTATATAGACCTACTCTTAACCGTGTCATGACTCATAGGAAGAAAAATAAATAATCTTTAAGTTCAGTTTTTAAAATTTGTATTTTCCCCGGAAAATTTCGCTAAGTAAGCTTAACTCCAATAATAATAGAAGCTGCGGAAAGAAATCACTGCACACAGCTGTTTCGCTGACGCGCGCGCGCGCGTGTGTGTGTGTGTGTGTGTGTGCGCGCGCGCGCGCGCGTGTGTGTGTTTTATCTATGTGGTAAACGCCTGTTAAGACCGAGGTGACACACATGTATTCAGACAGTCTTACGGAAAGCAGGCGTTTTGTGTGAAGCATATGCAAACGCCAAAAGCGGATTAAAATACTCAGACGATTTTAATAACAAAAGAGTGTCGGTTTAATCCGACCTAGCTAAATTATATTTTATTCAACCCAGCAGACAAGTTGACAAAGTTAACCAGTACAGTCAGTTGCAGAAGTAAACAAGTTTTACCAGTAGAGCGGTCAAGGCTATGAAACTCTCCACAAACTTTCTTCACGGTGTTACGTAACTGCGTTTACATGTCTTGTATGCAGCTGATCAGATGATAATTACAGGTTATGCCAATTGTTACGTAAGGCCGAGTACAGTAACCCTTAGTAACGAATTCGCGGACGCCCATCTGGTCGTTTTGTGCGAGAAATATCTTAGTGATAAAGAACATAATATTCTAGAACAGCGTGACTGACGATATCCGATATGATTTCTTAAATATACTCATTTTTTGGGTAAAATTGTCAGATTTTGGCGCTCGTACAAGATTTGTTTATTGGGAGGGAAATACTTTCCTGTGACCCTTAGGTTGTAGTTGTAGGGCTCTCATATGAAAAAAAATTTAGTTTATAGACAAAAAACGACTTTTAATGCTAGGCTACTTTAAATTGGGAAATACTACGTTTACTTAAATCAGAATAAGAAGATATAAATATAAATATAAATATAAAATACTGACAAAACTGTTTAATTACATTTTTAATGTTTCATATAACTGTTAAAATAGGCCTATAATTGAAACTTCGGCTAATACTTCGGCTAAATACTTAAGCCACTCTTGGAATTATTGAAGTAATTATTGACTCCTAATAGGCCTGTGTTTTGTTGTAAGAATACCTAAAATAAACTTTAGTTTCATTACTTTATATTGAACAAAACGAAAAGTATTAACATTTTTTTAAGCTAAATTATGAATTTAAAATTATCCATGGGGAAAATAAAAAACAATCTTCAGTTTAAACATTTTTATCGACCCTAAGACTACTTTGCAAACACTTTTTATTCAGGTTAGAAGTAAAGAAAATCATCTAACATGTTTAATGAAAATACCAATACCTGAAACATACAAAAATCCTTGACACAGATATAGTGTAAACATTAATAATCTTTCATCCATATACTAACAAACAAACAAATAGCTAAACAGAATGAAAATCTGGCATTAAATTATTCGCTGCAATGGAATCGCAAATCCTAAATTAATGGGTTACTAATACTACAAAAAAACCTTGCATTTAACGATTTTCAAAAAGGAAGAAAAGTATTTTAACATTAATATAATTGCGGCACGCAACTGTCTCGCTGACGTAATTTCCATAAATTGGAAGCGAATTTCCATAAATATTTTTCTTTAATATTCTGATTTCACTAAAATTTGCATTAAAATTGCGTATATTAATATATTAAACTTACAAATTACGTTACGAAAATGAATCCTGACAGCCGTCAAGCAAATTTCATAATTTCAACGGATTTTGGAAATTCAAAATGTTAATTTATGCAGTTTTTAACATTGAGTACGATGAGAAAATCGGATTTTCAGAAAAAAATGCAGAAACTATAAAGTTATGAATTTGTAAGGATTTGAAATGGAGACCATTTTTAAATTTAAAATTTTACTGGTTATCGAACTTGCCTAGGCTATTTCCATAATCGATTTTTGTGCCAAGTTTGAAACAAATTGCTCCACAATTTGCGAACGTGAGCGTTATAAAACACACACACACACACACACACACACACACACACACACACACACACACACACACACAAATATTTGAAATTACTAGTGTAACAAAATTAAAATTACATATTACAATGTAGAAAATGGTAATTAATATTTATTGCTACACTCTACAAAACAACATTTATCCACCTAGTAAATTTGTTTAAATTCTGAAATAACTATTTTCTTTCAACTTAAATCTCGAAGATGGATATTCAAACTTACTAGCCCATTAAGTCTGTTTTTCCCATAGTATTTCTAAGATATGACTAATGGTGAAAATGATCTCTCAGCGGAATTATTAGTAACGGCGAACGTAGGACACATTTTTAGCAAAGTCTAGATATCTGGAAATAGTTCCATATCAAAGTATTGATAAGTATAGTTCCTTAACGGCATGCGTAGACAGTTTGCAGAATGGAAAAGGTTTGCACACTTATCGGATACACGAGACTTATTTGTCATTTAATGTTTTGGCTACGTTTAAGAGAGTTTTTTTGTTTTTGTGGATGCGGGTCTTTTTAAAAGAATGAGAAATTGAAAATCTTCAAAAGTATGGCATTTGCGTTGTAGATACTTAGGCCTAGTGCAAATGTGTTTGACATTTGATCAAAAACACGCAGGCTAAGCTGCAGTAGGATTACTAGGATAAATTAAAAGCAGTTTTTCGCTCTTATCGTTGATTGGTACTTCTTTTACTTGTTTTTTCTTTGGAGGGGACGTAAGCCCTGGCTGCCCTTAAAAACTGACGTTGCAGCGATTTTTTGAAAATCGATTTATGTTAATTACATAGGCAAAACGAACTTCGTCCTGTCAAAGCGATTAAGTGACAACCGCTAAACGATAATAATTTATAAAATATCTAGACAAAGACTATATTATAGCTGGGTTAGATTTGGGCAAAGTGGTGACAGAAAAAATCACCGGTGGTAAATACGAGGGTTGATCAAATATAAACGAGACTGATTTTTTAAAAAATTTATTGCTTACTTACAAATTATTCTTGATACAACTTATTTTTCTACATAGTCTCCCGCACGAGTAACACATTTTTCCCACCGGATTGGAAGTTTTTTAATTCCATCTTCGTAAAAAGTTCTCGGGCGTTCATTGAGCCATTGGAGCACGAAGGTCTCCACCGCAGAATCGTCTTCGAAACGCTGGCCTCCAAGCGCCTCTTTGAGTGGCCCAAACAGGTGATAGTCGCAGGGTGATAAGTCTGGACTGTATGGGGGATGTTCCATTGGTTCCCAGCCAATTTGATCGAGTTTAAGCCTCGTAGAGTTCGCCGAATGTGGTCGGACATTATCGTGAAGAAGAATGACGTTTCTCGACGGTTTAGATTTCCTTTTCCTACGAAAAGACTGTTTTGCGGCCTCTAAAACATCGCAATAATATTGTGCATTTATTGTGCGTCGTTGATGGAGGAAATCGACGTGAAAGGCGCCTTGATTGTCGAAAAATACAGTGGCCATTACCTTCCCGGCCGACGATCGTGATTTGGCCATCAGAGGCGCCCTCTCTCCCCTCTTCCGCCACTCCATACTTGCCTGTTTCGACTCGGGAGTGTAATGGTGAACCCATGTTTCGTCACAGGTGACAATCCGGTTTAATAATGCCTCACCATCTCGTTCAAATTGGGTCAATAGTCGCTGGCAAATCTCCAAACGATTCCGTTTGTGAACGTCGGTCAAAATTCGTGGAACCCACCTTGCAGATACTTTGCTGAGTTCCAGGTTTGATGTAACGATTTTTGAACGCTACCATAGCTCAACTGGAGTTCATCTGCAATAAATCGCAGCGATATACGTCTGTCTTCGTCCAGGAGCTTCCGAACAGCATCAATGTTTTCGTCCGTGACGGAAGTGGTCGGGCGACGATCATGGCTGAGGTTTTCTACTGCTTCCCGTCCTTCGACGAATTCCTTGTGCCAAGCAAAAACGCGAGCTCTTGACAGGGTCCTGTCCCCGTATTGAGCCGTCAATCTACGAAAGATTTCAGTCGGATTGACCCCCTCCTTGGCCAAAAACTTAATAATAATTCTCTGCTCCACGGGAACGTGCACTTCACTCTCACTCATTGTATAGTTTTATACTGAAGGGTCCGAACGGAAATGTTGCCCGTCTACGCCCGTCCCAAACCTCCCAGGCTACCTGAAACCCCACCCTTTAGAGTTCAATGTCCAACGGAAAAGTTTTTAGAAAGTCAGTCTCGTTTATATTTGATCAACCCTCGTACAAGTGATATCACAACTGATATTTTTGTCGATACGTCGTACTTGTTGGAAAGTAAAGTAATAGATACATCGTACACAATGCAGTGATTTAAGGAAGTATTACACGCTAGTGTTTGCTTATAAATTCAGCTCTCTTAACCTAATTGTAAGCTTAACGTACTGTACTGTAGGCCGAATATCTTCTAAGTGTTATTAGCAGTATTTTGTTTGTTTGTTGTAATAACAGATTATTTATTTTAATGAAAAATGATACAAGCTTTCTTTGTTTAATAGTAGGTTATGAAACATAAAATAAAATACATATTCTAACCTAACCTAACATAAATAACTTAACCTAACCTAATTATAACTTAATCTAACATAACCATACATAACCTAACCAAGAAAAATGAAATACTTTTAACATAATTCTTTATCTAAACAAATTAAATATGCTAAGGTACGTCATTATTACGATGTAATAATCGCTTAAATTAAATTAAATAATGTATGTATTATGCCTTGTTTATACTAGCAGTGTTATTAACTTGTTGAGAACTCTCATCTTTCTTTTCTAGATTGTCAAATTTATATAACTTTCGGATTATCTCCAAGTACTCTAAAGCAATAAGTTTTGCTACTGAATGAAGGCAGTACGAAACATGTCAAGAAATAAGAAATTGTGAAATAATCTAGGAAGGGCAGATGAGTGTTGGCTTACTCAACGAAATAATAATCGCTTTCTTCTAACACTTTTGTAACACATTTTTAAAACAGGAACTATAAACTTTACTCTTTACTGCTTTACTTATTCTGTACACAAACAATTTAAACCTCTTTATCAACTCCGAATTTTTAGTATAGGCCTAAGTTTTCCTTGGTTCTAATCTTGTTATTTTATCTCTGACGCCAATACAATACATCAACATACTAATAATTTTTAACGCGTAGAAACAGAGGATATTTTCACCAACTCTAAATGTAACTTTGTCACCATGTCAAGTTCATCTGACTTAAGGCAGTATTTGGTTAACAAATATATACGCAAGATCGCAGCACAATCAAACAGTAACTGATGACAAATCCAACCATAAATATACGTATTTTCTACTAGGCGATACTACTCACCGAAATTTACTGTTACAAATATTTTTTTTTCATCACTTTCTTTGACTGTGATTTGAAAATACATGTGAAAAAAATCACAGTCAGTGAATAATTGCCCATCTTTATCTGTGTTGCCAGTTGTTGGCTATGCAGCCAGTCAATAAGTTGTTTATTTCTGGTCTACTGCCATCCCAACTTTGTTACTGTATTTTCCAGCACTGTGCAGCCTTTTTCGTTTTATTTGTGGTTCTATTGATCACTTTCAAGTTTTTCTTTTTCTTTTTGATTGCTCAGGATATAAGGTTTGAACAGTTGAGTTTTAATATTTAAGTTAGACCCATTCCCTCGAAACCTAGTGCATTTTTCTACATGCACACAAATAATGTCAAAAGTTATAAATTAGGAGAAACCCCTCTAAATATACTCCACTTTCTGAGCCAACCGTACGAAATTTATTCTTAAATTTCATTATTTAAACTGTTACCATAGAAACCAATATTAGAACTTAATTATTTATAATTTTATTTCATTATTGAACAGCTGTTATAGAAAATAAATACTATAAATATAAAACAACTGATAATAATAAAATAACAAAATACTGATATTAAAACAGCTTTACAAAATCTGATATTGAACACAGTTGACCATTGCAATTCATTTGTTATGGAAATTTCCTAACGAATTAATTTTAAAAATGTTTAGTTTTCGGTCAAATTGTAGAACAAGATCTTCAAACATGTTTCTACGACATACCAGACCCTCAAATATAAGGATAATATATTGCAACTAACTGTAATGTTATTTATTTCGCAAAGGCCTATATGATTTGTTTTCTGTCCACAGCCACATACACGGAACCATGCCGTCGCAACAGTCCCGACTTCAATGTATGTATCAGGAAGGCTCTGCAAGGCATTATACCAAAGCTGGCTAAAGGTAATTTTTTTAAAATTATTCTTTGGTTTTAATCGTTAGGTCTTGAATAAATTTGGTTATTTGGTTATTCATTAATTCCTCAAAAAAAGTAATGAAAATACTAGTAAACAATGACGTCAAACTTTGTTTTACATTTTACTTGTTCAGGTAACTAGGTGGTTTTGGCACAGGACTACGATGACCTAGAACGTTCTGGATCACCGAAGTCGAGATGGTCCAATTTATTTAAATATATAAGGTTTTCTGATCATAAGCGGAGAAAAACATTTTATTCGTAATACCCTTTAGCTTATGACACATAGAGCTCCACCTAGTGTTAAATCAGGATGCCAGAATGAAAGGTTAAAATGCATGTAGTTCCAAAATCTTACGTCAGAGCGCTATGAACTCGTTTTTCATTACCTGTCTGCCCTTGAATCTATAAATTGCTGCAGTGACGTGAATTTATCCTACATTAGATTTTGATGTCTAATTAATTATCATTAGTGATTCATACTACTAACAAATAACCTAATTGTAGTCTCAAAAGCTAATGTAAATGTTCATGGTTAATTTCTCTGCTGATAGATAGCGTTCTCTATTTTCAGTTGCACAATTTCCAATGCAATGAGATCACTCTGTATTGTGGACGCAAAGCAAAAGTTAATTTTAAAACACATAGTTAATTTCCCTGGTGTTAAATTGCGTTCTCCATTTTCAGTCACACAATTTTCTATGCATTGAAACTTCTGTGTATTATAGACTTAAAGCAAAAGCTAACATAAAAAAAAAAAATTGTTAATTTCCCTGCTGATAGATAGCGTTCTCCATTTTCTGTCACACAATTTCCAATTCTGTACTACTGTTACACTCAAAACAAAAGCTAATCTAAAAGAACATGGTTAATTTCCGCGCTGATAGATAGCGTTCTCCATTTTTAGTCACACAATTTCCTAAGCAGTGTGTCTATGTATTGTAGACTCACGGGTGCTGACTAGACCGTCCAAAAACTCAAACCCACTCTCATACTTCTTCCTTCAGATTGGTTTAGGCCGTAATAACAAAGCTAAACAATAAAACAATGCAATAACTTATAGCCTTGGACACGAAGTTAACCGTTTAGGAAGTAAACAAGGATGTCTGAATATAAATTAGTGTTTTTTTATTCGAACAAGAAGAATAGATTAATGAAGACTTCGCGTGCTTTTAATAAGATGCGCAGGTGCTTGTAGCATGTAACCTGTTTGAAACGTGAATCCCTAACCTTGTACTGCTCATTAGCGTTCTATACTTGGAAATCTAATTTTGTATTTCAGAATCAAAATGGAAGATAAATAAACGTACATATTCCGTTGTTTGCTTAGTTTATTGTAAAACTTATGTATGTACTTTACAAGTTAAATCAGCGTTGTTCCAACAATCCGTTGACGAATAGAAAAGGAAACGCTTTGTTTGCACCGGAAAAACAACGAGAAACGAGAAAACTTGAATCATATTGGATATTAAATAACGCAAGAGTTCATTTAGGGGCTTTCATATTATTTTATCGAAGAGTTTTATTTTAAAAATGTTCAGTATGGTATGTAATAATTTCTGCGGACTTGGTTTTTTGTTTATTTGTTTGGGCGATAGTTTTTTGGCAATCATTTATTGTGTCTTCACAACCAATGACGTACCATTTTAACAATCTTAATATTCTAACTACTAAGCTAGACTCGGCCATCAGATTGATATTCTATAAGACCAAGCCTTAACGTAGCGTAAAACTAATTTTCTTATGTATATTTTGTCATAATGAACATTCAGTTTTAAAGCACTCACCCAAACCAAATGCTTTTTAATTTTTGTCTACTTTTAAAATTTTTGAAATTAATGGCCGGAAAAATGTCAAACTTCATTTTAAAAGTTTTAAAAAAAGTTGCAAAACGCATCTGGCTCGCTATCTGATGTTAGCTAGTAACCAAACATAATCTTTTAGCGAATTTCCATTAGACAATAGCTATTGGAGCTGCCATCATAGTAAAATCCTGATTCGGGGCCTTCAAATGAGTGCCGATCTTGATCTTTATTAAATTTTTGAAAAGTATTTAAAATTTGTATATATATATATATATATATATATATATATATATATATATATATATATATATTTGGAAGTTAGCTTCCATTCCAGACAGCTGTACCCCGATTATGTATCTTATAGTCCTTTAATTAACTTTTCAAACTCAACTAGTGTTGCAATATACATAAATTAGCATTTTTAGATTTTCATATTATGTTGGAAATACGGAAATAGCTTATTTTCCTTTGGAAATTTTGGAATTTTCTAGAATATTAGACTTACTGCAAACACCATTCGGAAACGGCTTTAAAATGATTTGAGGACCGTCTGTCAGAGGTGGTTTAGGCACCGATCAGTCTGCTGAATCTCTGAACTTGTACACGTCAAGGTCGTAGGTTCGTGACTGCAGTTACTGTCGAAAGCTTTTCCCTTCCCTCTGAATACCGTTACCGCGTCTTCATTAGTCTAACATAAAGTATTCCAACAAAGCGATGGACAGAAAAAAAACTGATGTCTTCGGCCATACCGGAGCTTCTTCAAACGTTGGAAACCTAACGAAGTAATTCTAAAAAGCTCACGGAGGACAGAACTAAACTGGATCTGCACACAAATCTTGAAGGCTGAGATCACGATGGGTAACATCTGCTTCAGCTATGATAAAAACACTAAGTATAGATGATAAAGCCAGGCGGAAACGAAATGAGGAGTTGAGCAGAACGGAATGAAAATGAACGACAACCGGAAGCGGAGTTCGGTCAGTTTAAAGCGGAATGAAAATGAACGACAACCGGAAGCGGAGTTCGGTCAGTTTAAAGCGGAATGAAAATGAACGACAACCGGAAGCGGAGTTCGTTCAGTTTAAAGCGGAATGAAAATGAACGACAACCGGAAGCGGAGTTCGGTCAGTTTAAAGCGGAATGAAAATGAACGACAACCGGAAGCGGAGTTCGGTCAGTTTAAAGCGGAATGAAAATGAACGACAACCGGAAGCGGAGTTCGGTCAGTTTAAAGCGGAATGAAAATGAACGACAACCGGAAGCGGAGTTCGGTCAGTTTAAAGCGGAATGAAAATGAACGACAACCGGAAGCGGAGTTCGTTCAGTTTAAAGCGGAATGAAAATGAACGACAACCGGAAGCGGAGTTCGGTCAGTTTAAAGCGGAATGAAAATGAACGACAACCGGAAGCGGAGTTCGGTCAGTTTAAAGCGGAATGAAAATGAACGACAACCGGAAGCGGAGTTCGGTCAGTTTAAAGCGGAATGAAAATGAACGACAACCGGAAGCGGAGTTCGGTCAGTTTAAAGCGGAATGAAAATGAACGACAACCGGAAGCGGAGTTCGGTCAGTTTAAAGCGGAATGAAAATGAACGACAACCGGAAGCGGAGTTCGGTCAGTTTAAAGCGGAATGAAAATGAACGACAACCGGAAGCGGAGTTCGGTCAGTTTAAAGCGGAATGAAAATGAACGACAACCGGAAGCGGAGTTCGGTCAGTTTAAAGCGGAATGAAAATGAACGACAACCGGAAGCGGAGTTCGGTCAGTTTAAAGCGGAATGAAAATGAACGACAACCGGAAGCGAAGTTCGGTCAGTTTAAAGCGGAATGAAAATGAACGACAACCGGAAGCGGAGTTCGGTCAGTTTAAAGAACACGTTTGTATCTTTTAAACCAAAATATTTAGGTCTACTGTAACGGATTCTAGGAACTAACATGTTTAAAAAAGTAACCTAGGCAACAGTAGCCTAAGTAATGAGAAATAATAATCTTATGGGAGTGGTCAGCGTCATGGGGGGGGGGAGAAGCGAAGTCAGCTTCAAAACCGACCTAGACAGTGACGAAGCTACGCGGAGTGGAGCTCAGCAACGCGCTTGACTCCGCCTAGCACCGTTACGCTATCAGTAGCCGCACATTAAAAACAATAGGTTATGTTTTGAATGCGTAGTCCACTCCACTCAGCATTTAGTGAGTACCTTCGTTCCACATTTGGTGCCCACCAGGCATAGGAAAAAAACTAAAATGGTTTTATGCATTTCTTGTCGGAAGTCAACACAATTACCGACGGACATAGCCACACTATGAATAGTGTAAATATTATTATCATTGTTTGTATTTCCAGGTGGTATTCCCGAACTGGAGTTAGGTAGCATCGATCCTCTAAAAATCCCAGAGATGATCATGTCCTACGACGCCGAACACATCGGTGGGAAAGTGACCCTAGCCAACACCGTCACTAGGGGAATCTCTAAACTGAAAGTCTTGGAAGTGAGGCGAGTAAAATCCATATTGTGTTACTTAGAGTCCTTGTGGCTTGAATATTTTGTCTCCTTGAATGTTTATCAAGTTATCTGTGTCATAATGTAAATTAATTTTTCTATAAACTTAAATTTCAAGGTATTTTTTGACGAAAAATCCGTTGAAAATTACGTATTATTTCAAAAGAAGCTCTAAGAATAAAAAATCAAATTACCCTTAAATGTTACCATTAGGAATATTCGTATAAGTCTACAATTCTGGAACTATTGACAAGTACACAATATAATTTATAAAAATCAGCACAACAGATTTTGTTCAAATTTTATTCATATTTGAAGATTCATAACTCAAACACAGCACAACAGATATGAAAGAAAATTAATTTACGGTTCGGAAGTAAATGGAAAGTAAACCATGACCACTTTTGAGTTTGTAGTCCTTGAACAGGCATTTATGGAAAGGACTACGTTACGTTTTGTTTGTGCATCATTTACATTTAATCGTTGTTTTATACACTTATTGCCAGCGATACTGTCCTAAGCGTTCCTTTACCCGCAATACTTGAATGTACTGAGTGTAGTATCTGAGTACTTGCAAGCACTTTTATTTCACCACACAAGAAGTTTCTAAAATAAAAAGATTTTTTCGTTTTTGCTTAAAATTCTGAACAGACACTGCTAACTGATAATCTTGAGGATATATTTCCATTGAAGACGTTCATGTTCAATAATACTTTAATTGTTAAAGCGCCTAAAATCACTTTAGCATTTCGAATATACTCGTATTAGGCTATGATCAGAAAAACATTCGGAATATTTTTTTCA